>JARBWK010000002.1:102526960-102974747 GCA_030556195.1 Anolis apletophallus | reverse complement strand
GACAGAGACTGACCCCTCCGTTGCTGGCACGGAGCCTGGAAGTCAATGTTTCAGCTTGGGAACATCAGAGACTTAGCATTGATAACTGTACTGTGAGAAAGAACTAACAAGAAATGACTATTGTTCTAATTCAGAGGTGTAACTTTGAGATGTGATGCAAATGGAAATGCAATGTTTATTGGATTAATGGGATGTCATATAACAACAGTAATCACCAGCCAATTGTGATTGTTTTTATCCATGAAGAAGGGGTGGGCTTAACTGAAATGCCTCCATTGGGGTATAAATGTCTTTGTATTGAAAGTGACGGGGTCTTTTGCCCCTGATTGCAGCGTGTTCTGCTGGCAGAAGCCCACCAGCTGGTGCCAGAATAAATCTGTTTGATTTTTCACCTACTTCACAGTTGTCGTGTGTTTTCCCTCATCCTTGTACCCGCACGTTCAGGTAGCTTGATAAAGTTAACTTGATACTCGGAGTTCCATAACTCCTTGATTTGGCTGCTTCACAACATCCCAAATCTCAAAGGTGCCAGACAGAGTTCTTTACAAAAAGGCTTCCTTTAGCTGATTTTACAAACTAGGCCTCAGCCTGAATTGACAGTAAGGCTTCCTCAACTTGATTTTCAAGACTAGGCCTCAGCTTGAATTCACAGTAAGGCTTCCTCAACTTGATTCTCCTGACTAGGCCTCAGCCTGAATTGACAGTAAGGCTTACTTAATTTTATTTTCTTGACTATGCCCCCAACAATGACAGAACAAGACTACAGTTGGCACACAGGCACCCCCCCCCCCTCCAGACCCACTCTACATCCTGGTGCAGTTTGAAGGACTTGTAGTACCTTCACTCACTTACTCTGACTAGCACAGGTGATGGACCTGGACCAAACTTGGCACACATAACCCCCATGATGCCCTTTACGTCCTGGTGCAGTTTGAGAAAGATGAACCACGAATTATGGGATTTGAAGTACTTCAAAGCGCTTTGTTTCCCAGAGACCACTGTGGCCCACAACAAAGACCGATAAATATCAAACTTGGCACACAGAGTCCCCATGGCCCACTCTATGTCCTGGTGCAGTTTGGAAAGATGTAGCAGGAAAATCAGGAGTCCCAGAACTCCCAGGCAATACCTTGTCCCTCAGGCGGCGTTTCGTGTGAGCGCAGGTACGAGAAAACGCAACAATTGATACTGTGGTACAATGAAGCCAACTTTATTGACATCAGCTGAGGGAGCCTGCCTTGCATAAAGCTGCAAATATGGCAGAGTGCTGAACAAATCTCAACCTTTGGTTTTTATACAATCAATGGTGGCAAACCTTGGCCCCGCCCTTCTTCACACAAATAATTGGTCAGCATTCATGGAACCACATTACTCTATCCAATCAATAAGGCATTCCTAGGCAAAACATTTCTATTTGTTAATAGAGCATTGCGTAGTATTAATTCTGATTCCCACAATACATTATCAGCTCTACATGCAGCGTGGTCCCAAGTTGATACTTTCGTTAGCACTTTGTTCCTTTGAGCTTGCCAAAGGAAAAGCTCTACTTGCCATGCGCATCTTCTAACCATTCAGATATTATTCTTGTCACTGTTGCTTGGCAAGCTGCCTCACTACTCTAAGGCCAATTATGCTATAACTTTTGCTGTGCATCACTCTCTTCTGACATCACTTCTGCTAAAAGCATCAATTCTGCTCTATTCCTTCCTTTTCTTTTTGTAAATGATTTCTGGCCAGCAAATCATTCACACAATCATGCTTTTATAGTTCAAGTGTCCCATTTCCCCTTCCAATCATTACACAATTTTTGACTGCTCTGGCTGACTTTCTCACTGCAAAGGTGCAATATCTTAAAAACAATGGCAAACAACAAAATATGATTGTTACAGAACAGAAAATCACAAGAATTAGCATTGCTAATGATTTTAACCATTTCACATTTGGCAAATTATGAGATTGTATTTAGCAGTTGTTTTTTGTTCATTGCACAAAATCCTCCTTTGTTGTCAAGAGTTAATCTAAGGCCATTTTCTGCTGTATCTCCGTTTGACTTAACCCTTCAGCTTCGGTGGCACTGATGGATTTTCTAGGCGACAGAGCCTCACAATGCTCTTCTGATTGTCCTGGGCTATTATTCCTGGGTATGACCCTAAAGACAGGATCTCAGTGGTGGCTCCGGCTTCTACCCTTTTGGGCTTTTGGTGTCAGACAGTTGATCCTTGATGGTCACTGTATCATCACACCCAGCACCCATTTCTCTGGCTGGAACTCCTCCCACCTCTTCTGCCTCTCTCTGGGTTGGGTTCCTTTGATAGTTCACACTGGCAGGGTTAGAAAGCCCACACCAACCCACTGATATCAATCTCCCAGGATGATAGCTATTAGCCCATTTGACAAAGAAAACCCCAAGTTAGGGTCTCTTTATCTGCCAACTTGAACAGATGCTGTCACCGGTGTATTCATTTATCTCAAACAAAGGTCAGTTAGGATACAGCTCTCTCTCTCTCTCATGTCAGACAGATTCTGAGTCTAGACATAACTGAAGTTGTGGCCTTTGTATAAATAGTGATCTGTGCAATGAGTTTAACTTTTTGAAACAAAATGTAATTGGGTTCCTCCAGCACTACTGAGGAAATTAAATTTGTTAACTGCAATCCTCCAAGCGTTATTTGAGGATCCTTACTTTTAAAGGTAGGGATGAGAATGGCCCTACTGTTTTGTATATGCATGTATCAATGTGCTATCTGAAGCATATGTTG
This sequence comes from Anolis apletophallus, assembly GCA_030556195.1. Lineage (NCBI taxonomy): Eukaryota > Metazoa > Chordata > Lepidosauria > Squamata > Anolidae > Anolis > Anolis apletophallus. The sequence goes on along the minus strand of JARBWK010000002.1, from coordinate 102,971,988 downwards.
TATCTGTATCTTGATCTAATTGTCAGTCCCAATAACACACTTTACTGATCAGCCTTATCACTTCTGCTCTCCGGTGGAGGCCTACAAAGGATCGTCTTACACCACCAGCAGAGCCAAAACAAACAAAAATATACAATACACAGAAAAACCCAAAACTGGCACCCCCAAGTCCCAATGTCATGTCTTTGGGCGACTCTCGGATGACTATCCTCCTCTTCGGGGGTCTTTCGATCAGCCTGTCCCCAGGAGAGTGGCCCCCCACGATGCTGACTCTCCTTTTCCTTTAGACCTCCTTTTGGCGCGCCTGCCGGAACTTTGGTCAGGCATATCTTTCTGGTCATCGTCCACCTGGATAATAACATCTCTACCATCAAATGGCTTATTTCCATCTGTATCTCTTTGGATTTCGATATATAGGTCCAAGGCCTTAATCTCTTCGCTTGGGGAAACAGGACAACATCATCTCACATCACACTGCTGTTTTTACTTCGATACTCTCTGGGTCAAGCCCCATTTTGTTTTGTTTATGTTTTTGTTTTTAAAACCACGTAATATCACCTGAGGAAACATAAATAGAACAGTAACAGGGAAACACAGCACATCATTTTAAACAAATAGAAACCCCTTGGAACCAATACTTGCACCTTTTTCCATTTTCCTTTCTTTTCAGCTCTGTGGAATCTCTCTGTGATGGTTTTTCATATCTCAATTCATAAATAACAATCTCAAACAGTGTAGGTGCATATCTAATCTTTTAACAATATCATAAGAAGAATTTGGATTTCATTCAAATCAGTTTCTTGACACATTTTCGCTAAAGTTCCTTTCAATGTCCCATTCCAAGTCATCCCTAGGGAATGGAATCCTCCAATGAACAATACCTGGACCATTTGCAACCAACATATCCACAGTCCTGAGCTTGCAATCTTTTGGCAATCAAATTTTTATCAATTGGTAGATGGTATCTCTCTCCCATTCCATTGTAGTGGGGCGTGGCATCCAGCTGTGAAAGACATCATCTTCATCTTTTTTTTAAGACACGATTCTGAACACTTGACTAAAAGGGCACAAACAAATTAATCTTTTTTATCAAACTAACAGTCCAAACTAAATGGTGGTAATGATCACTTTAACAATTCAACAAGAGAAATCATTTAACTTGAAAAGGATATAGCCTTTAGTACAATCCCAAGCAGGTCTGGCCTTGGTTATTTTTAGGCTCAGATGGCCATCTCATGTCCAACTTTTATCTCTTTTGATCTCTGGCATAAGAAAACAATCTCAGTCATCCTTGATTGAAGAAATAAGTCTATTAGATTCCAAGTAAAATGAGGACAATATCTATATTCTGTAATCTGTAGTCTCTAAGATCAGTCTCTGTATAAGAAGGCCTGTAAATGAAGTCACTCATCCGGCCAATTCTATATCAATTTTATAAGCAGGGTTCCACATAATTTCCAGGCCTGAGACCTGAAAAGCAAAGATAGTGAAGAGAGGAGGGGGAGAGGGAGAGAGAGGGGAGCTAATTACCCAGTCGCAGGATCCTCCTCTGATTTCCATCGATATCACATCTTTTGCTTTCACAATCTCTCTCCACGGTTTATCTCACATTTCTCTGTCCATCTGCTTTTATCAATTCCATCATGACATCATATTCCATTTAATTTACTTTCCCAAGGACACTAGGTGTCGCTGTTGTAATCGCCTTTTATCAATTCCATCCCTTGTTCATTGTCACTCTCAGATTTTCTCCAATGTACTTTCAGTTTAATCACTTATCTGCAATTTGCTTTTCCAACATAACGAAACAGTTCCTTAAATCTGGCGAACTTCCAGGGCAGGTAGCCCTATCTGTTCCAATGTAAATCATCTCCTTTCCAAATCATCATTATCCAAAGGAAATCTTAAAGTTGTCTTGTGCAAAACAAACTTTGTTTAATTCACACTAATTCATTCTAGGGTTGTTCTCAAAAAATATTTTCGGCCTTCCTTTTAAATCAGTTATTAAACAGAAATAGTTCCAAAATGTCATTTTCATTTCCAAAAGGTTGCTGTAAAATAATTCTCACACAGTTCCAGGCCAATGTCATTCATAGCATTTTTAAAAGACCTTCTTTTTTTTAGCTTAAAACAATGTCTGCTGCCACCCTGTGGCAGTCCCATGGTGTTCTACATGATGGAAAAAGCCCCTAACAAGGGTTTCGATTTTTCACAGTTCAATGTTTTTTTCTCACATCTCCTTTCTTCCTAGGCTGGCTCATTTATCTCTGTAAGCCCTACTGTTCTCCAATCTTGGAGTAAAATCTCACATTTTACAATGGTGGAAAATTTCTCATAGACACAGAGTACATTAGGATTTTTACATAAATAACCAAATATTCATTTTTCCAGAATCATTCACCCCCCCAAATATGCTTGTTAGTGATTAATCCCCCTCATTCATTCATGTTGGTGTATCAATTAAGAAATGCATATGCTTAGCAGTCACCCCCACTGCTATGTTCTTTTCAGATAAGGGGACTGTGTGGGCGCCATCTTTCCGCAGGGGCACACAACCCACACTCTTATATATAATCTTTACAATGCAACATCTCTGAGTATTCATCATACTGGCACATTTTCCCCACACATGCATTTCTTATGGTAAAACACTCATTACATTCTTTGTACATTTTCTTACAGGTTTAAACACACATATATATTCCTATGAATGTACTTCATTTTGGTTCTCATAAACAGATAACATTTAACATTTAATAAGGCATCTCTTTCAAGCCCAGTATTTTAATATGCAGTCTCATTTCTTCTCAAATACAAGGTCAAAAGACCTCTCTCTTCCTGCCAACTTTCCTTTTCTATCTGTTATCAGCATTCTAGGTACATCCTACTCCAAGGAAGAGAGAGTTTCTTTCTTCCAAAACTAAATACAGTCCTTTGCCTTGCTCAAATACATAACAATTCACACTTTAACAATTCCACAGCACTTCTTGAACAAACATTTTCTAGCTCATGCATACACACAGGATTTGATTTTATTTTTCCCTCTGTCTGACAAGAAAGGCCAATCCTTTCTCCCTTGCCTTTGCTTTTCATGCCCGTGCCCTGCTGGCACCTTTTTTATCCACCACACAACTCAAGGGCGTCCCCACCCACCACCCATTTCTAAGGGGCACTCAAGGTTCTTCCCCTCAAATGGCGTGTGTGTGTTCCCTATGTCGGATTTCTCACTAGGTGCAACAGAGCATCCGTTGCCCCCGACTTTCTCTCGCGCTTTCAACTGCCGGATTGCTCACTAGGTGCAACTTTCCCAAGCTGCCCATGCCCCGGTCTTCCCTCTTCCTTGGCTTCACTGGCAGTATATTGTAATTGCGGTCTCTCTGGTCAGTAAGTGGTGCTCTGGGGCGAATCAGGCAGCCGGTCGTTTGGGTTGGGGGCCCCCCTTTTCCCAGCCCTCCTGATTCTCCCCAGTTCCCCACTTACGAGCGAAGGCCGTCCTGCCAACAGGATTGCGTTTTCAGCGTCACAGACTCGTCTGGATTGCCTTGTCCATCACGTCGGGCTGGTCACCAAAGATGTAGCAGGAAAATCAGGAGTCCCAGAACTCCCAGGCAATACCTTGTCCCTCAGGCGGCGTTTCGTGTGAGCGCAGGTACGAGAAAACGCAACAATTGATACTGTGGTACAATGAAGCCAACTTTATTGACATCAGCTGAGGGAGCCTGCCTTGCATAAAGCTGCAAATATGGCAGAGTGCTGAACAAATCTCAACCTTTGGTTTTTATACAATCAATGGTGGCAAACCTTGGCCCCGCCCTTCTTCACACAAATAATTGGTCAGCATTCATGGAACCACATTACTCTATCCAATCAATAAGGCATTCCTAGGCAAAACATTTCTATTTGTTAATAGAGCATTGCGTAGTATTAATTCTGATTCCCACAATACATTATCAGCTCTACATGCAGCGTGGTCCCAAGTTGATACTTTCGTTAGCACTTTGTTCCTTTGAGCTTGCCAAAGGAAAAGCTCTACTTGCCATGCGCATCTTCTAACCATTCAGATATTATTCTTGTCACTGTTGCTTGGCAAGCTGCCTCACTACTCTAAGGCCAATTATGCTATAACTTTTGCTGTGCATCACTCTCTTCTGACATCACTTCTGCTAAAAGCATCAATTCTGCTCTAATGATACGGACCAACCTTGGCACACAATGCCTTCCTCAAATAACCCAGGCACCGCCGGGTCCTCAGCTAGTATATTAATAAAGCGGAATGTTTGTATGTGGGTTTGTTTGTTTGTGAGTTTGTGGATATGTGCCAGCGTTCTGATTGGCTCCCGGCCTCAACATTCTGACAACATGATTGGTTGCCAGTGAGGGAGTATTTGCATAACGCTCTAATTGGCCAGCCAACACAAACATTACGATACTCTAAAGTGGCAGAGGGGGATAAGGCAAAGGCCTGAGGCAGTCAGGCATGGTGGCAGTTTAAGGCCAAAACACGCACCCCAACAATGAGAGATAAACACCAAACTTGCCACACAGAACCCCCAAGACCCCTCTACATCCTGCTGCAATTTGAGGGGTGACGGGACTTGAAGTACTATAACTCACTTCCTTAGAGCACTGTGGCCGACACCAATCAGGGCCACACTTGGCACACAGAGGCCCAATGGCCCACTTTACAGCCTGGAGCACTTTGGGGCAGGATGGGCCACGAATGATGGGATTTGCAGTACCTTCACCCAATTCACTTCCCACAGAACATTGAAACCCCTACAAATCACTGACCAGGCCCAAAATTGACAGTAAGGCTTCATTAACTTGATTTTCCTGACTAGGCCTCACTTAATGGGATGCTGTTTAAGGTCTGAATTGACAGTAAGGTTTCATTAACTTGATTTTCCCGATTAGGCCTGAATTGACAGTAACCTACCTTGGCACACAGAGCCCCTATGACCCATGCTACATTCTACTGCAGTTTGGAGGAGGGTGGACCATGGATGTTGGGATTTGATGTACCTCCATGGATTATGGGATTTGTAGAACTTTCAAATCCTTCATTCCCCACAGACCACTGTGGCCCAGAACCAAGACCGATAAAGACCAAATTTGGCACACAGAGCCCCCATGACCCACACGCCATCCGATTGCAGTTTAGAAGAGGGCGCACCATGGATGATGGGATTTCAAGTACCTCCACTCACTTCCCAAGCCCGCTGTGACCCTCATCCAGTGACTGATCAGGACCAAATCTGGCACACAAAGCCTCCATGACCCACTTTTCATCCTGCTGCATTGATGGGACTTGAAGTACCTTTACAAATTTCCCGAGACTGCTGCGACCCTCATTCAATGACTGATCAAGACCAAACTTGGCACACCAAGCCCCATGACCCACTCTACATTCTGGTGCAGTATCGAGGAGGATGGACCACGGATGATGGGACTTGAAGTACCTCCACTCACTTTCCAAGAATGCTGTGACCTTCAGCCAATAACTGATCAAGACCAAATTTGGCACACAGAACCCCACGACCCACTCTACATCTGGTGCAATTTGGAGGAGTATGGACCATGGATTCTGGGACTTGAAGTACCTTCACTCAATTTTTGAGACCACTGCAAGCCACATAAACAACTGATAAGGACCAACCTGGAAAGGAGTCTTTCCAGAGTGCTTAAAAGAGGCGGTGGTAGCTCCATTACTGAAGAAACCATCATTGGACCCTGCGGTTCCCTCCAACTACCGCCCAGTGTCGAATCTTTCGTACCTGGGCAAGGTGGTTGAGAGGGCAGTAATGGAGCAGCTGCAGTCCTTCTTAGATGATACAACATGGCTAGACCCCTTCCAGTCCGGCTTCCGTTCGGGGCATGGGACGGAGACGGTCCTGGTCTCCATCACAGACCAACTCCGCTGCCAGCTCGACCAAGGCGTGTCTGCGCTGCTCGTGTTATTGGACCTCACGGCAGCGTTTGACACGGTCGACCATAATCTTTTGATCCACCGCCTGGCCATGGCTGGAGTGAGGGGGACTGTCCTTAAATGGCTGACCTCCTTCCTCCGCCAGCGGTCACAGCGTGTGAGGAGGGGCGGGGTGGTCTCTGAGAGCTCCCCACTGGGTTGTGGGGTCCCTCAGGGGGCCATTCTCTCCCCTCTGTTATTTAACATCTACATGCAGCCGCTTGCACAGCTGGTGCGGAGTTATGGGCTGGCCTGCCACCAGTATGCTGATGACACCCAGCTCATTCTGAGGATGGAGGGCAGGCCGGAGTCCGTCCCCGATAATTTCCAACATTGCCTTGAAGCCGTCACTGGATGGCTGCGAGCCAGTAGGTTGAGGGTGAATCCGGCGAAGACGGAGATCTTGTGGCTGGGCCGCCCGGGCGGGGTAGGTGCCCGGCTTCCGACCCTGGACGGTGCGGCGCTGCACCCAGCGCCGTCAGTGAAGAGCCTGGGCGTCCACCTGGACTCCCAGCTGACCATGGAGGCCCAGGTCTCCATGGCCAGCAAGGCTGCGTTTTTCCATCTCCGCCAGGCGAGGAGGCTGGCCCCCTATCTCTCCCGGGACGACCTAGCCACGGTGATCCAAGCCACGGTCATCTCGAGGCTAGATTACTGTAACGCGCTCTACGTTGGCCTGCCTATGTCACCGATCCGGAAGCTCAAGCTGGTGCAGAACACTGCCGCCCGGCTCCTGTCTGGGGCCCCAGCAGGTTGCCGAATAACACCAATTTTGCAGGATCTGCACTGGCTACCTATTGAGCACCGGGTCGCCTTCAAAGTGTTGGTTCTTACCTTCAAGGCCATCCACGGACTGGGGCCAGCGTATCTGAGGGACCGTCTCGCCCCATATTGCCCACCGAGATCGCTACGGTCCGAAGAGGCCAACTTATTGGTAATACCATCTGCAAAGCAGGCCCGTCTAACATCTACTCGCCGGAGGGCGTTCTCTGTGATAGCTCCTACGCTATGGAACGCCCTCCCGGCCGAGGCCAGAGCCCTGAGGGACCTACTCCCTTTCAGACGGGCCTGCAAAACTTATTTGTTTGGGCAGGCCTTTGGGGAGTAGGCCCTGTATATGCTCACTGGGCTAACCCTTTGGCTACTGTTTTACTGTTTTAATTGTTTAATAGCTATTGTATGTTTTAACTGTGATTTTATCGCTATGTGTTTTATGTTGAACCTCTGGCGTTGTGCCACTGGCTTTTGTGAGCCGCCGCGAGCCCCCGGGAGTTCGGCGGTGCAGAAATCCCAACAAATAAATAAATAAATAAATAAATAAACCTTGCCACACAATGCCTTTCTCAAATAACCCGGGCAGGGCCGGGTCCCCAAGCTAGTGAACTATAAATCCCAGTAACTACAACTCCCAAATGTTAAGGTCTATTTTTCCACAAACTCCATTAGTGTTCACATTTGGGCATATGGATTATTCATGCCAAGTTTGGTCCAGATCCAACATTGCTTGAGTCCACAGTGCTCTCTGGATGTAGGTGAACCACAACTCCAAAACTCAAGGTCAATGCCCACCAAACCCTTTCTAGTGCCATATATTTGAAAGGGACAAAGAAGGATAATTTGCCCTAAACAAGGACAATTCTGTTGCATGTTCAAGAGTAGGCAAACCAGACAATCTCCACATCAATACTGACAAAGAAGCAACAATAACACACAGGAACACACATTCATCTCTGTGTTGTTGAAGGCTTTAACTAGGTTGCTGTGAGTTTTCCATGCTGTATGGCCATGTTCCAGAAGCAATCTCTCCTGACATTTCATTTACATCTATGGCAGGCATCCTCAGAGGATTGTGTGGTATGTTGGAAACTAGGAAAATTGGGTTTATATATCTGGAATATCCAGGGTGGAAGAAAGAACTCTTGTCTGTTTGAGGCAGGTGTGAATTTTGAAATTGGCCACCTTAATTAGCAATGGATAGCCTTGCATCTTCAAAGCCTGGCTGCTTCCTGCCTGGGGGAATCCTTTATTGGGAGATGTTAGCTGGCCCTCATGGTTTCTTGTCTGGAATTCCCCTGTTTTCCGAATGTTCTTTATTTACTGTCCTGATTTTAGAGTTTTTTAAATACTGGTAGCCAGATTTTGTTCATTTTCATGGTTTCCTCCTTTCTGTTGAAATTGTCTACATGCTTGTGGATTTCAATGGTTTCTCTGTGTATTCTGACATGGTGGTTGTTAGAGTGGTCCAGCATTTCTGCGTTCTCAAATAGTATGCTGTGTCCAGGTTGGTTCATCAGGTGCTCTGCTATGGCTGATTTCTCAGTTTGACTTAGCCTGCAGTGCCTTTCATGTTCCTTGATTCATGTTTGGGCAATGTTGCATTTGGTAGTCCCCATGTAGACTTGTCCACAGCTGCATGGCATATGGTAGACCCCTTCACAGGTGAGAGGATCCCTTTTGTCCTTTGCTGAACGTAGAAATTGTTGGCTTTTCTTAGTGGGTCTGTAGATGTTGTTTTTCTTCATCAACTTTTCTATGTGGTCAGTGTTTCCCTTGATGTATGGTAAGAATACTTTTTTTCTGGGTGGATCTTTGTCTTGACTCTTATGGCTTGGTCTTTCAGCTCTTCTGATGTCTGCGGTGGGGTATGCATTGGCCTGTAGAGTCCAGTTTAGGTGGTTCAATTCACCTTGGAGGAAATGGGGTTTGCAGATTCTTAAAATCACACATAAATACGAAAAGTTATGAAATCACACCTTTCAACTAAATACAACACAGATGTGCAGCAGGAAAAGATACATAAAACACAGACAGCTTGTGGAAATATATAGGTTTTCAACAGATGCCTGAAAGAGAAGAGTGTGTGGACAACTAGAAGGAAATTTTACAAGTGGGTTACCAGAGGCAACTCTGTTTTGTTTAGTTGCCCTACATGCCATGCTATGCTAGGATGCCAGAAAAAGTATATCTAAGCTTTGTTCAAAACCACAGGTAAGTGAGTCTTGTGGAAGAAACATGATATAGTTTCATTATTTCCATTTGTTATTCTAATTCTCTAACCTGTTCATACCATATTTCTCAACTCCCACCTAGTTCTCATGAAAGTTATGTAAAATTGCATGTTGCAATATTTCTGTGTACTTTGCTAAAGAGCAGTGTGTTTGTGCAAGCGTTGCCCATTGGCAGCTTCAGGCATCAAATCCCATATAAGCGCTGCATTTTGTTTAGGTTTTACCTGTTTTACCTACTTGAAATATAGAAGTGAGTTCAAGAATTTAACAAGCTCTGTGAGCTATATACAGTGCGATTTTTTTTCCCTTGGGAAATTTTGCTTTAAAGACATTCCAAAAAAATCCATAGCTTTTGAATGTGGAAAAAAGCATCATACAAATATCATACAAATATGTAATATAACATCTTGTAAAACACAGAGGAATTTCTAATATATATACTGATCTGCATAGGTGCCAACTTTAAAAGAGCTATGTTTCTTGCTAACAAGGAAATCTTTAGCACCTGCCTCTTAAAGGGACAGAGCATTACTTCCGCTTAGATCAGGGGTTGTTTACCAGGGATCCCAAAATTGAACCAAAAAAAAGAAAATAATGTATTATACTTATTTTCTCTGACCTCTAACTGAAATCTAGCATTATAGTAGTTGTTGGGTATTGAAATTATTTTTTTTATTATTATTATTATTATTATTATTAAAACTATCTGCCATGGTTTTCATCTGACTGGCAAAGGGGTCTGTGGAACAAAAAGTTTAAGAACTTTGGCATTGATGAAGTGCTATTTTATGCAGGTTGTAGCCCTATCAATTCCGATGTTTTCTAATGAGAACTTGATTTTGAAATGGATTTCCAGCTGTTTATAGGCTGAAGTAATGTCAAGTTTTATGAATTTCCTGAGGCTGGGGCAGCCAGCAGTGGATTGACAACAAGCTCTAGATGTGTGTCTGGTTTTAGTGTCTTACCTACAGTTCCTATTGACTTTCTGTAACCACATATCTAATGAAATAGTTTAACCACAAACCATTCTTTGGGTGCAAGCCAATGAAACAATACAGATTTCCATGTACAGTAGATGACTGATATGAAGGGTACCTTAGGACATCAAGTACACAAGAATAGACTGCACAATATCAAAGATATTGTGACCAACCGTTTTTTCATTATATTAAGTACTACGTGAGATTAATAGATGACTGTTTCTTTCTTTTGCGTTCAGACACTCCCTTGCCAGAATTCCAATAGTGGCTAAATACTTGGGATATCCACATTCAGTTCACATTCAACTCCAGTGCCAAAGAGGTTCAATTTCTAGACACCACAGTCTATAAACACTCCCAATGCCTAGGGGTACGTAATTACGTTAAGCCCACTAGCAAAAACTCTACACTTCATTACAGCAGTTACCACTCTTTTCCTCTGAAAAATAGCCTCCCCTATAGCCAATTCTTACGTATTAAACGCAACTCCACCACCACAGAGGATTATGTTCTCTCTGCCAACAGACTTACCTCTGATTTTCTTTCCAGGGGTTATCCTGCTTCAGTAGTACATAGGGCTGAACGTAGAGCAGCTTTACAACCCAGGGCACCCCTACTCACACCCAAGACTAGGGGCACTAGTGACAGGATCATCTGGCCTGTCACCCTTACCCCCCACACTAAACATATTGTGGATATAGTAAAAAAATTCTGGAGTATCCTTCCAGATATTGAGCCCTTTAAGAAGTTCCCAGTTGTAGCTAATAAACGCACCAGAAGTTTTAGAGATGAGTTGGTGCATTCCTCCATTCGTCCCAGCCCTTCTCCCCGCAGCATTCTAAGCCCGGGGTGCAAGCCCTGTGGCCATTGTATCTGTTGCCCACAGGTCTACAGGAACAGGACTCTAACCACCCCAGGTAGATCCAAACCCTATGAAATAAGAGTACATTCCACCTGTGCCACCGAAAATTGTGTGTACGCACTCGTGTGCGATCCCTGTGGTAAGGTGTATTTAGGCCAGACTTCAAGAATTCTCAAATTGAGATTGGCTGAGCATCGCTCGAGAATTAGAGCCAGGGCTGATAATTCTATACTGTATAAACACTTCCTTGAAGTTGACCATCATCCAGGCTCCTTTAAGTTTACAGTTTTGGAAAGAGTGGAACAGCATCCCCATGGCAACAACCAAAATAACTTGATTAGGGCTGAAAGCAGACTAATTGCTCTCCTCAAAACAGAATATCCAAACGGATTGAATGATTCTCTCAGTCTTAACTCATTACTAATTTGATGTCATCGCCACCTGTTTCCCCTGATAGATTACTTAAGCCTTGCAATTTGTGTTTGTATCCACCTTCGGGTCCATGGAATTGCCTATGATGGGGCCATGATATTGCACGGTATGCTTTTATTCTGTGGATAGTGCTCTTCATGTCTCTTTTTTACTGCATGTTTGTAGACCTCTATTGAATTGTTTATGTTGTTACAGATATAAAACATTCCATGAAACGCCTGTCATTATAGCACCTGGCCGCTTGATAAAGCCGTTAATCGGCGAAACGGACGGGTCCACTGCAGCTGAAGCTGTTGCGGCGTGCCCGGCGTTTCTTTGGCACTCTGGGCCACTGTTTAAGTGTGGGGTCTCTCCTGCGGAACGCCTCCCAGGACGACATGTGTGGCTCGGGTCTCAAGACGCGGCGCATTGCGCGCTTTGCTCCAGGCAATCGGCCCTTGGGAGCGGGATTACAAACCAGGCATTTGCCTCAGCCTCTCATCTCTGACGGCTTGGATCGTGCCGGGAATTTTCCACCCGTTCATCTAACTGCTATGATCCTCATCCCTAGCGTACTTTGTTTCCCCTTTGAGCTACGTCACCTCCGTTCCTGGAACTCCGCCCGGGAACCACGCTGGTATTTCTGACTGGTATTTCAGCCATCATTGTTGTTATTGTAAGCGCCGGGGGGCATTATTGTCACTGCCCCTTTACAGTGTGTACCTTGTGCTTTGTTATCCATTATAGTTGATATTTTTGCTATCTTTGATATTGTGCAGTCTATTCTTGTGTACTTAGTGTTACCATTGCGGTAATTTCACTGCTTGTGTATAATTGATTACCTTAGGACATCACCAGTGGCCCTTCATACTCTCCTATCTGTCAGTGGATTCATGCAGAAGTGGAACACTTTCAGCTTATATATCGATTTCTTAAAGCTTGAGCCAACTTCTTTCTAGAAGGGTTTTAAAATATTTTTGAATAACAAAAAGAAGTACAGGCAGTCCTTGAGTTATAAACATCTGACTTAGAAACAACTCATGGGGATCATGTACCAGGAAGTGATAGAAATCTACCCCTCGTAAGGGAAATTAACTCCTGGAAGAATCATCGTGGGGAAAAGGTGTGCCAGCTGAAGCTTTATCATCAATCCTTGTTTCTACAACAAGCCAAATTTCTCAAAATCCAATTATCACAGAGATAGGAAGTGAGGTGGAATCTTCTGAACAGGGTCACAGACAGCAAAACGCACACCATAGGAGTGTTAACCCTTCCCTATGCTATCGAAAACAAAAATATACCCTATTTACTTGAATCTAATGCTCAAAATTAGGGTGTGCATTAGATTCACGTCATGCAGTAATAGTGTTCCTGTACTTTCATCAATGTGCTCTTTTAAACGTGGGTTTAAGGAACTAGTGAAGCAAGTGTTGTGAGGTAACAGATAATAATGAATGTTTTTGACCTGCAGGCTGACAATAGGATTGAACATGTCCCTTTACACCTGTTCAGCTGCAATGCTAACTGGGTAGGAGTGGCTGGCAAAAATCAAGGAAACCCTAGCATCCTTGATGATTTGAAATATCAAATATTCTTTTGTGATAAGAGTCCCAAGAAGCTGGTTGGCTGAACGTGAGATTCTTTAATGTGGCTCAATGCTGCCATAATTCTTTCAGGTTTTTATTTTGACAGGAGTAATTAGCAAAATGACGAAGTAACAATGTAATTGTGAAACTCCTCTGACTTGATATATTGCAGTGTATTAATTTTGCATTACAATAAGAATCTTCGTTCGCGAAGTAATGCCGAGAGAGAGACAATTATAGTTGAGATTTATGAAAACCTGTGTACCGTAATTTTCGCCTGTGTTGCTATGGCTTATTTCACCGATGTTTGGGAAAATGTATGGCCTCTGGGACCCAGTTCTGGGTTTTTGAAGGACTAGACTGCTCTAACTTTAAAAATAAAATAGAAAAAAGCAGAAAAATAATATACACAAAAGCTCCCCAGCTGCCTGAGGGAATGGGAAAAATAGTCCTCTTTGCCATTGCCCATCCGTCTTCTAACAAAAAGATGTTCAAGGCTAAAAAGACACATGAGTCTCATCCATACTTCAGTAGCTTTATGGACACATACTTTATGGACACACACTTCAAGAAGAATTTTTGCCCAGAAGCCAACTTACATATTTTTAGGAGATTATTTTATAATTGTTCGAGCAAGGAGTTGCTCTGAGTCTTTGTCCTTTAAAAAGACATCAAGGCCCTATTGGAATTTTAAAATTGTATTACAGCACAATATTTAATGAAATTTTATTGTTTTAAGACTTTACACATTGTGTTACGTAATTATGTTTTATGTACACAATGGTTCTGGCAAAAAGGTAATATGAAATTTCTACTTCTGTGAGTAAAAACAATAAAGTTTATCTGTTAGATCTGAAACAGTTTCGGCCAATGGCCATTATAGCACATAATGAACAGGAAATAAATGTTGCAATTCCATGGATTTTTACGTTTTATACTTCTAAGCTGCCTTACAACCATTCCCACTTGGGTGGTTTATAAACATTTAAAATAAATATATATCTCAAAAGCACTTAATCTATGCTCAAATCAGGAGAAGCAGGATCTTCACCCTATGTGAATTTGCTTTTCAGCTGCAATTTTCAAAACTCCTTTGAAGTTGTTAGATGTTTTTGTGGCAGACCTTTCAAAGACTGGCAGCCTGATATCACAGAATAGCTGGTTGTTCCAACATGTAAAATAGTTCACAGTCTCTAGTCATCTTGTATGCAATATAGTCTTACTACAGAGTCTTCATGTTACTCATTGACTCTGGTTTCCATATTAATTACAGTTGAAATTCAAGTCTAAGTTCTATTCTTTGTGTTCACTTTCCCAACATGAAATGGCAGCCTGTTAGTCTCCTTAAATAAAATATAAATTATATATATTTACCTATTTTATGTCTATTATTTTTTGTTGGGACTTGGGCACATGGGAGAGGGGGTTGGAACTCGCACAGAGTGAAGAATTTATGATGGTCAGTGACCAAACAACACACATGTCTGTCATATTTTCCTTTTAAAACCCCCAAAGGACTTGGAGTTTCTCTTGCAAATCACACATGCTCCCTTTCCCAGGTAAATCTTTGAACTATTTACATTTTATGCCATCCTTCTCTTTTATAATGTAATGACATAACCTCTTATAATAATCCTCCATTTATTACATCATGCATTCTTTACCTCTCTTTCCACTTACATCTTGTCTTATGTCTTTCTCTTCAAAGATCCAGTCCTCAAGCCCATTCAGATATCCATTTGTAGGGATTCACAATTTTACCTTTGAGCTATACTGGAAATCACAAATATAGTCACGGGCATAATGGTCAGAAACCAACCCCTTCAGTCAATTTCATGTTCCAGGTCATATTCTTCCTCCTTTTCAAAGATATTCAAAACCAAAAGATAGCCTTTCTAGGATTATCGAACTGATCCCAGTAAAATTGCTTGTTCACAGAACAGATCAGAGTTTCCCCAGCTCCCAGAATATTTCATCCTCAATGTTTAAAGACACAAATAGGCTATCTCTGATGATGTCCAATCCATAGCAATAATTTTGTATCCATAGCTTTCTTCAGTCTAAGTAGCTAGTCTTCTTCCTGTTTTACCCTCCATATTTGTGGAACATCATATCCAATGTTTGTCGTCTTAAGAAAGCAACTAAGTAAGCAATCCAGGCCCTGGAGTCATCATTACTCATAAAGCAGTTCAGTTCCTATCATTTGATGGTTGATAATAATACTAATAAACTTTATTTATAACCCGCCCTATTTCCCCGAGGGGAAAGATTGGTCCTTTCCCTAAACTAATCCTTCTTGATGTGCCTGCTTCAGTTTATTTGTCATCTTGACTAATATATCTCATTAAATTAGCTGTCTTAGCCATGATACGGTTAGCCCCAGCTTCTGCCAACCTAGTAGTTCGAAAACATGCAAATGTGAGTAGATCAATAGGTACTGCTCCGGTGGGAAGGTAACGGTGCTCCTTGCAGTCATGCTGGCCACATGACCTTGGAGGTGTCTACGGACAATGCCAGCTCTTTGGCTTAGATGAGATGAACACCACCCCCCAGTCGGACACGACTGGACTTAATGTCAAGGGAAAATTTTTACCTTTACTAGCCATGATATTACACAAGTACCTGGTTGAGAATGTTTCCCCCCCTATCTTATTCTGAGTTGTTAATAACAGTGCTTGTTATTTCATTCCCAAATGCATTCATGACTACACAGATTTCAGTGAGTTTAATAGTCGGAGCTTTGTCATAGTTTACAGGCTCCTGCTGGAATTCTTGTCAGAAGAAAATCAATGCCATTTTTTTAGCTGAATCTCCCTCCAAGATCTTGCTAGTTGTCTGAAAGAAGAGGACCAGAAACCTAGGACTCACATTTCAGTCTTCATTTGGTTTAGAAAGCCATCCCTATTTCAATCATGACATTTTTCAGGTTTGTGGGACCTAATTTGCTTTACAGCAGGGTTTTTTTGTATCCTCTGACCAGAGCTTGACACACAATTTAATTAAAGAGTATTAGTTTTTAGTACTGTCAGCAGACTGTGTACATTTAAATTACATCCCTACAAAGATGTCCGGGTGTATGTGTGTGAAATGAAGAGATTGTGAAATAAAAAGAGAAGCGAGAAATGAGAAAGATACAGAGATGGGATTTTGCTACTTAACCTGAAATTTGGAGTCGTTTGAATGTCTCAGGACAGAGGTGATTAACCAGTGATCAAGGAATAAATAAGTCAATATAAATTGTATATTATGCACAAATACCTCCAGATAGTGAAGATTGCTTACAGCCAGCCATCTTGCCATTGACAAATGTAACGTGGTTACGTGTTGTCAGGTCAGCATTGATTTATAGTGACTCTATGAATGGAAGAGCCCTTTTTTAAAATAGACCTGCTCAGGTCTTGCTGGGTGGGGCACCATGACCTCTTTGATTGAGTTTATCTGCCTGCAATGTGGTCTTTTCTTGGAAGGAGCCTGTATTTAACAAAGTTTCCACTGTCCTAACATTTGTCAGCTTTCCACTGTTGACCAGGTATGTTTTTCAGACACATATGAATTCATATATGCTCAGAGTATATATACGGTACTTGCAAGGGATGTTGGAAGCAATTTGTTGGGGCAGAAAGGTCCTATAACCCTTATCCACACAAAGGTAGTTCAAATAATAGGCAAATGAATGCACACAAATCGAAACAGATACATCAACAGTACTAGGAAAAAGCAAATATTAGTAAGAAAGGAGGAAGACTACATTACGAAACTCAATCAAGGAAGCCACCTCCCTGAGTCCGCAAGTTCTGAGGAAAGCTGTTAATAACAGAGGTCAGTATACTACATCAGTTACGTAGTTAAGTATACAGAATTAAACAGCTTCTCCTGGCCTCACATCCACCTCCAGAACATTATAGGAATGCCATTCACCCATGCTGCAGAGTATGAATGCCTTTGATGCCTGGTAAAGTAGGCTAGGATGCGGGGAGAAAAGTTAGGATATTGGCAATAGTGTTACAATTATTATTTATTATTTACATCATTTATATTCCGCCCTTCTCATCCCGCAGGGGACTCAGGGCGGATTACAATGTACATATACAGGCAAACATTCAATGCCATAGACACACAACATATATAGACAGACACTGAGGCAATTTAGCATTCCAGCTTCTGGCCACCAGGGGGAGCTGTCGGATTCCTTCATTCTTTTGCATACTTCCTGGAGAGATTTTATGGCCTCGTAAATCAGTTTACGGTCAGACTGACTGCGGTCAGACGAACGGAATTTGTTGACCATACCATCGGTCCGCTCCTGCCACCTATCCGCAACCCGACAGAGAGCTTTCTCAGCGGCAGCTCCAGCGCTGTGGAACTCTCTGCCTGATAGAGTCCGAACCATCTCGGAATTAATCCCCTTCAGAAAGGCTTGTAAGACCGCTCTTTTTGAGCTAGCATTTACCTAAGCCTGATTGGATGATATGTTGTATACCCTTGTATACTTTTGTATATCTCCTGTACCTCGTGATACGCTGAACTCGTGTTTTTAACTGTCTTTTGTTTTAATTGTAGGGCAGCATGCCGAGTCTTGGCCTGCCCAAGTGTATTTTATTGTCACCCGCCCCGAGCCTGTAGGGAGGAGCGGAATATAAAATCGAAGAATAAATAAAATAAATAAATTTAATTATGATGATGATGAAGTCGTCATCGATAATCTGGAACAGTTAATTGCCTAGATTTGCCTGATCTGTCACAGTTGCTTGAATACTGTCCAGAGTCTCTTGGAAGTTCCTATTCATAGGCACATCATAAATTGATCACACATAACAACAAAAGATGGAACATTCTGATCCTGCCTTTTCAATTTGTTCATAAGTTAGTCTGATTTCCACATTATGTGACAAAATATACAAAAATTCATATTGAACTATATACACATTTTTTAAAACATTTTATCCACTTTCATGTGTTGCATTTCATTGACAAATCTGAAGAGTGCGAAATTCAAAGGATAATGCTGTTCCAATCAGTATTCTTGTCTTAGAGATTTTAATCAGGTTGGTTTACTTTGAAATGAGGACTGAACACTCCTAGTACACACCTTGCTAATGTCTCTCTTCAGGTTTTTCTTAGCAGCAATTAAGGAAGAAATAAGAAAACACAGTTAGTTGCCAAATGGTGAGTGAACAAGGTAGTGGAGACATGCATGGGGATTTTTTAATTTTAAACAGCAAGTTAGAATGCTAAAGAGAAACAATTATATAAGCCACTGAGACTTGCTACTTGCTGAGACATGCTGGACTCTAATGTACCTAAACCAGGGTTTATATAAAGTTGCATATTTATGATCACTTGTCAGCAACTCTTCTTAACAATGATTGAGACGAATTCCATCCTTTCTCTAATAGTAATAAGTTGCACAATTTTTCATCTGTTAATTGACAAAGGACATTTCAGACATCATTTATAACTTAGGATAGGTAAACGCAAACACCACAATATAATGAATAACACAGATATATTATAGCATTCAAAAGGACTCAATGGTCCAGAGTGTCAAAGTTCAAAATTGGTTGTACTTTCTCTTCATAATCACATAGTTTTTAAAGGGACTATGCCCTATCTGCTATATAATGAACTAGCTGTACCCGGCACGCGTTGCTGTGCCCTATTTAGGAGATGCGAGAAAGTCTGAGTATGTAAGGGTTGGAATTGATGTTACTTATGGTCTTGGTGGGGTCATGGCTGTGTCGTTGTGGGTTGTTCTGGTGGGTGGGATGTTGAAGTCCTGTGGAGTTGTCGGTGTGTGGTGTTCCTGGCGTTCTGCAGAGCTTGTGGATATACAATGTTTTTTGTCTTTCCGTCTGCTGTGTTGATGTAGAGGTTCTGTGGTTTCCCAACTCTGGAGCACGCTACGTAGAGTTGTCCGTGGGAGAAGCATTCTGTGTCAAGGTCTATGCCACAGATTTGTAGTGTTTGTCCTTGAGCCTTGTTTATGGTGATGGCAAAAGCTAGTGTAGTGCAGTGTCCTTTTTTTGTAAATTTGGAAATGTGAGTAGAGTAATAGGTACATCTCTGTGACCAAATCCTAACTTTTTTACCAATAAGTACACCAGTGAGCTGCTGAACTTGCTGGGGAAAAGGTTAGCAAATTGAATCCAGGGAGTGGGGTGATCTCCCACGGTTAGTCCCAGGTTCTGTCAAGTTTTTTTTTGTAAATTTGGAAATGTGAGTAGAGTAATAGGTACATCTCTGTGACCAAATCCTAACCTTTTTACCAATAAGTACACCAGTGAGCTGCTGAACTTGCTGGGGAAAAGGTTAGCAAATTGAATCCAGGGAGTGGGTGATCTCGCACGGTTAGTCCCAGGTTCTGTCAAGCTTTTCTGTAATTTTGGAAATGTGAGTAGAGTAATAGGTACATCTCTGTGACCAAATCCTAACCTTTTCACCAATAAGTACACCAGTGAGCTGCTGAACTTGCTGGGGAAAAGGTTAGCAAATTGAATCCAGGGAGTGGGTGGTCTCGCACGGTTAGTCCCAGGTTCTGTCAAGTTTTTTTTTGTAAATTTGGAAATGTGAGTAGAGTAATAGGTACATCTCTGTGACCAAATCCTAACCTTTTCACCAATAAGTACACCAGTGAGCTGCTGAACTTGCTGGGGAAAAGGTTAGCAAATTGAATCCAGGGAGTGGGTGATCTCGCACGGTTAGTCCCAGGTTCTGTCAAGCTTTTTTTTGTAAATTTGGAAATGTGAGTAGAGTAATAGGTACATCTCTGTGACCAAATCCTAACCTTTTCACCAATAAGTACACCAGTGAGCTGCTGAACTTGCTGGGGAAAAGGTTAGCAAATTGAATCCAGGGAGTGGGTGATCTCGCACGGTTAGTCCCAGGTTCTGTCAAGCTTTTTTTTGTAAATTTGGAAATGTGAGTAGAGTAATAGGTACATCTCTGTGACCAAATCTAACCTTTTCACCAATAAGTACACCAGTGAGCTGCTGAACTTGCTGGGGAAAAGGTTAGCAAATTGAATCCAGGGAGTGGGTGATCTCGCACGGTTAGTCCCAGGTTCTGTCAAGCTTTTGTAAATTTGGAAATGTGAGTAGAGTAATAGGTACTTACTTAAGGAATGGGTGAGGGTAGAGAGGCCCAGTAAAATGTTGTTTTTTAATGGCATTGCGCATGCGTGGTGGGCGTGTTCGGCAGCAAGTGGTTCTGGGAATTGTAGTATGTTATGGGTGGAGGAGAGAGAGAGTCGCCTCAGAGTTGGATGGAGGTTTTTTTCTAAAGGTAAGGAAAGTGGGTGCTTGTCTGATTTGTTTAGGAGGCTGTGTGTTGGTGAGGAAGGGGGGAAGTGAGTGCTTAGAGGGGCTTTTGGGGCGCGCAAAGGCTGCTTGGGTGAGTTGTTTTGGGGGTGTTGGCGAGGAAGGGGGGAGCGGGTGCTTAGAGGGGCTTTTGGGGCGCGCAAAGGCTGCTTGGGTGAGTTGTTTTGGGGTATGTGTGAGTGTTGGCGAGGAAGGGGGGAGCGGGTGCTTAGAGGGGCTTTTGGGGCGCAAAGGCTGCTTGGGTGAGTTGTTTTGGGGTATGTGTGAGTGTTGGCGAGGAAGGGGAGCGGGTGCTTAGAGGGGCTTTTGGGGCGCGCAAAGGCTGCTTGGGTGAGTTGTTTTGGGGTATGTGTGAGTGTTGGCGAGGAAGGGGGGAGCGGGTGCTTAGAGGGGCTTTTGGGGCGCGCAAAGGCTGCTTGGGTGAGTTGTTTTGGGTATGTGTGAGTGTTGGCGAGGAAGGGGGGAGCGGGTGCTTAGAGGGGCTTTTGGGGCACGCAAAGGCTGCTTAGGTGAGTTGTTTTTTAGGGTATGTGTGAGTGTTGGCGAGGAAGGGGGAGCGGGTGGTTAGAGGGGCTTTTGGGGCGCGCAAAGGCTGCTTGGGTGAGTTGTTTTGGGGTATGTGTGAGTGTTGGCGAGGAAGGGGGGAGCGGGTGCTTAGAGGGGCTTTTGGGGCGCAAAGGCTGCTTGGGTGAGTTGTTTTGAGGTATGTGTGAGTGTTGGCGATGAAGGGGAGCGGGGTGGTTAGAGGGGGCTTTTGGGGCGCAAAAGGCTGCTTGGGTGAGTTGTTTTGGGGTATGTGTGAGTGTTGGCGAGGAAGGGGGGAGCGGGTGGTTAGAGGGGCTTTTGGGGCGCGCAAAGGCTGCTTGGGTGAGTTGTTTTGGGGTGTGTGTGAGTGTTGGCGAGGAAGGGGGGGGCGGGTGCTTAGAGGGGCTTTTGGGCGCGCAAAGGCTGCTTGGGTGAGTTGTTTTGGGGTATGTGTGAGTGTTGGCGAGGAAGGGGGGAGCGGGTGCTTAGAGGGGCTTTTGGGGCGCGCAAAGGCTGCTTGGGTGAGTTGTTTTGGGGTATGTGTGAGTGTTGGCGAGGAAGGGGGGAGCGGGTGCTTAGAGGGGCTTTTGGGGCGCAAAGGGTGCTGGGGTGAGTGGTTTTGGGGTATGTGGTGAGGGTTGGCGAGGAAGGGGGGAGCGGGTGCTTAGAGGGGCTTTGGGGCGCGCAAAGGCTGCTTGGGTGAGTTGTTTTGGGGTATGTGTGAGTGTTGGGGAGGAAGGGGGGAGCGGGTGCTTAGAAGGGCTTTTGGGGCGCGCAAAGGCTGCTTGGGTGAGTTGTTTTGGGGTATGTGTGAGTGTTGGCGAGGAAGGGGGGAGCGGGTGCTTAGAGGGGCTTTTGGGGCGTGCAAAGGCTGCTTGGGTGAGTTGTTTTGGGGTATGTGTGAGTGTTGGCGAGGAAGGGGGGAGCGGGTGCTTAGAGGGGCTTTTGGGGCGCGCAAAGCTGCTTGGGTGAGTTGTTTTGGGGTATGTGTGAGTGTTGGCGAGGAAGGGGGAGCGGGTGCTTAGAGGGCTTTTTGGGGCGCAAAGGCTGCTTGGGTGAGTTGTTTTGGGGTATGTGTGAGTGTTGGCGAGAAGGGGGAGCGGGTGGTTAGAGGGGCTTTTGGGGCGCAAAGGCTGCTTGGGTGAGTTGTTTTGGGGTATGTGTGAGTGTTGGCGAGGAAGGGGGAGCGGGTGCTTAGAGGGCTTTTGGGCGCGCAAAGGCTGCTTGGGTGAGTTGTTTTGGGGTATGTGTGAGTGTTGGCGAGGAAGGGGGGAGCGGGTGCTTAGAGGGGCTTTTGGGGCGCGCAAAGGCTGCTTGGGTGAGTTGTTTCGGGGGGTGTGTGTGTTGGCGAGGAAGGAGTCGGGGGCGCGGGTGGGGTGGGAGGGAGGAGGAGGAGGGGCGGGGTGAAGGGGAGTCGGGGTGGGGGAGGGGTTTCCCCTCCTCCTTCCAGGCCCCCCCCCCGCTCTTCCTGAGGAGGCGGAGGAGGCGCTCTGGCTGCCATGTGCGAACGTTCTAAACGTTCGCGCTGGCAGCGAAGTGGCCGGGGTGGGAGTTCCATTGGCAATTTTTTGGGGATCGTTTTTTGGGGTGTTGGGAGGTATGTAGATCCGGTTTTTTTGCTGTTGTCTGTAGCGAGTGTAATGGTCCAGTAGGCTGCCAAGTTTGGTGCTTCTGCGAGCCATAGTTTCTTTGTCTATATACGACATTAAACGGACTCACCAAAATTATATATATAGATATAAACAGCATATACGAGCTGTAAACTCACACAGGAGTGAGCTGAGACGCCGCAGCTGGAAGGAAAAGCTCCTCCGTCATCAAAAGCGGACACAGAACCCAGAAGCCCTCCCAGGCGTGACACTCTGGACCATTGAGTCCTTTTGAATGCTATAATATATCTGTGTTATTCATTATATTGTGGTGTTTGCGTTTAACTATCCTGTCGTTTGTAATACAGCACCCATTCATTTGTATCATTTATAACTTAACCTGAAGGCTCACATTATAGGTAGATGACACCTAGTATCTTTGCCTATTATAAACTTTGTAAAATTCCCAAATTGGTTTTGGTTTACATTCTTTACAATTTGAAAAGGAAAGTATAGAAATAGATCTTCTATATTTCAATGTTATTTATTAGGCATGGTTAGGTCCAGTTGGAATCTTCATAATTCGGATTAAATTCGGATCAAATTCCTTTTTGAAGCGATTTGGGAACCCAGAAGTATCCTTGCCCTTTCGAAGCCACTGTCGCCATCTTTGTTCCGACTCAGGAAGTGATTAGGAAGAGACCCAGCATTTGAAGGCAAGCAGCAGCTTGCATGCTGGGATGCTTGCCTCCAGCCAATGAGGGGAAACCACCACGGGAGGGGTGGGGTTTCGGCATGGCAGCCGGGGACATGAACAGGAAGAGACTAGGCAGCTTGGGTGGGAAAGGTGCTACGCCACCACTTTGCAAGGGAACAACATATCCATGGAACCTAGTAAAAGGCCCCCCCAAAATGTTTTCCTGAACGGGCTGGGATTTGGAGGAGAAAAGGAAATGGGAAAGGAAGAGAGATAAGGAAAGAGGGGAACGGCAGGGAGAAAAACATCAGGAAAAATGTTAGTTTAAACCAGTGTGGATGGATTCCTTTCCCTCCCGCTTCAGTCTTAATCGAGAGAAGCGGTTTTAACCAGAGTGGATGGATTTCTTCCCTTTGCTTCCACACCCCCTTTTTGGAGTAAAACCACTACTTTCAAAGTAAAGACCACCCAATGAAACAGGAAGTAACACCTTGAAACCATTAACAAAGGATTTGGAAGCCTTGGAATTTTTTTAAAGTTTTGAACTTTTTTTTCCTGTGAAAATTGACTTTAGATCCGAACCACCAGCGCCCCCTACATCCGAAACAAGTTTTGAACCTCTTTTTTAAAAATCAAACAAGCCTATTATTTATGGTCATTATTTTGTCTGATCAGAATCTTGATTAATGTTTACTTTTCAGAGCTTGAGCTTCCTAAATTGAGCTTCATGTGTTTTCAACAGAGTTGTGTTTCCGTTAGCAACAACAAATATACAGGTGTTTTTCTAAGACAATATGGCCCCTAATCCACAGATTCAATATGGAGAGTTTCACTTACCCACGCTTCCAAAAATATCCCCATTGAATATTTTTGTGGGGCTCTCTAAGTCCTCCCGTGCAATTCCGTGGTATGTTTTGAACCCTTGTATAGGTAAAACTATTATGTATGGTTTCAGCTATTCAGAGGAAGTCTTGGAACAAATCCCTCAAGGATTCTATAATTGTATTGTCTCACTAGCGCATTTCTGTACAATCCTCAGAGCCCAGTCTTTCTCATTGCTGAACTGCCCAGTGAAAAATCAGCGTGTGCAAGTTGGCATGTTCGGGTGTGTATGTGAGAGAGAACTTCCATATAGTTAGTAAGGCACATACGAGGGTTGAATTAAAAGAAATTCCTCCACCTTCGTAACTCAACAGATGGCAGTACTGGTATGCGGCAGGAATTGGCTTGTTCAGTAGACTCTCCTTTACAGTTCCATTTTGGCGGGAAGTCTTAGCATTGAATAGTTGTGTTGTTAAAGTGCGAAGTAGGGAACCCTGCACAGATAGTTAGTCATTGTGATTTAAGCAACGTGCAGTCATTTAAAAGGTGTCACCCCAAAGGAGATTCATCAGAGAATGCAAGCTGTTTTTGGTGATTGTGTTGATGTGAGTACTGTGCATCATTGGGCGAGTAAGTTTAAAGATGTTGAGGTGGGAACATCTGACTTGCATGACAAGCAAAGAGTTGGACGCCCTGTGACAGCAACCACTGAGTTTCACAAGCAAAAGGTTGACAGATTGATTCAGGACAATTGTCGTATCACTCAGAGAGAAATTTCAAGCATAATCGGTATTTCACAAGAAGAACATGATTTTAAAAGGAAAGAAATTAAAGAAGTAAAAAACTAAATGTTAAGAAATGTATTAGAAATTTGGAATAGATACAGGAAAGTATTAATGTCAGAAAGTTCAACATTAACACCAATAATAATGGATAAGAAATTTCCAAAAAATTTAAAAAATAGGTTGGACAAGAAACTAAAAGAAAAGAATATAGATAAAATTGGAGATTGAATTTAAAAAAAGAAAATAAAGAAAATATACTAAAAGAGTTTAGAGATATTAAACTCTCATGGTTCCATTGCTTACAGTTAGAGCAATGGTTTAAGAACTGGATAAGACAAAATGGGGAAGGAGACAAACCTACACAATTTGAAACAATGATACAAAAGGAAGGAGCCACAGGAGAATACCATAAGATGAAAGGAGTAACTAGTAAAATATATAAGATAATAATAGAGATTAAGGAAGGAAAAATAAAAAATGCAATATTAAGAGAAACATGGGAGGAAGATTTAGGGATTAAGATAAGGGAAGTGGATTGGATACAGTTATGGAATCAGACATTTAAGGAACTTATCGATAAGGGTTAAAGAAAACTATTATAAATTGGTATGGAAATGGTACATAACACCAGTAAAAATAGCAAATATTAATAAAAATGTTATAAAAAACTTTTGGAGAGGTTGCCAAGAGGTGGGTACATATATACATATGTGGTGGGAATGTAAATGAATTCTGGGGGAAGGTATTTAGAGAAATAGAAGTAATAATGGAAAAAAGTGCAAGTATTGCATTGTTGTCATTATATAATGTTAAGAATTTAGGGAAAACAGAGAAGGATGAAATAAAAAATATGTTAACTGCAGCAAGGTTGTTGATAGCAAGGAACTGGAAAGACAAGATAAATATACAAATTGAAGAATTGTATAAAGAACTATGGAAATTAGCAATAAATGATAAATTGACATGTAGATTAAAAGTTAGAAAGGGGGTACGGAAGGTAAATGACTTTGATGAAGTCTGAGGTAAATTTATCGAGAATGGTTTAAAACCGTGGTTTCCAAAGTGGGCAGTACCACCTCCTAGTGGGCAGTGAGGCGATCCAAGGCAGTGGTGGGAGGCTCAGGAGAATTTGGGGGGCACTGAAGCCCTGTAAGGGGGCGGTAGTGGGATTCCAACTTGCAAGTGTGCGAGTGTGTGCCTGCCAGTTGGAAGTCCCATGCAGGCACTGCCTGGAAACTGCAGCGCACACCCCTTCCTCTCCTCAACTCCACCCATGGTGCAATCCTGTATCGCCCTTTACAATCCAACAGGTCCCTTGGAAGGAAGGGGCAATACGGGACTGCTCCGTGAGTGAAGTTGAGGAGAGGAAGGGCACGCGCGCTGCAGTTTCCAAGCAACGCCTGCCCAGGGATTCCAACTGGCAGGCTGAGACAGTCACGTGCTTGCGAGTGTGTGCCTGCCAGTTGGTCCAGCGGAAAAGGAAAGCTGAGTCACTGCGGCGTTTACAGGCGCCTCCTGGGAGATGTCCGTGGCACTAAGGAAAATGCAAGCACTTCCCAATTTCCAAGGTCCAGTATTCTTTATTGCTCAAGTTTAGTTCAATTCCATTGCTGTTGGGAGTTCAAAATGCTCTTTGATTATAGGTGAACTATAAATCCCAGCACCTGTAACTCCCAAATGACAAAATCAACTTGGCCAGGATACACTACATACAAGCATTAGCGTCTTGATGGATTATTATTGACTACCGATGTGGGTTGCTACTGGAATCCCTCTAAATATTCAGCCTTGAAAAAGTTTTGCAATAAACGAAACGGAATAGATCTAATTGATAAGTGAACTGATCCACTGGCTGTGAGACGATTTACCAGAGGGACGACCACAGTGCGTCTTCTGTATATATTGGAATTACTTCAATGTTATGATTGATTAACAAGAGTAAATGGATATTTTCGTTTGTGTGGAACCCATCGATACTGTGGATGTATAATTTGTGAATCCAGAACTGCTCTACATGCGTTTTGAGGATATAACCTGGATTAAACCCTTTTGAACTCCTGAATGGCGAATTGAGTCTGCTTACCTGCATTACTTTAATGGCGAACTGAGCTTAGTGACTTGTATCATTACATGTGAATGGAAACCAATTACTGAGTTTATTCACCTGCATTGTTTGAATGGCAAACTGAGCTTAATGACTTGCAACATTACATGTGAATGGAAGCTGATAACTACCCACTTGGGCATTGAAGTTCGTGAGTAACTCAATACTTTGACTTCGCCTTACTATTCAATACATTTGGTTATATCTATATTGTATATTGCTAATATTTCTACGTCTACACTATATTATTTCTTATTTAGCTCTGCTTTAAGAGTTCTGGTCTTGGCTGTGGAAGTCAGAGCTGAATTGGTCAAAGGTACTGCAAATCCCATCATCCTTTGTCCATACTCCCCCAAACATATTGTTTTTGTGATTAATTTTATTTATTTATTTATTTATTAGATTTATTGGCCGCCACTCTCAGCCAGCTTGCATTAAGCACCACAATAAAACAATAAATCTACAACAGCAATAAAACCACAAGAATAAAACAATTCCTAAGAGATAACACAATTCCTAAGAGATAGCACATTACAACTCAAAGGCCTGCCAGAATAGGACCGACTTGCAGGCCTTCCGAAAGGCCAGCAGATTACGCAAGGCCCGAACCTCCGGGGGTAGTGTGTTCCAGAGAACTGGGGCGATGATGGAGAACGCCCTTCTCCGTGTTGAAGTTAGGTGGTATTGTTTGACATTGGGCACGGCTAGAAGATTCCACTCTTCAGATCTAAGTGTTCTCATGGGACAATATGCGGTTAGGCGGTCCCTCAGGTACACTGGCCCCAGACCATACAAGGCCTTGAAAGTCAAGACTAGCAATTTGAAGGTGATCCGGTACTCAAAAGGAAGCCAGTGCAGTTCCCGCAGAATTGGTGTAATGTGGCAGCTCGCAGGAGCTCCTGAGAGCAACCAAGCTGCGGCGTTCTGCAGTAGCTTGAGTTTCCATGTCACCGACAGAGGCAGACCAATGTAGAGAGCGTTACAGTAGTCTAACCTTGAGATGACCGTAGCTTGGATCACCGTGGCCAAGTCATGCCGAGACAAGTAAGGGGCCAGCCTCCTAGCCTGACGAAGATGGAAAAACACCACTCTGCTGACAGCGGAGATTTGAGCCTCCATTGACAGCAGAGGGTCCAAGAGAACTCCAAGGCTTTTTACTGAAGACGACGGGCATAGCGTCACGCCGTCCAGGGTCGGAAGCTGAACATCCCTACCGCCCGGATGACCCAACCAGATGATCTCCGTCTTTGCTGGATTCACCTTCAACCTACTGGCTCGCAGCCATCCAGTAACGGCTTCGAGGCAAAGATGGAAATTATCAGGTACGGTTTCGGGCCTGTCCCCCATCCTCAGAATGAGCTGGGTGTCATCAGTGTAGCTGATCTGTGATAGATACCAGGACCGTCTCCGTCCCATGCCCTGAACGGACTGGAAGGGGTCTAGCCAGTCTGTGTTGTCTAGGAAGGTCTACAACTGCTCCATTGCTGCCCTCTCAATCACCTTACCCAGGAATGATAAATTCAAAACCGGGCGGTAGTTGGGAGGGACGGCTGGATCTAATCCTGGTTTCTTCAGCAATGGAGAAACCACCACCTCTTTTAATCCCTCTGGAAACACTCCTTGCTCAAGGGAGGTGTTGATTATATTCAACAGAGGCCCATGTAACCTCTCAAGGCAAGCTTTCACAAGCCAGGAGGGGCACGGGTCAAAGGAGCATGTGGTAGACCTAGTTGCAGCAACAATCCTATCGACAGCCTCTGCTTCCAGTGGGTGGAACCGGTCAAAGGTGGGCCCATAGAGAGGCCACCGAGTCTCAAGTTTGCTAACTGTATCAATTGTGGCTGAGAGGTCCCGGCGGAGGTTCGAAATCTTGTCTGTAAAGTAGCTCTGAAAAGCCTCGACAGTGAGGGCCTGATCATCATTTTTTGGGATGGTAGGAACCATAGTTAAAGACCGAATTACTCTGAATAATTGAGCCAGGCGTGAGCTAGCAGACGCTATCAAGGTTGCATAGTAGGAATTTTTCGCTTCCTTGATAGCATGCTCATAAGCATCCATAAATTGCTTATAAACTGATTTCGAACCTTCATCACGGAGTCTCCTCCACACACTCTCCAGCCGTCTCTTTTCCCGTTTCATCGATCGGAGTGACCGATTCCTGCGGGATCGGAGAGGGCATCTAGGGGCAATCTCGTCGAGTGCTTTGGACAGCTTGATGTTCCATGCATCCACTTGCTCATCGAGCAAGATGCTGACAGGCTCCAGATCCCTCAGAGCATTCAGGAACCTATTTGGTTCCATAAGTCTCTTCGGGCGAACCCAAATCTGTTTGGCGCCCTTGCCGGGTGGAGGTACCAGCTCTAACCGGATTCTCAGGGCACAGTGGTCCGACTATGGAACCTCTATCATAGAGGTGAGGGTCACTTGGATACCTGCACTGAAGACCAGATCTAGGGTGTGTCCAGCCCGATGTGTGGGTCCAGAATTGCAAAGTGAGAGTCCCAGTGTCGCCATGGTCCTCACTATGCTTTAATTATGTTCAATTTGTAACAATAAAAATACATCCTGCATATTAGATATTTGCATTAGAATTTATAAGAGTAGCAAAATTATTTATGAAGTAGCAACAAAAATATGGATGGGGTCACCACAACATGAGGAACCTTATTTAGGGTTCACGGCATTAGAAAGGTTGAGAACCACTGCATTAATACATATATCTTTCTGTTTAATTGCTATTACTTTTAAAAAAATTCTAAGGGGGCGGTGAGTAAAAAAAATTTCTGGAAAGGGGGCGGTAGGCCAAAAAGTTTGGGAACCACTGGTTTAAAAGAAGTAGATGGGAAGTTACCTCCACAAGAAAAAATGAGATTTTGGAAGGAGAATGCTAATTGAAGTGGCTCGGAAGGGGGAGACGGGACACAGAGGTGAATATGATAAGATATAAGATATATATGCATATATAGTTGATGTAACGAATTAAGTGAAATACAAAAGCATGGAATGTATCGATGTATGTATGTAACTTAAGAAAATCAATGTACTTTAAGAAAACTTTTTTTTTAAAAAAAAACAAGAACATGTGGGTCATATTGCTTTGCTTGGCTATTGGAAGATCTGTGCACGATGGGTACACAGCAGAATTTCAGAGACTGGATCTCACCACTGTACGGCATCCTCCCTACAGTCTAGATTTAGCACCGTCTGACTTCCATCTGTTCCCTATAATAAAAGAAGTTCTGCGAGGACATCATTATGCTTCTGATGAAGACGTTGAGAGAACTGTGAGGCGCTGGTTGCGGGAACAAAGTGTTGACTTCTTCTGTGGCGGCTTCAGAAAATTTGTTCATTGTTGGCAGAAATGTATCCAATTGTCTGGTGATTATGTGGAAAAGTGAATAGTGATAAAGAGCACATTTTAAGGATTATTTCTGTGTTTGATTTATTAAAATGTTCCCATCCAAACCCAAGTAACAAAGGTGGAGGCATTACTTTTCATTCAACCCCCGTATTTCTAAATTGTGAGAATAGCAACAACCTTTAATTGCAAATTATTATTTGATTTTTGTATTAACTTTCAGAAGAAGAATGAGAAGGCTTTCCGAAGATAACAGGAATAATATTTGAAGAAAATGGCACTCTCTAACTTGATGCCTTCCAGAAGCTGAATGTTCTTGAAAAATCAATATAATCTCATGCCCTAAGAAATTATTACTTCCTGTTTATTATTTTAAATTACAAGTCAGGCAGGAATCTAGAATGCAATCTGAATAAAGTTTACAATTGTATTTGGACAGTTCCTTGTCCTTGGGTTTACAATCTAAAAATGTGTAAAACACAAGGAAAAGGGGACAGCTGTGGTGAAATAATAATAATGCACTTGGGAAAGGTCTGACATGTGATCCAATACAAGTCAGCATAGTGATCTTGTTTGCTGAGTACGAATATTGTTGTGTTACAAATAACAACAATATTGATCACTTTATTTATATTCTGCCCCCAAAACAACAATATTGATCACTATATTTATGGATTAAAGTGTATATACAAACACAAACAGGTAAACATTCAATGCCTTGATTCAATGAGGCAGAAATTCACAGAAAAGGCAAAGGGTTCCTCTTTCATCTCTGGCTTCTGGAGGCGGTGCTCAACTATGGTTCTGGAGGAGGAGTTCATCTCCGTTTCCAAGCTGAGGAGCCTGCGTTGTCCATAGACACCTCCTGGTCATGTGGCTGGCATGATTGTTTGAAGTGCCTGTTTGCATTCCTGCTGAGGCAGTACCTATTGATCTACTCACATTTGCATGTTTTCAAACTGCTAGGTTGGCAGGAGCTGGGACTAACAGCGGGAGCTCACTCCGACCCATGGATTCGAACTACCAACCTTCAGATCAGCAGTTCAGCAGCACAAGGGACTATGTTTCTCCCACTGACGACAGGGCAGTGGCATTTGGGATGAAGGGAGGGGCTTTCATCTCCATTGGGTCTCGGCCGGATGGTGCTACATCTCCCAGGTCTTCTCTCCTCTAAAGGCAACAGCCATTCATATCTTAATATTCATATTTCGGAAATAGTGTATCATCCTATATGATTGTTTATTCAAGTGCATTGCTCCAAATATCATCGGGGGCAGGAGTTTATTTCCATGTGTTCCTCTAATGCACTGGTTCCCAAAGTGGACGGTACCACCCCCTGGTGGGCGGTGGGGCGATCTAGGGGGGCGCTGGAAGGCTCAGGAGAATTTGGGGGGCGCTGAACTCCTGTAAGGGGGCGGCGGGGGCGGTGGAATGAGCCAGGCGACAGGCTACCATCCATCTCTGTGTGTGTCTCTCTCTCTTCTTCCCTCCTCCTGCTGCCTCCTCCTCTTCCTCCTCTCACCAAGCAAGGGATAATAATAATAATAATAATATCTTTGGGGTTCCCTTCCAACTGGTTGAGTCTTATAACAACAATAATAATGTCCTTCAACATATTTAGAGGAACATGGATTCAGTGCAGTAACCAATTTATTAACAAAAAAAGAAACCGATTCCAAAATAGTCAATCACAATGATTGGAGATTACTGCTGACAAAAATAGAGCCGAGGATTACTAGATTGGAAGCAGCATACCAGGTTCATCCTTCTCATTAAGTTGATTTTGAATGTTTCAACTTTTTTGTATTACCTTTCTATTTAAAGTTCAATAAATAGTTTCATAATTTCCAACTTCAATGTTTCTAATTTACAACTTTATTATATTTTACAAAAAAGGTAGAAATATTAATACATATATATTTCTGTTTAATTGCTATTAAAATTTTAACAAAATTAATTTCTAGGGGGGGGGGGGGGCGTGAGTAAAAAATTTTCTGGAAAGGGGGCGGTAGGCCAAAAAAGTCTGGGAACCACTGCTGTAATGATTAATATAGATCAGGGGTGCCCACACTTTTTCATCATGCGAGCTACTATATGAACAATCAAGTTGAAAAGATCACCTGTTGTGCATGTGAGCGCACGCACACGCATGCACGCTCCTACTGCAGCCTTCCGTCCGTGCGGGGCTTCTTTCTTGCCTGCCCACGAACTCGCCGCCACACGCACCCAGGAAGGGGATCCTCCTTGCCTGCGCGCTCTCTCTCTCTTAATGTCTTCGTTGCCTTCCTCCTTCCTGCTGCGTTCTTTCGTGAAGCAGGAAGTCCTCATCCCATCCTGCTTCTTGCGTGCACAGCAGGCCCCTCCCATGCACGCAGCAGGATGGTATTTATAAGTGCACCCGCCAGCGCTCCGGCCAGATATAGCTTCGGCGGCGGCTCAGAAGGCGCAGGGCTGGGAAGAGGGGCCACCTGGCTGCTGCCTGGGCCGGGAAACTCAACCAAGAGAGGGACCCACGTGAGGCTGGAACTTTCCATGGCAGCCTCCCCCCCTCCCTCCTTCCTTGAGGCTTCCTTACCCGGGCAGGAGAAGGAAGAGGTGCTCCCCCAAAATGATAGATGCAGCAGGGGGGGGGGCGCCCTTCCTTCTTCTCTCCTTGGCTCTCTCTCTCTCTCACACACACACACACACATTCCCTCCATCCCTCCCACAGCCTCGCATCCTATCCGTGTGCGTGCCTTCGCCTTGCTCCCCCCCTCGCAGCAACCAATGGGCGGTCATGTCACCACACTGTGCGTGGCAAGACGAGCGCCAGGGCCCGCCCACTAAAGCCTCATTTTGGCAAAATAAGCCCCGCAAAGGCGGGGGCGGGAGCGCACGTGCTCGCGCATGGCAGGAGCGCACCATCCAGCTGGTGAGGCCCAAAGATCACCTGGAAGAGGGCCGAAGATCACCTAGGTGCTCCCGATCACCATGAGCACCCCTGATATAGATCATACAAGGAAACCAAATCTCTGCAAAGTTGCCTTCTTCTGTGTATCAGTCTAACTTTATGAGGATCCCCAAAGGATCCCTTGACTGCCTTCTGGGCATATTTTAATGGCTCTCTGTGGCATTTTAAATCTAGGAGAAGGCTTTTGTTAAAAAGATAATCAGACAGTGATTGGAAGTCACTTTCCAGTTTCCTTTCTCTTTTAAGAAAAGTCCTCTCCTGTGCCCAAAATTGCTCAGGGGGCTAAAGGGTGGCAGAACCCTCTCACCCACACACACACACCCACTAAAAGGCAGTTTTGGACATTTTCTCTCTTCTCCTTTTTTCTCTATATTTGTTCCCACTGGTGGCCAGGAGCCCTCACAAAAAAATAGCATGGAGGTGCCACATACAACCAGCAAACCACATTTTGCCCATTCCTGCTTTGACAGCATCTGAAACTCAATCAGAAAAAATAATAGGGCATCAAGAGCAGTATTGTGCCAGATACATTTTAGGGTTCCCAGTCATCTAACATTCCAACCCTAACTTTGGGGGTTACTAAGCACAGAAAGAAATTTATTTATTTATTTAAATAATAAATAAATCATAGAAAGAAATGCAGTACTCGAGATGGCATGAGATACTTCAGAAGAACTTTCTGTGGTCTTAAATAATTTGTTGTGTGCTTAAGCTGTGGAAATTTTGTGTTTGCTGCCGCCAAGGGGTAAAGCCAGGAAGTCTTATAAAAAGCCTTTTATTCATTTTGCAAAGGGATTTTTTTTTGAATTTTTTGGGGGAAAATACTTTTAAGGCTACAATATGCAAGAACAAAAGCAGGCATTTTGAAAGTTCTACTCCGTTCACACCTCAATCCATCTGTAAAGTTGGGGCACACGTTTGTTTCTATATTACACCTATATACCCCATTGCATTAATTTTCCCAGGTACAGTTGATTCTCAGGCCCCATCTACACTGCCATATAATCCAGTTTTTATCCCAGATTATCTGCTTTGAACTGGATTATCTGGTAGTGTAGATTCATATAATCCAGTTCAAAGCAGAGAATCTGGGATCAGACACTAAAATATATGTCACTATAGATCCAGCCCCAGTTAACCAGCAGGCATGGGGATTGGTAGAAGCCAAATCAATGTAATTTCTGGTTGCTTGAGAGTTTAAAAATAGACCTAATTTATATAATACTCCATACTATACCAAACTGGACCATAAACACTGTGTTGACTTGATGTTAATATTAAAATACAGTAATTAAAAGCAAATAAAGACAAACCTACTGTAACATTTCTGTTAAAAATTAGTTTCACATGAATTTTTATTTAACATTATTTCTTTGAATTTTTTTTCTTGAGAGTTCTGGTTGCTTTAGTTCCGGTTAACTGAGGTTCTGTTGTAGTTTGTAATATATGTAACAAATTGGGATAGCTTGAGGAAATGAAAAAGAACAAATTTAAAGTAATGTATCAATTTGGGTCCTGAATGATCAGGATCTTTGTCTCTTTTGCAGGCATTTAGGCAGTCATCTTATTTTGGGACAATGTGAGAGCACAACAAATGACCAAATGGGACGTTGAACTTCTATCACCAACCACTTCAGCACTTGGAAACATGAGTAAATGATCAGCTAACTGATTAGAAGAACAAAGAAACCAGCACTTCAAAAATTATAATTTAAAAAATAAAGGCATATTAAAGAGTAAATGCTGTGGAGTTTTAAAGACTAAAAATCCCTGCTTTGTAAGACTGAAAGGAGTTACTGACACCTAGTGCCCCAAAGGAGCAAACACAACAAAATGTTGCCTTCAACAACAAAGTGAGTTTAAAATTTTGATGGCTGTCATAATGACATCTTTGGAAAGAAAGAAATTATATTTGCAGATCTTAGAATAATTAAAACACATGAAAGAAACGTTAAGAGGAAATCTGGATCTGATCAGAAAAATTAAGAAGGCAATGATGGAGGAGCTGGAGGATGCGTTGAGCCCCATAAGGGAATCTTTAGTTCCAATATTTTCAGGATTTTCAGGATTATATAGTGAGACACAAAAGAGAAAAACAATTAAAAAGACAAGAAAATGGTGATGAAAACCAGAATATTTGGGATGCAGAATCGCTAAACTTGTCTACAGATATTCAGATGGAATTTCAAAGACATTGAAAGGCTCGATGATTCTACAATATGAGAAAGGGTGAATTTGTATCCAAGATCAATATGTGAATGGTGTACTTTACATATTTCACTATGTGTTTTCTTAAATCTAATTCTGAGGACGGAGGATGGGGGAGAGTATGTTTATTTGCAGTTTGATGCCATTTGATGGCACAATGCTATAGAATTCCGGGAGTAGTGGTTTTACAAGGTCTTCGGCATTCTCTGCAAAGGAATGCTGGATCCTCACCAAACAGTTAAAGTGGCATTAAGCTGCATTAATTCTACAGCATAGATGAACCTATAGAACATGTAATACTTGGGCTTTTTTTCATGTCAGGAGCAATTTGAGAAACTGCAAGTCACTTCTGGTGTGAGAGAATTGGCCATCTGCAAGGACGTTGCCCAAAGGACATCCGGGATGTTTTGATGTTTTACCATCCTTGTGGGAGGCTTCTCTCATGTCCCCACATGGGGAGCTGGAACTGACAGAGGGAGCTCATCCACACTCTCCCTGGATTCGAACCTCCGACCTGTTGGTCTTCAGTCCTGCTGGCACAAGGGTTTAACCCATTGCACCATCAGGGGCTCCATAATTGGACTGAAATAGGCATTAAAATATTTGCCATGGTTTTGAGAATTCTAAATCACCTCCAATGTTTCCCAGTAGAGGTCAGTCATGGATCCTTTCACACTAAACCTTGGTTGTGTTTTGAATCTACTTTCACTGCCAAGGCAACATCCTATGGGTACAGATTCTAGGATCCCATAGTTAAAGTGGAATCACAGTTGTTTTGCTAAAGGCAAAGGTTCTTTTTTTGGGTTCAAAGGCAATAAGCACACACATGACTTGAAATGTAAACTATTTTATTTGTAAAGTAGGCAAAAATATTAAAAGAATGACAACAAGGAACAGTCTTGGCCAGCATACAGCACCTCCCTGATCTCAGCCTGTATTGAGGTTCAGTTTGGGGCTGATCCTACAAGTCTTATTTCTTGACAAGTCGGGGTGCTATGTGCTGCCCAGTGCAACCTGTTTTTCTTAGGGCTTTGCTTTACTTATTAGATTAATAAGTATTAGGGTAATAAGTAATTCTGCATTCCAAGGTCATACCCTCCTGGTTAGTTCTGACCAAAAAATATACAACAAAACAGTCCTTAAAGAAGACGTAACTTAAGAGCCTTGAGGAAACATAGGAATTGATAGAACAATTGTGGCACACCAGACCTATCTCCTCGATATACAATGGTCTTCTGCAATAGTGCTATGTGAAAGGTTCCCCGGGCATACTTTTTTATATCATAAGATAACATCAATGTATTTGCCTCCACACTTGTGAAGTTTATCTTTTGCAGGTATACCACAAACTATATGTTGCCCCGGCTGCCGATTTGGATTAACGGAACCAGGCTCCCATTTCACAATGCTATTAGATTGGCCTGTTTGTACATTTGTATCATTTAGAATGTTGAACTTAGAGAATTAGTTTCCTCAAAGCAGGCAGCATTTTCAGCCATACATTTTTAATATAACCATGTCGGCTTGAGGATTCTAGGCTTAACAGTCGGGTGCACTATCTGTCTTTCATTTATATTATTATATTAATATCATTTATCAACCAGATAATATTAAAATAGACAAATGTTTTAAAACTAAAAATCACAGAAAAGAAATATTTAAAAACAGACAAAGCAGCCACATCTGTATTTAAGAACGAAAGAAAATAGGTCTTAGCTGCCTCCTGGTGACCCAGAAGGCCTAAAGCTACCGTGACTTCCCTTGGAAGGGAGCACTATGGTTCACATAACTCTATGGATAAAGCCCTGTCACTTATGCCCACCAACCTAGCTACTAAGGATATTAAACTTCCCTCTTAATACAGCCTAGAAATAGAAATGAAACATGTTTGCTTCCCCAAAGGAGATTGAACGTGAAGCTGCTACCACAAAAATTCTTTTTTCCCAGCCAAATTCTTTTCTTCCACTCAAAGTTTAGCACAATGACATGGTGATGCAAGAGAAGATGAAATATGTTACTTCACATGGAGTTTATTATTAGATTTGAGCTTTTCTTAGCTTTTCCATTTGACTCATGAGGCGGGAGGGCAGCGTATAGCATGATGAGAGTGCCGGGGTCTTGCTTCTTTTTATCCATGGAGATAAGCATCCTGCCAGTACTCTCCTGAAGCCTTCAAAAAGCTGGGAAAGAGCCTCTTCAATAAGAGTAATGATATTGTTTATTACTCTTCCAAATCCTCTCCTGTGCTGCTGCTCCCTCTTGGCATTCTCTCTCTTTCCCTTTCCCACTGATGCTCCTCTCGTTCGTTGGTGACTTCCTCCCATTGGTGGTTAGCTCAGGACTATTATGAGGCCTTAAGACAAAGGATAAAGTGATACCTCCCACATCAGACACATT
Organism: Anolis apletophallus; assembly: GCA_030556195.1. Taxonomy (NCBI): domain Eukaryota; kingdom Metazoa; phylum Chordata; class Lepidosauria; order Squamata; family Anolidae; genus Anolis; species Anolis apletophallus. The sequence continues at coordinate 102,934,425 of JARBWK010000002.1, read as the reverse complement.
CACCACCTACAGCAATAGCTGAGTGTTGTGTTACACACAGCCAATGGGCCAGAATTTTGGGATGTTTGGGATAGTTGACTCACTATGCCTACAGTACATCTGCTTGCCTGAAGACTGAGGTTTGCTAGGGAGACTTTCCTTTTGTCCTCCACCTGTGGAAGCAATACACTATGTAAGGACATAGGAGAGAACCTTCTCAGCTGTGACACCCCAATTGTGGGGTGCCCTCCTCTTAGAGACCTGAATGCTACCAATACTGGTATGAAAACCTTTATGAAGCATGATCAATTTGTTGCACATGCACAAGTTTTAAAACTATCTCAACCTGTTGAACCTGTGTTAATATGTGTTTATTTTTACTGTTTTGTCTTTTAAACAAAGATGGAAGCATGGTGACATCTCTACTAGTAATACATTCTTACCGCAAAATGTCAGCAAAGGCTGTGAACAAAGGCTTGCACTGGTACTTAACGCCATGCTTGGCACAGAGAGACTTCACCAGAGGAGCCACTTTCCAATAGTTATGTCGAGGCATGGTTGGGAAAAGGCTGCAGAAAGAGAAGCAGGGATCATGCTAAGTGGACACTGTAAGATCTTCAGTGAGCCAAAACATTCACTCTTGGTCAAAGGTTCTCAACCTTTAACACCTAGTCTGGGCCAAACCTCCACATCTATGAATGCCATCTTTCCTGGATGCATTCATTCATGTCAAATGAATGTATAGTGTCTAGATCCAGGGAAGTCATGCTACCCCTCTATTCTGCCTTCGTTAGACCACATTTGGAATACTGTGTCCAATTGAAGGGAGATGTTGACAAGCTGGAATGTGTCCAGAGGAGGGCAACTAAAATGATCAAGGGTCTGGAGAACAAGCCCTATGAGGAGTGGCTTTAAGAGCTGGGCATGTTTAGCCTGAAGAAGAGAAGGCGGAGAGGAGACATGATAGCCATGTATAAGTGGGAGGAAGTCACAGCAAGGAGGGAGCAAGCTTATTTTCTGCTGCCCTGGAGACTAGGACACAATGGAACAATGGCTTCAAACTACAAGAAAGGGGGATTCCATCTGAACATTAGGAAGAACCTCCTGACTGTGAGAACTGTTCAGCAGTTGAACTCTGAGTGTAGTGGGGGCTCCTTCTTTGAAGGCTTTTAAACAGAGGCTGGATGGCCATTTGTCAGGGGTGCTTTTACATGCAATTTTCCTGCTTCTTGGCAGGGGGTTGGACTGGATGGCCCATGAGGTCTCTTCCAACTCCATGATTCTATAGTTCTATGAAATAATTTGTTCAGTCCCAACTTATTTCTCCCTCCCTCTATCTTTATATACAGTATATCTCATACTTACTGATGCTCAATCTGGAAGTTCAGATGCCCAGTATACCAGTCATTGAACCAGGATTGATCCACATTACATGTTGCTGTGAGCTAAGAGAAAGGGAAATGTACTGAATTTCATTCCTTTCTTTCATAGGTAAGACATTATATTTCTTTTGTTGCATTGCAAGTCATTGTCCATTTTTATTGTTTACAGATAATTTTTATGACCACCAAATGAAAGATATCTGTATTTTAAAATAAAATTTGCTCAATTTGTGATTCTATATTTATTACTTATTTTATTTATTTATAACCCACCCTTCTCTATCCCCGAAGGGGGACTCAGGGCGGCTAACAAAAGGCAACAATTTGATGCCACATCTACAATTGATTAAAAAACCCCAAATACATCATAAATACATTAAAATAGATTAAACCAATTAAATATCAACAATTAAAACACATAATCCGAGTTCCGTATTCATAAGTTGTCCAAGCCAGTCCACAGTGCATTTCCATAACCTTGTCATCATTTTATTGTCCTCCTGCTAACTTCTAAGTGAAGGAAATCCACCCGCAAAGTGAGATTTGGTTGCAATTCCCATCTGAGCAATTTGCGCTACTGAAGAGACAAGCAGCTTTTGAAATGCAAAGTGGCTTTGCTCTTAGGTACATGACAGAAGTTTGAAGGAAATATCTGTTTCATCTCCATTTCTCATTCATAATTTTCTATGATTTTGGTACTTGTTACCAATATTTTACAGTCATTTATCATTGTGGTTGTACTATAATATAGTGACACCATTTCTTTCCCAGACATAGAAATGAACGCAGTTTGGTCCTTCATATGTTAGCTGACCCAAACAGCACAGGCAATTATAAGGAATGTAGTCCAAGGAGCAGGTAGCCCAGCAATAACTGCAGACCAATTTCAAATCTTCCCTTTTTGGGCATGATTCTGGAGCGAGGGGTTGCTTCTCAGCTCCAGGGATTCTTGGACAATACTGATTATCTGGACCCAGCACAGTCTGGTTTCAGGCCTAGACATGGTACTGAGGTGGCTTTGGTCTCCTTGGTGCAGGCAGCTAGACGGGGAGTGTGTCTTTGTTGCTTCTTTTGGACATCTCTGGCTTTTGATATCATCGACCATGGTTTCCTTCTGGGGTGGCTTTCTGGAATGGGCCTTAAGAGCACTACTCTGCAGTAGCTCCAGTCCTTCTTGGAGGGTTGCACCCAGTCGGTGAAGCTGGGAAACATCTGCCCAGACCCCTGGCCTTTGACCAGTCAGGTCCCGCAAGGTTCTATCCTATCTCCCATGCTCTTCAACATCTACATGAAACCACTGGGTGAGATCATCCGGAGTTTTGGAGTTTAGTGCCATCTCTATGCAGATGACACTCAACTCTACTACTCTTTTTGACCTAATGCCAAGAAAGCCCCTCGGAACTGGGACTGTAGCGCAGCTGCCTGGGTGCCAGCTGCATTAAAGATAACTACTGACCGAAAGGTCATGAGCTCGAAGCCAGCCCGGGTTGCCGGAGTGAGCTTCCGGCCAATTGTGTAGATTGTTGTCAACCTTTGCAACCCGAAAGATAGTTGCATCTGTCATGTAGGAAATTTAGGTACCACCTATGTGTGGGGAGGCCAATTTAACAAAAAAAAAATAAAATCTCCAGCAAAAGCATACGAGGAATGCGGAAAGTACTTCATCAGTGTTGCAGATGGACGATAAAATGACAGGTCCCCTGGTGGCCAGAAGTTGGAATGTTAAATAGCCTCTGACTGTCTGTTTATATGTGTTGTGTGTCTATGGCATTGAATGTTTGCCATGTATGTGTACATTGTAATCCGCCATGAGTCCCCTGTGGGATGAAAAGGACGGAATATAAATACTGTAAATAAAAAAATTAATAATAATAATAAACCTGGACCAGTACCTGGACGCTATGATGAGCTGGATGAGGGTCAACAAGCTGAAGCTTAATCCTGACAAGACAGAAGTCCTCCAGGTCAGTCACTCAGCGGATTAGGGTATAGGGTGGTAACCTGTGCTTGATGGGGTTACACTCCCCCTAAATACACAGTTCCATAGTCTGGGGGGTCCTTCTGGACTCAGCACTGACACTTGATGCTCAGGTGTTGGTGGTGGCCAGGAGGGCCTTTGCGCAATGGAGTCTTGTGTGCCAGCTGCACCCGTACCTCGAAAAGTCTGACTTGACTATGGTGGTCCACAACTTAGTTACCTCAAGATTGGATTGCTGCAATGCACTCTACGTGGGGCTGCCCCTGCAGACGACTCAGAAACTAGTGCAACGATTGGCGGCCAGGTTGATAACTGGAACAAACTGCAGGGAGCAGTCAACTCCCCCTGTTCAAACAGCTCCATTGGCTGCCGATAAGTTTCTGGTCTCAATTCAAGGTGCAGGTTATCACCTATAAAGCCCTACATGGTTTGGGGCCGGCTTATCTTCATGACCGCATCTTCCCCTACGAACCTACATAATCTCTAAGATCTTCTGGAGAGGCCCTTCTCTTGCTCCCACCCCCATCACAAATGTGGTTGGTGGGGACTAGAGAGAGGGCCTTCTCAGTGATGGCCCTCCAGCTCTGGAACTCTCTCTTCACTTGTCCACCACTTTTTAGAATTAGTTATTTGTACATGGCATCTAAAATATGGATTCCAGTGTACAAAGAAGCATCCTGATATAATTTGTTTATTTTAGCAACAAGACTGAGGGACCCTCCAGATAGGCCCTATATCCCATGATCTGATCCTCGGTTTTCTGTTCATCCCAGATTATCTGTCAGTGTGGACATATAACATTGGCCTTCCTTTGTCGGTAATCCGGAAACTTAAGCTGGTGCACAACGCTGCGGCTCGACTTCTGGCTGGAGTGACACTATCATGACACATCACACCAGTCTTGCAGCGTTTGAACTGGCTCCCAGTTGAGTGCTAGATTGTCTTCAAAGTGATGGTGCTAACCTTTAAGGCCTTGCATGGTCTGGGGTTAGTGTACCTGAAGGACCATCTTTCCCCACACATTCCCCAGAGGCCACTACAGTCCATGGATCGAAATCTATTGGAGGTTCCATCACTCAAGGTCTGCCGCTTATCATCAACGCTTTTTCTGCAGTAGCGCCTGTTCTCTGGAACGCCCTTCCTGAGGAGACCCAATCAATAACTGATCTGCAGGCCTTCAGGAGGGCCTGTAAGACCTACCTTTTTCGACAGGCATTTAATCTTTAATGCTGCATAGTCCACTCTGGTCTAAAGCTGTCTTTATGTTTTAATCTTTTACTGTGATTGTGTTGGTTGTTGTTGTAAACCACCCCGAGCCTTCTTGGGAAGGGTGGTATCAGGGGCGGCCCGACCTAATTTGGGGGGGTACGCGAAGAAATTTTGTCCCCCCCCCGCCGCCGCGTCACTCACCGCCGGCGCCACGCCCACACCGCCACCGCCACGCCGCCGCCGGCCCCATCGGCCGTGGCACACCTCCGCGGCGCACCTTTCTGCCGGCCGCGCATGCGCAGAAGCACCTACAGGCGCTATAGCGCCTGTAGATGTTTCTGCGCACGCGCGAATGTACGAGCACGCACACTCGCTCCCAAGCGCGCCTACCGCTTTGGAGCCAACGTGCATACGTGCAGTGCAGGTTTTACGCATGAGCGCTGGCTCCAAAGCGGCAGGTGTGCTTAGGAGGGAGTGCGCGTGCTCAAACGTTCGCGCATGCACAGAAACGTCTACAGGCGCTATAGCGCCTGTAGGTGCTTCTGCGCACACGCGGACGGCAGCACAGGGCAGTGCGGCGGCGGCGGGGCGCGGAGTCGATGCGCGGCGACCCTCCCAGCCGGTGGTGCCCCTCCCAGCCGATGATGCTCTACGCGACCGCGTAGGTCGCGGAATCGCTGGGGCCGCCCCTGGGTGGTATATAAATTGAGATGTATGTATGTATAAAAATCTGGTTCAAGGCAGAAAACCTGGGATCAGATCTTGGGATATAGGGCCTGTCTGGAAGGGCCCTGTGTGGCCCTTCAGCTACTGCTGAATTGCATTTCCAGCATTCATAACTGCTGCCTATGGTAGTGAATTCAAGCAGTATCGAGAGCAGCGTTAATTTCCCCATGGTCTTAGTGGGACAAATAAAAAATAGTAGGCAATTTTTATTTAAATGCAATATTACAGATCAGCCATTTAAGACCATGCAGGGTTTCCCCCCTTATTTAATCTTCCATTCTCTATAAATGCATCTGCAAAGATAATTAATTTCAATAGGATTTTGTAATCCTTTTGAAAAAGGCTACATCTGCATATGTAGTATTATGGGGTATTGCACGTTCTAGTCGTCTAATTTTCACAGCCATCTGGTGTTGCTGTCTCGGGCTCTTAATATTTCCATGCATATCTGTCTGAAGTTCTGTTGAGAAGGATGGTTAGGCAATTACATATGCATAGTCATGCTAATCACACCCACATATGCTGGTATATGGTTTATAGTTGTCCATCGTGCCAGCTGTAAACCATAGTTCATTTTAAATTGCTTGGCTGGCTAATCCTTGGATCAGGAATAATGTCACAATAAGCCAAAATAGCTGAGAAGGGGAAGAGTCCCCAATGTCCCAGTAGGGAAGTTGCACCAGGAATAAATGCAACATTCAACAAATGGAGCCATACCAGTATTACTTTCACTATGAAATTAATTTGATAATAGAAATGGCAGTGGACTAATGTGAGCATCTGCATTTTAATTTCTCAGTTTTTTTACATTAATTTTAGTTAGAAGAGATTACATTATAAATTGATACATTCCCAAGACATAGTATAAAGAACATAACATTCTAAAAACAGTGAGAAATGTGTGATTCTTACCTGGGTAGAGACCCAGTCTAAATTATGATCGTAATGTCCATTGGGATGTGATTCATCTGTGAGACCCAGAGAAACCAATTACTTTCTAGGAACCTGCATATATGAAATAGACAAAAACATGCTAGCAATCACAATCCAGGCCAACCCCACAAAGTGGGCATTGACTTACTTCAGTAGCTATTATTTTGCTCATATCTACCCAAGACAGGACACATTCATTTTGTACCATTTCAATGCACTGGACACCTTCCTGTATGACCAAATAGAGATAGTCTTAAAGAGGTTTGTTTTTCTTTCCTTTTAAAAAAAATGTGCTGCTGACTTGTTCTGGGTTTTATCCAGAATCTGGAACAAGTATTTCTTGAGTTCAGTGTCCAGTAACTCCACGGAAAGGTTAATGTCACAAATTAAAATTACTGCTCTTCATTCAGCTCTATAAGGGATGGAAAGCCTCACAACCCCTAAGGATGCCTGACACAGATGCAGGCGAAACATCAGGAGAGAATGCTTCTAGAACATGGCCATACAGCCCGAAAAACCTACAACAACCCAGTGATTCCAGCCATGAAAGCCTTTGACAATGCAACCACATAACACAATATAAAAACAACCATTGAGCAAACAGCGAGTGGCCTGAAATAGTAACAGTTTCAGCTATCTAGAGGAAGACCAACTGCAACCCAGTAGATTACTTACTAGCCATTTTTTCCTTTGGATTGTGTAACGGAATATAATCACCTGGACAAAAATGGCGAAGGTCAGTGGGGCCAGCACTGAGGTGAAAATATAAAAGAAAATACACATATGAAAACTTTTCTTCCATTGTAAACCATGTTATTTCAAAGTAAGGACACAGGTGGGGAAAAGCCCCTCTCTGTGGTCCTGTTAGCAAACGAACTTTCCTCTAGAATCCTATATTTACATCAGATACTCTATTTCCTATTTTATGCCCCACTCCAACACGCCATTCAGTTCTTACTGTTACATGTCCTCAAGTGGACTATGACTTGTTCTAATGCTCTCATAGTTTCCTCTTGAGGAGGTTTGCCACTGCCTTACTCTTAGGAAGAGATAGTGTGACTTTCCCACAGTCACCCAAGGAATCCAATATTCAAGCATCCAATAGTTCCATGTTATTGTCCTAATCCATCAACATGACCTTATTGTTGACAGTTTCCAGATTAAGGGTTTTGCGCACAACGCCAGAGATACATACAGCTAAAATATTTGTGCTGGTGCTGACACGGCATGTATTTCTTTTTCTTTTCCCCAAGCTGTGAAGGGCAGAAGAGAAGACACGCGTTACGCCTGTTATAGCAAATCAATATGATTACAGCTGGTATAACCCCTCCTGCCATCCTTACAGGGAAAATCTGAAGCAGAAGCAATTTTAAACTGTGGGTCAGACCCACAGTTTAAGAATCAGTTCTCCTCATAAGGAAGGATTCATTTAAATCATTGATTTTTAAACTGTGAGTCCCAAAATCGAATGGGGGCCCTTAGCTCAATGTTGAGGTCCCGAAAAATTTGGCAACAGTAAAAGGTTTCTGAACACCACTCATTTACATAAATCTATTAGCAACAACATGCAGTGTTGACAGTGGACTCTGCAGAAGATTCAGTTGTATTCCACAAAAAGAAAAATCAGCCTGTTGTAGCAAGCCTTGCAAATGCTGGTTTGTTATCAGTAAATTTTTGATTTTTGTATCTATTTTGTATGCTTGGGGTCGTGTCAAAATTTCTTGGGCAGAAAGGGGTTGTGAGTGAAAAATGTTTAAGAAGCCCTGCTCTGACATCTGTGGAACTCTACAGCAAGTTCTGGCTAAATGCAGTTACATTTCTGCTCCAGACTGTTCGGTTAAGGGCAACACCAACCCTTCAAAGTGTTGGTGTTGACCTTTAAGGCCTTAAATCAGGGGTGGGCAACCTACGGCCCGTGGGCCGGATGCGGCCAGCAGCCGATTATGTCCGGCCTGGGGAGAAGGGCGTCAGGGCCGGGGCCAAGAAGAAGGGGTGCCACTGCCGCCATCCCATCGCGGGCTCTGTGGGACCTGTGTTGGCAGACAGGCAGGGGCGGCCCCAGGGATTCCGCGACCTACGCGGCCGCGTAGAGCGCCATCGCCTGGGAGGGGCACCACCGGCTGGGAGGGGCGCCGCCGCGCCGACTCCGCGCCCCCACCGCCGCCACACTGCCCTGCGCCGCCCGTCCGCGCATGCGTAGAAGCACCTACAGGCGCTATAGCGCCTGTAGACGCTCTTTCTGCGCACGCGCACTCCCTCCCAAGCGCTCCTGCCGCTTGGAGCCAGCGCATGCGCAAAAGCTGCACTGCACGCACGCCGCTGGCTCCAAAGCGGCAGGCGCGCGTGGGAGAGCGCGCGCGCAGAAGCGTCTACAGGCGCTATAGCGCCTGTAGGTGCTTTCTGGCGCGACGCCAGACGGGCGGCGCGCAGGGCAACGCGATGCGCGCTGGCTCCAAAGCGGCCGGCGCTTTGGGGGAGCGAAGCGCATGCGCCTGCGCATGCGCTGCGCCGGAAAGGTGCGCCATGGAGGTGTGCCGCGGCCGATGGGGCTGCCGGGCGGGTGCGCGCCGCTCATGGGCGGCAGCTCGCGGGCGGAGGCGCTAGCGGAGGCGCGGCTTCACGGCGACGCTGCTCGCGGGCGGCGGCGCGCGCGGAGGCGCTACGGGGCGAGGCGCGCGCGGGCGGAGGCGGCGGCGCGCTCGTGGCGGCGCGGCTCGTGGCGGGCTGGCGGTGGGCGGTGGCGCGAGGCGCTGGCGCTGGCGGTGGCGGCGCGCGCGGAGGCGCTGCTGTGTGGCGTGGCAGCGGCGGTGAGTGGCGGCGGCGGCGGCGGGGGAGGCGACAAAATTTCTTCACGTACCCCCCCAAATTAGGCAGACAGGCCGGAGGAGCGGCGGCTTTGGAGTGCCTGCAATCCTTGAAGGAGATCTGGGCCTGCAACGGGAGCATTCGGCGAGCTGCGGAGGCTGATCGCCCTGGCGACCCGGAAGACTTGATCGTCTTCCGGGTTGCCAGGTTGAATAAGCCGCCTCAGATTACCGACTGCTCCCCCTGCAGGCCCGGGGATGGCAGGCACTGCGTCGCAGGGCAATCAGCTGGGGAATGGCTGGGGGTGAGAGCGGGCGGAGAGCGGGCGCCGCTGCTCTGCTCTGCTGCGGTAGCAGCTGGATCTGCTTTGCCATCCTCTGGGCTGGGGCCATTGGGCCATTCCATCTTGGGATCCTTCCTCTCTTGAGGATGTCAGTCTTCATCTTGGTTCGCACCTTGTCTTCTTGAATTTATTTTAATTTTTTTTTTAGTGGTTTTTATTATTATTTTATAATAATTTTATAATAATATAATAAATAATATTATATAATAATATTATATTATAATTTCAATATGTTATAATGTCTATATATGTAGCACAGCAGTTCTCGTTTGTGCCTGGAGGGCAGGGGACAGGGCCTGAGGTTCCATTAGCATTAGAACCGGCTGTGTTAGAACTGGATTCTGAGGATGAGCTAGATGACTGGGGCGAAGGGCAGCTTTCCCCGCAAGGGCCTCTTTCGCCCACAGAGAGCTTGGCCTGGGAAGAAATGTGTTTTGGTCCTAGGGATGATTCAGATCACCAGGTGCAGTCTGATAGCGATCCAGGGAGTTATGAACACCCGGGAGGGAGATCTTCCCAGGAGCCCCCTGAGGAAGATATGAAACAAAGCGCATGGGAAATGGCTAGGGAGGAAAGCTCTCAGGGAGATAGCAACACAGCTGCCGAGAGACAAGGTCGAACCTTTGATAGAAGACGAAACATCGAGTCTAGCAGGAGGGATTGGTCCCGGGCCCTAGACCTGCCGAGGTCCGTCAGCAGGGATTGGAGACGAAGAAGCCTAGAGCGTCGAGGACCTCGGCCGAAGGATTAAGTATAGGATCCGTGGGAACGAATCCTCAGTTCTCCGGCCACGTCTTACCTGTATAGGCGTGAAGCGGGAGTGGGACCACAAGCTAAGCCGTGGTCATCAAGTCTTGCCTTGCTTTGCCTTGCCTTGTTCCCTGATTCGCATTGGATTGCGGAGCCTTGCCTTGTTTCCTGATCCGCATTGGATTGCGGAGCCCTGCCAAGCTTTTAGTCTATTTGCTACGTTACTTTGGACAATCTTGCTTTCCACCTTTTGGACATTTACTTCATATGGGACTATATATTCTTTGGAACTGTTTTTATATTCAATAAAGTAGTTAGCCTTCAGTACGGCTCTGTGTGTGTGATTAAGGGGCCCGCCAAGTCTGTGCATTGTGACAATATACAGTATATACGGTAATATAATAATTATGATATTAATACTAATAATATATGAATATTTCTTGATATATTAATATGTTAATATTAATGATGTGCAATATATAGTAAATATAGTAAATAAATAATGTAGATTATAATGTAGTTCAGCCTTTAGGTGCGGCCCTCCATAAAATAATTGCCCACCCCTGCCTTAAATGGTCTGGGGCCAGTGTACCTGCTGCTCTGCTTCTTCCTCCTCAGTCCCAAAACAGTAATGGTGGAAGAAAGGAATCAATACCGCTTATCTTGGCTCCTCCCTCCATGATGACATCATCATTATCTTTACAAGCGGGCAAGAGGGAGTTCCCATCACATGCTAAATTGGGTGTTTTTACACCCAATTTACATGGGGAATTGAAGACTAAATCACTTGCCAACTCTTAGCAATTGTCAGGAAAACCTACACTTTAGAAATGGCAAGATACCTCTACCCCACATTTGAAGCTTGTGTCATGTGTAGGGCACCATCGGTTGCAGTTTCTGAAGTGTGTAAAAATGCTAATTTTACTGCATGTGATGACATCCTACATTTATTGAAATTCCTCTTCTGGACTACTGAAGGTGTAGAAGCCTTGACTGCTGATGTACCAAGTCCATAGCGAAAGATTTGGGGCCTCTCTCCTGTATGCTAGACTGTATGCTATTTTCATATGTTTCAGAAATGGGTTAACGTGAAAGTGAATGGTACACTGAGGCCCCTTCTATACTGCCATATCAAATCCAGATTATCTGCTTTGAACTGGATTATATGGCAGTGTGGACTCATATAATCCAGTTCAAAGAAGATAATGTGCATTATCTGCTTTGATAATCTGGATTATATGGCAGTGTAGAAAGTGCCACAAAGATGTAATGCCTGTGAAATCATAATCCAGTTCAAAGCAAATAATCTGAATTTTAATATCCATAGGAGCTTGTGAAGAACTAATCAGCAAGGCATACTGCCTGGAGAAAGCAAGTCCGTACCATTTTATGCTATTTTATCCTGCCATTTGCCCAGTATGGACCCAAGGTAGTATGGACTAAAAGATTAAAAACCATTACAATTAAAAGTGTTTTATAAAAATAAAAACAACCCATCCTGCTATTTCAATAAAAAGCACTAGTCTTAGTGAACAAACCACACAAATGGACCTTACCTTAAGCACTCCTATTACAAAGAAATGAGCCAGCCTGTTCCACTTGGGCTTCTCAAAGACTGAAATGTGCCCCAAATCATGCTGAAGAAACCCATACTGAATCTGGAATAAGAAAAGAAGATTCTCTCCCTTGGATGAATGGGAAAAGGGTTATTACTTCCAAAACATAGCCTTTTCACATTAGATTCCTTACACATACACTATGAAACTCTTATCCATGGATTCAATATCCACAGTTTGACTCATCCACAATCCAAAAACTATCTCCTTCACTGAATGTGCTTATAGCTCCCTCTAAAGCCCCTTCTACAATGCCATATAAAATCTATATTATCTGCTTTGAACTGGATTATATAGCAGTGTAGAAGGGGCCTAAATCCTCCAGAGCAATTTTATAGCACACTTAGAGCCCAAGTATAGTCAATATATAGGGTTCATTATTATCCACAGTTTCTCCTATACATAGATGTTTCTTGAAACGTATGCCCTGTGGATATGGGGGTTGCATTGTAATTGTACTTTTACAGTTTTGTGATGTGTACTTCTAGCTGTACCTGTTTTAACTTTTGTAAGCCACCTTGAATCCCAAGGCTGGGGAAACTATGCGAAAAAGCTAAATAAATATATATATAATTACTGAGAGACGCCAGCCCTCACTCCCAAGAAAAAGAAGAAGCTCAATCTTCATGAAAGTACAGTTGGCTGGTGGATTATTTCTTCAGGAAGTCTTGCTCAACCTGTTCATAAGGTCTGGTTAAAATGCCACATTTTAGCAAACTCACATCATCTTTTACATGAACTATCAGAGATTGCATAATGTCAATAACTATCACCCCAAATCTTGACAAATTGTATTCTGAAGGGGAAGGAGATGACTTCTGAGGATTACCCTGTCTCTTCTCCATCTACAGTTTACATGAAGGACTTAATAATATCAGTGTTGTAATATAAACCCAAATTTGAGCCAAAAGGCTAGTATTCTGCTTGCACTGTTTCTATGAAGAAAATCATGATACTTAAACCAGGTTGTGGATTCAGGGGCTAGTGCTGCTCAGCTTAAATAGAGATGTAACTGGAATAAAATAGGCTACAACTGTATTGAACTGGCAATTGTGCAATGACTATAAGATGGTACATCACCGATCACATCAACTTGCCTTGACCCACTAAAATACTAGAGTACATTGTGGAATGCCATATTCATAGAATCATAGAATTACAGAATCACAGAAAAGACCCCGTGGGCCATCCAGTCCAACACCCTGCCAAGAAGCAGGAAAATCACATTCAAAGCACCCCTGACAGATGGCTAGCCAGCTTCTGTTTAAAAGCTACCAAAGAAGGAGACTCCACCACACTCCAGGGCAGGGAGTTCAGAAGTATTGGAAGATACTTCACAAAGCACTTAGACCTGTGACATGAATGGATTACCTGTACAATGGTGAATAGTCCTACAGCTGCCAGAAAGGGCACCCAGGATTTTCCAAAGTACCAGATGGTGAGCCAGGCTGCTATATCTAGCACAAAAGCATGCAGAAACATGAAGGTGAAGAATGGGTAACTTGACTTGAGGAGTCCCATCTTCTTGACTGTTGCATTCAGTTCCTGAAAATCGTTTGTCAGCATTTCCTATAAGAAGAAGAAACAGCAGAAGTCTTTCATCTTTGGGAACATATAATCCAACACTGGTTTAAATTATAAGGATTACCACTAAAGCAATAAAGACTGTGAGACAATTAGGAAATAGATAAACCTTGGCTGAATGGAAAACAAATGGAGTTTCGACAGTCAGCTAACTGTCCTTGTGAAAAGCACATCAGGCAGACTACTTTCAAATAAGGAATAAAACAGAAAATAAATAAAGGAGAAAGAAAGGAGCACTGGTAAGTTCCTGGGGTAAATTTGTGGCTTAGATTCTAGTATTGCTTTAGGTCTTTGTTAGCAGCTGCAATAGCAGTTGTTTTTCTCTTCAAGTTGCCTTAAGCACATTCCTTGAAGGGGCGGGGCTTGCTACAGCAGCTCCCAGCTGACTCACATCCTGCCAGGTGGGAGGAGTTAGCCTAGTTTCTGTTTTCAAATCAGTCAGCTAACTGTCCTTGTGAAAAGCACATCAGGCAGACAACATATGCCTTCAGCTGAGTCAGTTTTTTCAGGGAGGGAATTAAAAGAATTAAAACAGATAGAGATAAACAAGGAGGATGTTCTCATATGCCTTACTAAACTAAATGTCAACAAATCACCAGGTCCAGACGGCATCCACCCCAGAGTTCTTAAGGAACTCAAGTGTGAAATTGCTGAACTTCTAGCTAAGATATATAACCTTTCTCTAAGATCAGGCACTGTACCCGAGGACTGGAGGGAGGCAAATGTAACACCGATCTTCAAGAAAGGATCCAGAGGTGATCCAGGAAATTATAGACCAGTCAGTTTAACCTCAGTTCCAGGCAAAATGATGGAAACCATTATTAAAGAAAAAATTACTAGGCACATAGAAGAACAGGCATTGCTGAAAGAAAATCAACATGGTTTCTGCAAAGGCAAATCATGTCTTACTAACTTGTTAGAACTCTTTGAGGGTGTAAATAAACACATAGATAAAGGGGACCCAATTGATATTGTTTACCTTGACTTTCAAAAGGCTTTTGACAAAGTCCCTCACCAAAGGCTCCTAAATAAGCTCTTCAGCCATGGAATCAGGGGACAGGTCTTGTCCTGGATTGGAACCTGGCTAAACTGTAGGAAACAAAGGGTGGTAATAAATGGACACTTCTCTGGGTGGAAAGAGGTGGGAAGTGGCGTACCCCAAGGTTCAGTTTTGGGTCCGTTACTTTTAATTTATTCATTAATGATCTGGACGTAGGAGTGAATTCTGAGGTAGCAAAGTTTGCAGACGACACTAAATTGTTCAGGTAGTTAAAAATGAAACTGATTGTAAAGAGCTCCAGAAAGATCTCTCGAAATTGAGTGAATGGGCAACAAAGTGGCAAATGCATTTTAACCTAAACAAGTGTAAAGTCATGCACATCGGGCAAAGAACCCCAACTACACTTATCAACTGATGGGGTCAAAGCTTTCCGAGACAAACCAGGAAAGGGATCTTGGGGTTTTGGTGGACAGCTCAATGAAGATGTCAACCCAGTGCGCTGCAGCAGTGAAAAAGCAAATTCTATGCTAGGCATGATCAGAAAGGAATCGAAAATAGGTCAGCAAATGTTGTATTACCTCTCTACAAATCTATGGTAAGGCCACATTTGGAGTACTGTGTACAATTCTGGTCTCCGCACCTTAAGAAGGATATAACGGAACTGGAAAAGGTACAAAGAAGGGCAACAAGAATGATCCAAGGGATGGAGCGGCTCCCTTATGAAACCAGGTTGCAACACCTTGGTCTTTTCAGCCTTGAAAGACGGCGTTTAAGAGGTGACTTGATCGAAGTGTATAAAATCATGCATGGGATAGAAAAGGTGAATAAAGAAAAATTATTTTCTTTGTCACAAAACACTAGGACTAGGGGGCACTCCCTAAAGCTCCAAGGTAGGAAAGTTAGGACTAATAAAGGGAAATATTTCTTCACCCAGAGGGTCATTGGGTTATGGAACTCACTTCCAGAAGAGGTTGTGACAGCTGTCAGCCTGAACAACTTCAAGGCAGGATTAGACAGATTCATGGATACCAAGTGTATCGGTAGTTACTGAAAAGGACATTCAAGTGCCACCTCGGAGTTGGTTGAGGTAGGCAGGATTTCCCTGGGTACTGGTTGTGGGGGTCGGGAGCAGGTCAGGGTTTTGCCCTCCCTTCTGCTCGAGATCCCCGTGTACAACTGGTGGGCCACTGTGTGATACAGAATGCTGGACTAGATGGGCTGAGGTCCGATTCAGCATGGCTCTTCTTATGTTCTTATGTTCTTATGTTTAACTCACTGTCCAAACAGGCAGATGTGGAAAAAGTTCTATCCCACTGTCGCCAATGAACCGTAAATTCATCACAAAATGGGAACACTTCAATGGGGAGAATATTTCACACATGCTCAGTAAAAGTGGTTTGAAAAAACTTTTATTGTATATGAGACAGCAAAAACAGAGTTTCTTAAGAACCACGAAAAAGAGTTGTGTAGACCCTCTTTGCTCTGCCTGCTCTTCCTTTTAATATTAATGAAACCTAACCACAGAGAGGGTGGGGTAGAGAAACTATGGTTATATGGTCACAAGTGCATAGGACTATTCATGCCAGCAACTCTAGTGCAATTTTTTCAAGACTATATTTACAACCCTGTATATTTTCTTTTAAGTGGGTCTTGCTTTTTAAATCACCATTATTATGTTTTAAAGGTTTTTAAATTATTGTCAATTTTTTTAAAATTAAACAATTCATTTGTTTTTTATTTGTATTAAAGCTTATTTTAACAGTACAGCAGGCTCTTGGTACCTGCTGAGGTTTGGCTTTAGGACTCCGCTGGACACCAAAATCCATGGTTGCTCAAGCTTCAGTATATGCAACCACATAATAAAATGGCGCCCCCTATATACAATAGAATAACCAAGCATTGCTTTTTGAATGTTTAAACCAATTGGAATATTTTACAGCTATTAATGGTGAAATCTGTGGGTACATAATCCTTGGATATGAAAAGCCAATTGTATTCTATTGTAACCCATACTGGAAGAAAAGCAGGGTACAAAAGAAATAAAGAAAATAAATATGTTTATGTGACTTACATTTTTTGGTGGGCTCATAGCTGGGTTGATCAGGTGCCAGTTCTCCAATTAGTAGTGAATGCAAGTATTTCCTTACTAATTCCCCATCCTTGCGGAAAGCACTGAAGGCATCCTAAGAAGCACACAGCAACATTGGATGTAAAAGGGAGAAGATGCTGCAGAAGTGATGGTCATTTGCAGACAGGTTACATTCATTTCCAGCAAGACTGATTTCTAAGGCATGATTCCTTTACTTGTAGGGCAAACACAACTGGTGGCAGAAAAATTCCAAGGAGGTGGATGTGTGATTTTGGAAGTTACTTGAATAGCTGGGATTGGTGGTCAAAAGAGAAAAGGTAATATCAGAGCTGTTTGTGGAAGGAAATCTGCTTTGTTTCTTCTGCTTCTAGCTATTGTCATTTTTGCTTGAATAATAATTATGTTGGCAGTGTTTAACTCTACCAGTCTAGCTATATGGCTACTCGTATCCACCATCTGGTTGGGTGAATATCTTCTCTTCCACCAATAACAAAAGGGGGTAGTGTGACTTACTGCATGACTTCTCTATGGCTTTAGCTAGCCAGCTGGTCAGTTTGAACGTAATAGTTCTACTTCAGGAGCTTTGTTTTTGCACCAAAAACTTCATTAAATGGGTGGATGACGATGTTAATTGGTGGACTAGATAGCAAAATGTGCTATAACACAATGTCCCTCATGCAAAGACAAAGTTTTTGCAGTTTAAAAAACTTTTGCCATGTTTTTTATGATAGAACTAAATAGGAAATAGCATTTATAACCCAGGAACAAAAATAATAATTTATTGGAACTCTGTCAGCTACGGAGGGGAAAATCTCTCTGATGCTGAGCAGTGCACTGCATTCTGAGAAATGTAGTTTAGGGCAGGGCCTTTTGAATACTTTGATATAGGGCTCCTCCCTTCCCAAACTACATTTCCCAGAGTTCTGTGCTGTTTTCAGAAAACACACCTCCCTCTTTCCCCCATTCCTACTGCTGGGATTCCATTAATTTACAGAGGCACTAAGGCAGTTTTTGGCTTGCTTATAGCTTTGCTTCCTTGCACTAAATATGAAACTGACTTTGGGAGCTTTCCGAATTTTACAAAATGAAAATGAAAAAGTATGGGGTAAGTTTTGATTCTTAAATTTTTGGCACGGGCCACACCCATGTATCAGATATTGCCTCGTAAGTACGAATTTAACAAAAGTAATCCGAATTATGAGGACTAACGAAAAATGCACACCTCTAATATTTTGTCTTTGACTATATTTTTAGCAGAATGTTGTCATCTTGTTTTACTGTCAGTCTCTTATCTAATTTTTTTTGGCAGCAAGGAAAGAAAAAACCTCTAAGTGCATCATAAAGTTTCATATTTCTGCTAAAATAGTGAAAAGTTTACAGAGAGGAACAACTCACCAATGCTGTTCATAGAGTTGAGGAAATGACAAAGGGTGTAGCTGCAGTTTTAAGCCTTGCTGATTGTTGATCCTAATCTGTTCATGGAAAGTAAAGACTGGAGAGTGGAGAAAACTCTAACTTTGATTTTCTTCCCTTTCATTTTATGCAAATATAGCATAATGATTCATTTTAATGGCCATGGCGGCAATAATGCATTTGATGTTCTAAACAAGTTATCACAGTTGAGAAGGAAAGCTGGAAAATATTGAAGAGGCAAGTGCTGCTGCTTATTATATATTTTTAAAAAATAGTAGCTCTTTCTCTTATTTATTTATTTGTATGGAATTTAGAAATGCAACACACTTGCCTACAGTACTCAGCTCGCTTTGCCCAGAATAGCTCGCCACACTTGCTCTTTTCTACAAATGTCTCTACTAGAGATTTGCAAGTCTGCAAATAAAAATTCATCTATTACACTTACCCAAAATTACTGATTAAATCATTTCAAAAGATGTTTCAGAGGATAATTTCAGTTTCAACCAAAGTCCGCACTTAAGGTCATCTGGATAGCTTGTGTTTATCCCAGGCTGTTTGGATATCTTCTCACATCACCCAGAGAATGTTTCAGTCGAAACATAGGTATCTTTGTAGTTCCATCATACACCTTAATATATGTTGAGCCTGAGGCTGAGAGAGAGAGGCCTGTAGCCAGAAAAGCAAAACGGTCTACTTATTTATTTTATTTATTTATTACTTCAAATTTCTAGACCGCCACTCCCCGAGGGCTTGGAGTGGTTTACAGCAAAATAGAAGTATGACATGAACAAGCAGATATAACAGTTAGAAAATACACAAGACAAGACATATACTATTAACTACAACAAACAAATTATGTCATTCCTAGCTAATCATAGCTGGCCTCGGCTGCAGGGCTCAAGGAGGGATCGGTCATAGACAAGGGGAACCTTGGCGGCCTGGGTCTTCTTAGCCCCAGCCTTAGAGTTCCCTTTGCCTGAGTTGAGTCCTATCTCCTCCCCGGTGAACAGCTTTCCAACATCTGATCCAGGTTTTGGCTTTTCAACACTAGCTCCTGATTGTGGAGGCATTCTCACAGCTAACAAAGCACCAGGAATGCAGACTCCAAAGAGCTACCCTGCTGTTCTTCTCTCCACTGGAAACATGAAGAGGTTGTGTAGTGTAATCCAGACAGCATTATATATACTTGCATTTGCAACTCACTGGGATTCTATCATAATATCACTAGCTGTCCCCTGCTAGAACTATTACTTTCAAACTGACCAGCTGGCTAGACAAAGCCATAGAAAAGTCATGCAGTAAGTCACACTCCCCCCTTTTGTTATTGGTGGAAGAGAAGATATTCACCCAACCAGATGATGGATACGAGTAGCCATATAGCTAGACTGGTAGAGTTAAACACTGCCAAGTCTAATGCGCCATTGAATCTAATGCACATCTCAAATTTCAAAACCCCCAAAAGTATTTACCATATTATGCAAATCTAATGCGTACACAAATTTTGAGAAGGTAATTTAGTCAAAAAAGGTAAGCATTAGAATTGAGTAAATATGATATATTTTGACGGTTTCTTCCATTACTATGAAAAAGCAGAAGCAAAGTTGAAAGAGTACAAATAAAAGCTTATTTTCTTGGATGTTTTGGTTGTTTATGACTATGGTAATTAAAAGTTTTAGCTAAAGCAGAATTGCGCAATGGCTAAGCCAGGAGAATACTGCCAATATGGTGTTATTAATACAGCTGTGATTTGAGATGGATATTGGGAAAGAACGCCTAAGGTTGTTTCCAGATTTCACTTAAACACAAGATGAAGAAACCAGCTTAGGTGCACATTTAAATCTCCACCCCCACCCCAAATCACATTCAATGCACCCCTGACCAATGACCAGTGGCTCTTATATTATTTCTGCCAGTTCTAGTAAATAATTTATCACTTTCTACCAAGTCCATTGGTTTCCTCAACCAATAGCCAACATGTGTTGGTATTTCTGTATTCTTCCATTTCTGAGCATAAGCATATAACAGCCTCATGCAATAGTCATGCAATGTAGTAATATTCCAAACTTATTTTCTATTTGTTCATCTGATAATCTTGATAATATTTTCTTGCTTTATCACATACGATAGAAAATATCTATTTGTTGAAAACATTTTCAACATAGACTCAATCACCCGTTATGCAATTTAGGAAAATTGCATAATTTTGGGAAATAGATATCAAGAGTACATCATCTTATACATATATATCTTGCACTTCAGCCGAAACGACTGGACTAGCATGGCCATTCCATTTCCAATAGCCTCCTTTAGCAGATATAAGGGACTGCACGATAAATGAGCTTCAACCAATTAGTCCTAGAGGCACAGCATTCCGTAGCATGTTACAATTTGTATGTATCTACGTGATATTACATCAGAATGCTTAATCCTTACATATATCTAAGAATCTTGGTATCTGAACACTAAATCTGACAACCTCAGAACAAAAGGCAAAATCTTGCTGTGATATAGTCTCCAGAATGTTTCAAAGAATTATACAACTCCCACTAGATTTTGTTGAAGATAATATGGAAAAAGTGCTTAGGAATCTTAAGTATTGCTCAAATATGTTGCTATAACTGCCCATCACTGGTTATGTATGCAACTCCTGTGTGACAATAGCTCTGAAAAAAATTATGTCATAAAACAATGGTGAAATTAAAATTGCCATATGTTTAACAGAATTAGCACATGCAGTTCACAAAGGCTTCTTTCTCCTTGGGTAAAAATGCCAACTTTAATTTATTGTTGTTCTCATATCTGCCAAAAGAAGTCACATGAACTTAGGCACACAGAGGTTTTGGTGTCATCATTGGCAATTGTGCTATAGTAACACAGATATTTTTGGGAAATCTTCATTATGAAATATTTGAAAGGGATTTATGATATTCTACTTAGAATATAATCACTTTGACAGGATTGTCATGAACGGATTGAACTGATTTCCAGCTCTGATCATCATTTTGATAGATTCAACCAAACCAGACTTAACTTGCCCTTTTTGATTTGTAGGAACTTGAGGCTCATAGCTAATGTGATTTTTTTTCTTCTGTTACTGAGATCATGAAGCAGATTTTCAACATTGCACCAACTATTCATTTACAGAGAATTCTCGGGATGTTATTTCCAAGATGTTAACGTTTTCCATTTTAGTCTTATTTAATATCACACAAATCATCAGAACAACTGGGAATGAATGTAAAAAACTACGGCGGGTCAATAAGTCCATGACTTTTTGAATTTCCCGCCTCTTAACTGCTCCTGTCAACAGGCACCTGTCAGTTGACTCCTGTCAAAGTTTGAACAAGCTGCGTCATTTAGTTTGTGTTTGATGGTAATTGCTAGCAGACTACCACGTGATTTGAAGAGAAAATGGAAAAAAGTGAATTTCGTGTGCTCATTAAGCATTATTTTTTGCGGAAAAAACCATAACTCAAACCAAGGCTAAACTTCATAAAGGCTATGAGGACTCTGCACCATCAATTTCAACGGTAAAAAAGTGGTTTTCCAAATTTTGTTGTAGCCATACAAGCACGGAAGATGCCAAACGTTCTGGACGCCCAGTTGAGGTGCAACTTTGTGCAAGATGGGTGCCGCGTTTGCTCACAATCGACCACAAACGCAATCGTGTGACAATTTCGCAGGAGTGTTTTGTGTTGTTCAACTGCAATATGGACAAGTTTTTGTGCCGTTTTGTAATCGTGGACAAAACGTGGATCCACCACAACACACCAGAGACCAAACAGCAGTCAAAACAGTGGGTTTCTTGAGGTGAATCGACGCCAAAGAAGGCCAAGGTGGGTTTGTCATGGCAACCGTTTTTGGGATGCACGCAGTATAATCCACATTGGCGAATAGTATGCCAACTTATTGGGTCGATTGAATGAGGATTTGAGAGAGAAAAAACCACCACATTTGGCCAAGAAAAAAGTTCTTTTGCACCAGGACAATGCAAGGGTGCACACATGTGCAGTTTCCATGGCAACAATCCATGAATAGGGATACAAATGGCTCCCTCATCCACCCTATTCTCCGGATTTAGCCCCGAGTGACTATTTCTTGTTTCCAAACCTGAAAAAATGGCTCGGCGGAAAGAAATTTGACTCCAACAATGAAATCATCTCACAAACAAATACCTATTTTGATGACCTCGACAAATCTTATTTTTGAAAGGACAAAAAAATTGGAGAAACGTTGGACAAAGTGTATAGAGCTCAAAGGAGACTACGTTGAAAAATAAAATGATTTTTCCCCCAAAAACCTGTGTTTCATTCAAAAAGTCACGGACTTATTGACCCGCCCTCGTATCTTCTGCTGAGCCGGACCCATTGTTCCATCAAATCCAGCATTTCAATTCTGATGGCAGCAGTTACTTTCCCAATTTTCAGGCAGGATTCTTTCCTGGCCTTATCTCTGGTGGCTGAGAATTGAACCCGACACCTTCTGCACACAAAGCATGCACTTTGTGTAGCCTCCTCCCATCATTGTTCTGATACCATCACTAAATATTACTTCATGAAGACACCCGAAACAAATAAAATGGATTGCATCAGTTAAACATCCATCTAAGCCTCCAGTTTGTCCTCTAGCATTTGGAAAGAGACCTGTTGAACTCTCTTTTCCTTCCTTTTATTAGCACACAGATGCTGTGCTAACAGAGATCACCCTTTCTTCCAGGGACCTGTCTAGACAGGCGCATAGAAATGACATGCCAGGAGAGCGGGGGGGGGGATCCCCCCCCCTCTCCTGAGGAGTCATTTCTACGTGCTGGGAGAGCCAGCCGAGGCTTCTAATGGAGGGCACATAACTTTTTATTTACTTGGGAGGAGGGGGGAGGGCCTCCACATGTTATCTCGGACTTTCTGAGGTGGGTGTGGACAGGCCCCCAGAAACATCTGTGATTTTTTAAACCCGTATGCCTCTGGCACAAGGGCCTGTTTGGACCCGGCCCAAAAGAGCAATAACTGAACCAATCCTACAACTTCTTGGCTATTTTCCAGCAAAACCAGAGTTAATTATTTTGTGTAGATCCCATACCTTATATCTATCTATTTTATAAGATAAATAGATAAGTGATAGATAGATAATATTGATATTGATATTAATATTGGTATACATACTGTACTTCTGTTCTGCTCTTCCATTGCTTATGTCATGCTCAGTCTAGATAAAAAAATGTTTGTTTGTTTGTTTGTTGGATTTATACCCCACTTACCTTCCAGACTAGGACTCTAGAGAACAATAGCATGTAATATAAATTAAACAACCAAAAATAACAGTATAAATAAAAAATAAACACCAGAAGGAAACAAAATGAATACAAAAACGATTTGGGGGGGGGGGACACAAACAGAGAAATATTGTTGGCTGGCATCCTATTAGAAACATAGATGGACATAAATACTTTGAAAGCCTAATGACTTTTTAAATGAAAGTGATGTTGTCTGACAGTTTGAATTTACACCAGAAGCAACTTGAAGTTTCTAAAGTCACCCCTGACACACACACACAAAAGTTAGCATTCAAGAAGCACTGGGCAGAAGGGCACTTCTGTTTCTGGCTACCTTTTGTCTGCAACTTCCAGCCTTTCCATTGGTTTTGCCTTTTGAATCTAAGGCCCTTTATACACTGCCATATACAATCCTGATTATCTGCTTTGAACTGGATTTTATGGTAGTGTAGACTCAAACAATCCAGTTCAAAGCAGATAATTTGATCATCTGATTTGATAATCTGGATTATATGGCAATATACGTAGAAGGGGCCTGAGTGGTACTTTACAGTCAGATAGGTGTTTGCATGTTTCTGTTGTTTTATGGGAGCCAGTTCCTTTAATCAAATTGAGAAAGAATCAGATTCATAATTACTCTGGTCCAGCTTCAACTATCCAAATCATGTAGGAACATGTTTTCCTG
The DNA here is from genome assembly GCA_030556195.1 of Anolis apletophallus. Classification (NCBI taxonomy): domain Eukaryota; kingdom Metazoa; phylum Chordata; class Lepidosauria; order Squamata; family Anolidae; genus Anolis; species Anolis apletophallus. Next base: position 102,910,664 of record JARBWK010000002.1, on the reverse strand, counting down.
ACAGCTGTCAGTGCTTGAAGCTGTACAGCTTCTTTTGAGAGAAAGTGAATTCTGAAGCCAAGTTCTCAGCATATGAATGTTTTTAAAGAATGGACCAGATGATCCTTCTTTGGCCCTGGGGAGCTGCCTTTAATTTCAACAAATGTATTTATTTTAAATACATTTTAATTGATTAAAAAAAATCTATAAGTTTAATGCAATTTTAATATTAAGCTTTTGTATGTTTTACTTGTATTACCATTTAAGTGTGAGTTGCGTTGGATCTCAACTCACACTTAAATGGCAAGTAATAATAATAATCAGAGTAATCATCATCATCATCATCATCATCTACCTCTTGTCAACTGTAGGAGGCCATGCTGAGATCATCACTATAAACAAGAAAGGGTATCTTAGCTCTGAGTATCAGTCAGTCACAGGCAACAGAAATAGAGGAAAAGAAAGCAAAGAATCTAGAAAGCTTTTAAAAATACAGATAGCCAGAGGAAAAAGACAAAAACAGTTAAGGAATGAATTAGTAGTGAGAGAAAAAAACAACCTAAGCAGAAGCAGTATTAGACTGGTTGCTTCATGCAGGGCCGTAGCCAGGCTTTTGATTCGGGGGGGGGGGGGGCTGAGCCTGGGGGGAAGAGGGTCGACCGAAGCACACCGTTTGTATTGTTATCCCAATAACCCCATGAATGTGGGATATAATGAGCATGGTGATCAGATCATGATATGAATAAACATAACAGTTTAAATAATGTACCAGTAAGGCCTTTTCGCGGACCACCCTGAGAATTCCCCCGGCTACATGCCTGGCTTCATGGGTTGCTCCTCCTTGTGGCTGCTTCAATGACATTTTTTCTTGCCTACCATTACTGGAAAAATGAGAAACCGGCCTTTTCTTTTGAAACCATATTTTCCTGTTGTTGAGATGGGAATAAAATAGGCCTCCCCAACAACACTTCACTAATTGCTAACTAATTCTCCATTTCTCAGTAGTTTCTATGAAAAACTGTATCTAAACTACAGTCACTACAGATTAACACCACTTTAGCTACCATAACTCAATGCTATGGAATCATTGGAGTAGTAGTTTTAGCTGGTCTTTGGCCCTTTTTTTGCCAAATTGTGCAGGTAGATCTCTAAACTACAACACCCATGATTCCATAGCTTTGAGCCATGGCAGTTAAAGTGGTGTAAATGTAATCACTGTGTTCAATGTATTCATAATCCTGACCTCAAATGAGTTCTTGGCATAGCAATCTAATCACCTGCCTAAACTGGCTCCAAACTGCATTATAGTGTCAGTTTAAATGTGCCTCCTAGATGCACCCCAAATCACAATAGTTAGCAACCCTACCACTAACCAAGACCTGCCATTTCTATCACTACAGTAGAGTGTAGGACAATTGATAAGAAGGACACTGGACAAACCACAAATCCAGACTGGCATATACTGTAGATTACTAAACTACAACACCCATGATTCCATAACTTTGAGCCATGGAAGTTAAAGTGGTGTAAATGTAATCACTATGTTCAGTGTATTCATAATCCTTGCCTCAAACAAGTTATTGGCATGGCAATCTAATAACTCATCCAAACTGGATCCAACCTGCATTATAATGTCAGTTTAGATGTGCCTCTAGATCAGTGGTTCTCAGCCTGTGGGTCCCCAGATGTTTTGGCCTTCAACTTCCAGAAATGCTAAACTGGTTGGGATTTCTGGGAGTTGGAAGCCAAAACATCTGCGTAACCTACAGATTGAGAATCACTGCTCTAGAAGCACCCCAAATCACAATAGTCAGCAACTCTACTCTGCCATTTCTATAACTACAGTGCAATGTAGGGCAATTGATAAGAAGGACACTGGACAAACCACAAATCCAGATTGGAGTTCATTCCAATCTTCTGCTTTATGAGATCACTAGCTGAGGACCTGGCGGTGCCCGGGTTATTTGAGGAAGGCATTGTGTGCCAAGGTTGATTCCTATTAGATGTTTATGGGCTTCTGTGTGCCCATAATCAGTTTGGTCCTGATTCGTCATTGGTGTGGGCCACAGTGCTCTAAGGAAGTGAATTGAAGTACTGCAAGTCCCATCATCCATGGTCCATCCTCCCTCAAACTGCACCAGGATGTAGAGTGGGTTATGGGGGCTCTCTGTGCCAAGTTTGGTCTTTATCGGTCTTTGTTGGGGGGCCACAGTGGTCTCTGGGAACAGAAGGGTTGGAAAGTACTCCAAGTCACATCATCCATGTCCATGCGCCTCCCCCCCCCCCCCCAACCTCACCAGGATGCGAAGGCAGTCATGGAGGTTATGTGTGCCAAGTTTGGTCTTGATCAGTCATAGGATGAGGGTCGCAGCAGTCTCGGGAAGTGAGTGGAGGTACTTCAAGCTCCATCATCCATGCTCTGCTCTTCTCCAAACTGCACCAGGACATAGAGTGGGTCATGGGGGCTCTGTGTGCCATGTTTGATATTTATCGGTCTTTGTTGGGGGCCACAATGGTCTTTGGGAAGCAAAGCGCTTGGAAGTACTACAAATCCCATAATCCGTGGTCCATCTTTCCCAAACTGCACCAGGACGTAAAGGGCATCATGGGGGTTATGTGCGCCAAGTTTGGTTCAGGTCCGGCTGAGGCCTAGTCAGGAGAATCAAGTTGAGGAAGCCTTACTGTCAATTCAGGCTGAGGGCTAGTTTTTAAAATCAGCTGAAGGAAGCCTTTTTGTAAAGAACTCTGTCTGGCACCTTTGAGATTTGGGATGTTGGAATGCTGGCCAATCCATGGTCCATCCTCCCTCAGACTGCACCAAGACGTAAAGTGGGTCTTGGGGGTTCTGTGTGCCAAGTTTGGTTTTGTTGTCTCATTGTTGGGGGCTGCAAAGTGTTTTGGACTTAAACTCCCACCATGCCTAACTGGCTCAGGCCTTTTCCTTATCTCCCTCTGGCACTTTTGAGTCTCGGAATGTTCGTGTTGGCTGGCCAATGGGAGTTGTTTATGCAAATAACCCCACAGTGGGAGCCAATCCGAAAGATGCCACATTTCCTTCCGCCCTCCGCCCCTCCGCCCTCCGGACGCATACAAACATACATACATACAAACATTCCGCTTTATTAAGGTATACAGATTACATTTTCGTACGAGACGCAAACACTGATCTAGTCCCACTCACCCACAGAGTTGGCCGGCTCCAATCACATGATGTCGTGCCAGCTCCGTGGGTGAAAGAGGGCAGAACTGGTGTGTTGCCGCCACCCTGGCAACACAAAAGGTCTCCCATGTTGCCATACCTTCACAAAGGGGACATCCTGCCTTCGGGAGGTTTGGATTTTCCATCTGCCTCATTCATTGTTTCCATTTGCTTGGCTGAAACCAAAGACAAGATACCATCAACAGTTCCCATATCCAGAATTAAGAATTACCGGGGTCTGGCATCCACGCCAGACCAAGATGTTTATTTCCTTCACTTGAGACAATACAAAAGCTTGCTTGAGGACTCTTGGAGTAATCGCCAGCACTTGGACAAACATTAAGTCATTTAATCCACTCATCATTTCTTCCCGCTGCATTTTTTCTCGCCTGTACTGCCTCCTCTGCTCTCATTGGACGAGAGCCTGAAGTGGTGCAGCAAAGCTGGCTGTGCCTCCCTGCCAGCTGATGACTCCAGCCAATCAGCGCAAAGCCGGCAAAGGGGGCGGAGAGCGGGGAGTTTGAACTTTGACAGCTCTGTTTTCTCTATAACAATGTAATGTATTGCCTTGCGCTTTATGTCAGCTTTTGCAGTTTGACATCCGCTCCAGCTGGAATGAAATAAACAACTCAGTGGCAATTCTTCAACTTGGTGAGACTCTATTTGGGGAAATTCAAGGAAAATTCAATTGGTTGCTTCCTATCTCGCCAGGGTTATATCGGATCCTCTTTGGTGGGTCTGACTAGTCTCTGCCTCGACGGCAAAACTCCCAAATTCTTGCTTGATATCAGCACCTTTATCTAAAATTTCCTATTAGAGGACCATCCTGTGCTCCATAGCGCCAGAGTGTCTACCACCAGCTACTGATAGCAAGAACTTCCATCCATCTTAAGATAAGTCCTTCCTAGTACGGGGGCATCTTGATAGTAAGGCTACATCATTAATCTTACGGTAAGTTCCCCTTGGTACGGAGGGTCTCTTGACATTTGCCAGATGCCTGCACATTCCTTCCATAGACCCTGGCCTCTTTGTGGCATCCAGGCTACGGTCACCTTGAGAATTGACTACTGCAATGCCCTCTACATTGGCCTACCTATGTCGGCGATCTGAAGGCTCAAGCTGGTGCAAAATGCATCAGCTAGGCTTCTCACTGGTATGCTGGTGAGAGCTCTCATAGCACCAATATTGCAGCAGCTGCACTGGCTACCAGCGGAGCACCTTCAAAGTGTTGATTATCACCTTCAAGGCCTTATATGGTCAGGGGCCGTCATACCTGAGAGACTGTCTCACCCCATATCAACCCCAGAGGTCATTGCGCTCCATTGATCAAAATATTTTGATGATTCCTAGTTGCCGCTCATATCGGCTGACATCGACAAGATGGTGAGCCTTTACGATCATAGCTCCAACTCTTTGGAATACTCTGCCGGAAGATGTGTGAGCTTTGAGAGATTTAACAAAGTTCTGCAGACGTTTTTATTTCAGCAGGCTTTCGGGGTCTGATTTGGTTAACCAGTTGTACATAGTTTTATAGTTTATAGTTTTAGTTAAGAGTTTAATTTTTTTGGTTGTGTTTTTATACTCTCTGTAAGCCGTCCTGAGCCATCAGGGAAAGACGGCATACAAATTGAATAAATAAATAAATATCTAATTTTCAGCTTTTAGGAAGAGCATATTTTCATGTATACATATTCATTATATATTTTCTAATTCCTATTTCTAATATGGTTACAGTTTCCATTCAATATATGTTTTCCAATATATGTATTATGTATTTTCATCATGCCTTCATCAGTGGCAAATGTAACAGTTGCAGTTAAACTTCAGCTTTCAAAACATCCAGCATGGTCACAGCCTGTGTTTCCCTTTCCTCCCTATAATTTTGTCATGCCACCAATAATCTGCTTTGTTTACAATTATGCTAATTCTGACATGATAGACAGTGTTACCCATGATCCACTGAAGAGGGTTGATGGGAGTTGCAGTCCAGCAACATTTGGAATGTCACTCATTCATGTGTCCCTGTAGAATAAATTACAGTTGACCTGATATTATGATGTTATGATGTTAGCTGTCTGCTAACTTTCTGCTGTCATTTCGGAGACACCTTCAGCAGCATGTTCATGTTTGCTACAATTTTTACTTCTGTTTGTATGTCTAGCCTTAATCTCCTAAATAGAAGCTTTCATTTTGTCATAGGAGCCATGAAAAAGAGGAGTATAATTTTGCATTGTCTGCTTCATGACAGCAGAGGGAGGCAAATAAAACAAATATGGTTTGCCAGGCAGAAGTCATGAAGAAGATAAGCAGCAGGAGGAGGGTAGCTTCAGGGTAAAGTGAACAGCTGGATACAATCTAATTTGACCTGACTCTAGTTCAGATGAACACCATTGCCATCACCCTTGGGTCATTCCCATGTAACTGCTGCCACTAATAGCAAGCCACAGTGCTCTGGACAAGCAGCTGACAGTTTTCTGTTGTGTCTGAGATGTCAGAAGGGTGCCCATGCAACCAGGAAGAAGGTGGGAATACTGATTGCATGGGTGCTTCATTCTGACATTACAGACATACCAGAAGACAGCCAGGCACTTGGTGAGATAGGAACAGCAATGGCAACAAAAATATCACAACAACACTGGAGGCCAATGTGGTCCTAGCCACATTCAAACATAAATGTCCAGTGTAGATAAGCCCTATTTACCAAATAGCCAAATGTGTGTACAAAACCAACATGCTACTTTTGTGGGTTCAGCAAAGGTTGATGGCAGCACATAGAGGAGGCTGAAAAAATGCATACTATAAGTTTGTTATTTTTCTGAAGTTAGAATTTAGACCTACTTTTTTTGGAAGCAAATTATGTGTGTGTGTGTGTGGGGGGGGTGTAAACATGGGTCTGTCTATCTACCTATCTATCTATTTTCCAAAATGTCGCTCACTTTCAGAGAGCACTGTGAACCCCACTGACGATGGCCCTGGACTAAGCTCGACACACATGCCCACAACTACATACAGGAAATACTGTATGAGCTTTTTTTTTTTTTGGGAATTGATCCAAGATTTTGGGAAATTCAGTTCACCATGCATCCAGGGAGAACTTCCAGAGAGCACTGTGAACCCCATTGATGAATGAATCTGGACCAAACTTGGCATACATGTCCAACAAGACCAATGGAAAATACTGGAGGAGTTTGGGGGATTGACCCTGGACGATGGAAAATGCAGTTCACCCTGCACCTAGGGAGAACTTTCCGAGAGCACTGTGAACTCACAACCCCTGAGGATGCTTGCCATAGATGCAGGCAAAATATCAGGAGAGAATGCTTCTAGAATATGCAAACACACTGGGGAACTGCTGCAAAACTATTACTATTATTGTGAGCCTTGAGGAAGTCTTTTGATGAAACGATTGGCCTGAGCGATTTACGCTCCATTGGCTCCTGTTTTTTCTCTGTCTCTGCCAGCGGCACCACACATAGGAACCGGCTAACATTGGGGTTGGCTTGGCTGCGATGGAAAACATCGGGCATTTCACCCTTTATACTGGCGACGGTGACTTTACTTCTTTTTTTATAAAAGTTTTTATTATTTAAAATAGACAGTATACAAATATACATATAATCAGGGTACTTACATCTCAAAACTGACTAGTAGGGATAGGGGAGGGGGTAGGGAGGTGGGTAGGTGGGTGTGTTCGACATCGGGGGGGGGCCTACACATCCTCTCATTCCCACTCTACCGATACAGATACATCACATACATAACTAACAGATACAGGTACACATGGGTTGACTTCACCAACGGCTTCGGATTACACTTTTGCTTGAGCTCACTCACTTTAGTCGCTTGTCAATTTATAATTAAGAAAAAGGAAGGAGAAAAGAAGAAAAAGAGAAAAAAAAGAAGGAGAGCTATAGCTGAGTCTTATACAATATTATACATTTTAAATCCAATATCCTCTCAAGGCCTCCTTCCTCTTCTCTTGAACAACAGCGACGGTGACTTTACATGGGTTTACCTTATTTAATATTTTGTGACTAATGACTATTGGGACATTGACTTTTGAAACTGTGCTACGTTTGAATTCGTTATACTGGATATATGTCGGATTATAATGAACTGATCTGGCTCCATTCACAGTGGGACTTCCCTCTCCTGACCGCTTTAATAGCGGAGTGGTTTGCAATCGACGTAACCTTTGTTTTGGTAATGGACTTATTTGGCTTTACATGATATGGATTGATGTATGCTTATTATTTACCTTGAGAGGGTGATTTATTGATATATATTACTATCTTGGTAATTGACAATTATATGATATTATACCTAATAGTATGTGTACTGTTGTCTTGTGAATGTGTAGCTACGTAGCTTTAGATAGGTTGGTTCTATTTGCCTCCTATAGTGTGTTTGCAGTGCTTCTAGAATATGGCCATATAACCCGAAAAACCTACAATAACCCAGTGATTCCGGCCATGAAAGCCTTCAACAAAACAGAGCTTGAGGGTATCTTTATATACATTATTTTAAATAATTTTGCACATGAAACAATGTTTCTATAAAGTGAACTATCGAAAGTAAAACTGTCACTCTCTTTGCCACCCATATGGACAATTTTGGATTTTGTAGTGTTTTGGAATGACAGATAAGGGATGCTTAACCTGTATTGTATAACAATTTACCTTGGAGTAAATCCTGTTAAGCTAAATGGGACTTACTTTTAAGTAGACAATTTAGGTTTCTAATACACATCTCTTGATTGCTCAAGAAATAGGGCTTGGCCAGACTTGGTTTGCTCCTGGCTATATCTGTCTTTCTTGACATCAGCTACAACACTTCTCAAAATGCAAAGTTATTGCTACCACAAAAATGTGATATTTCATAATACTTCACACTTCCAAGGAGTTTAATTATGTTGGTACGCTCTTTTGTTGTCTAGTTAAATACCATATATCAACTTGATCATAAAAAATAATTGTCAGCCTGCACTTTGGAAACATATTGGGTGGAACACCAGGATGCTATCAGGAGCATTCCCCAAACTATCACATTTGCCTATCAAATTGTTACTCACACTTTTGTGTGACAATTTTTTTGTGGCCTGATCCCAAGATGCTCTGCAACAGCATTATATAAAACAGCAAGAGCTCCAAGGCAACATTATAAAACGGTGCTGTATTGTACTCCTTTATCTGCACACAATTTTTAAATAATAATGATGACGAAGAATGTATTACCTGCCTCTCCCTGCAGCTTCAACCAGGATACAACATCATTAAAATAAGAAATAAAACACTATTAAAAGACATAGAACAAAATACACAAAGTTATAATATAAGTAAAAATCCACTAATGAAATGCAAATTGAAATTCACAACTTAAAATTGATCAGGTAGTCCTGCCAGAAGAGTTGAGTCTTCAATTTTATTTTAAATTCTGACAGCTGATTTAGCTGTTGAGTTGCTTCTGGCAGGTCACTCTACAGTCTTTGGGCAGCTGATGAAAAGGTCCTCTTGGTGATGGTTGCCAATTGAGTTCTGGCAGGCTGGAATAGATTCCCACAATAGGACTTAAGTGTGCTTAAGGGTGGATTGTGTGGGGAAAGGAAGTCCTTAGGTAACCTGGATCAAAACCGTAGGGCTTTAAAGGTCAAAACCAACACTTTGTACTTTGCCCAGAAACCAATTGGCAATCAGTACTGTAATTTTAGTATAGGTGTAATAGGCTCACTCCTGGATTTTCTTGTGACCAATCTGGCTGCTGCGTTTTGTTCTAATTGGAGTTTTTGAACTTGATACAGAGGTAGCTCAGTGTAAAGTGAATTGCAGAAGTCTATCCTTGAGGTTACCAGGTCCTCAGATTCTAGGAAGGGGCATAGCTGGCATATCAGTTGAAGCTGATAGTCAGCACTCCTGACCATCACATTACCTTGGACTGATATTTGGAGAGACGGATCCAGGAACACTCCCAAGCTGTGAACGCATACTTTCAGATGTAATGAACCCCATCCAGAACTGCTTGCCATCCATCCATCCCTAGATTAGGACACTTAATTGCAAGCAGCTCTATTTTGTCTGGATTCAGTTTCAATTTCCCCCCTCATCCAACCCATTATCTCCTTCAGACATTCATGCAGAGGAGACAGAGGAGACTCTAGCTGTTTTGGAAGGCATGTAGAAATATATTTGGGTCATCAGTATACTGATAGCACATTGCCCATGCTCTGGGACAATGTCTCCCAGTGGTTTCATGTAAATGTCCAAAAGCATTGGGGATAGAATTGTGCCCTGTGGGATGCCATGTAACAACTCCTTTTTTGAGGAGCAGCTATCCCCAAGCACCACCATTTGGAACCTGCCTGAGAGGTATGACCAGAAACCACTGCAACACAGTCCCTCCAACATCCCCCATCCCTGTATTCCAGAAGGATACCATAGTCATTGGTACTGAAAGCTGCTGAGCGGTCCAGAAGCATCAACAGGGACACACACCACTTGTCAGTGTTAAGATGAAAATCATCCACTAAAGCAGTGTTTCCCAACCTTTTTTGAGCCATGGCACATTTTTTTACATTTACAAAATCCTGGGGTACACCACCAACCAAAATGACACAAAATGACACTCTAACACAGTAATACATATAGTTAATATGTTTTTAAATGTATTTATACACTCAGTGTGAAACCTGGGCCTATTTCGATGAACACAACATAGATATCCTGCCTTGTGTTCTTCGGACATAGATATCCTGCCTTGCGTGCTTCGGACTGGGTCGCCCGGGCCGACACTGCCCTATTATCATCACCCGGTGCTTCAAGGTTGCTGCTCACCTGGGTTTCCTTCGACAGCCTATTGGCTTCTGGGCCCAATTCAAAGTGCAGGTCATTACCTATAAAGCCCCACATAGTTCAGGTCCTGACTATTTTTGTGACAGCATCTCCTTTTATGAACCTGGGGAGGGGGAGGCCCTCCTCTCAGTCCTCCCCCTATGGCAAGCGAGGCTTGTAGGGATGAGGGAGAGAGCCTTCTCAAGAGTGGCTCCCTAGCTCTGGAGCGCCCTCCTAATGGAGATCAGACAAACAGCCACCCTCTCCACTTTTAAGGAGTTGCCTGGCTATTCAAACGGGTCTTTGAAAATGATTGGTAACATTTCCCTTAATGTGGATGAAGTTTTTGCTGGAGAGTAAATCCAGATTAATTTGACACCTGGAAAGATCCAGACCTTAATGTAATCTACACTACTCTATATCCTAGGGTGCGTCCACACAGGGTGGAAATGTATACCTTCCCATGTTTTTATCTGGGGCAACCAAACAATACCTTAGGTAAAAATGAATTCTTTCAGGATGAAGTAGGAAAACCCTGCTTTGTGCCAAAGTAATTTGACAGCTGGAAAGACTCGGGTCTATCCATCTGTGGGCGCTGTGTGGGTTGGACTTGAGAATAGCATCGCGTGACTTCCGATCCCAAGCCACACAGCTGTCTCTGGATTTTTGGGCTCCTGGAACCCAAAACACCCCAGACAGCCCCCCCCCCCTCCACAAGCCCACTCCCCCAGAAAAGCCTGAAAAAGAAAATAATAACTTACCCAGCTGACATTTCCCTGCTGCTGGTCCTCTCCTGATATGTAGAAATGATGCATCAGGGGAAGAAAAGGGAGGGGGGAATAAAAATCACTCCTGGCCTCCTTGTCCTGGCGCACCATTTCTACACACCATGACAGGGCTGGCAGTAGGGAAATGCTGGGCGGATAAATTTTTTTTAAAGGCTTTTCTGGGGCGGGGGGGATCCTTTTGTGTTTGGGTGCCCTGCTGGAAGGTCTGGCAGGGTATCTGCACACCCCTCCAAAAAGCACAAGCTTTTTGGGGCATGTGTGGACTGTAATGCAGGCCCAGTCAGGTTTTTTTTAAAAAAAACCCAGTTGGGCATGCATTACAGCCCTGTCTGGAACCACCCTCAGGATCTGATCTCAGATTATCTGGCAGTGTAGAATTCATATAATTCAGTTCTAAGCAGATAATCAGGGATCAGATCCTGGGTTAAAGGGCAGTGTAGATCCAGCCTAAATTATATTAATCACCATGGTGCTTACTTCTGATTAAGCATGTTTAGGGGATGGAGTTGCACTCCACTATTATTTGGTGATAAAAGATCAAACGCTTTGCACCATATCCACCTCCTATTTCATTCCTTCCTGCATTTTCAGTTTGAGCAGGATGCAACTTTAATTAAATGTTGTTAGTAATCTTATCTGGTATCTCTGGTATCTTTTTATGGTATGCCTTCGGTTCTTTTCTCTTCACTGATTTTGAGATTTTTTCATGTATTTCCCAGGACCAGCTTTTTAATTGGGTGTGCCATGCCTCCAAAGTTCAACGGCACCAGTCATTCTCTGGATTACATCACCTGATTTTTTTTGTTTGGGTGCAGATATAGCCGCACCCCCCATTAGCACCTGTACTGAATTTTTTCACCACATAGTAGGTGCACCCCTTTTTTTCAGCTAAAAGGGATAAAAGTGTGAGTATTATGCAGTGAAATACATTATTTTCCCATGCTTCAAGCTTCAGTGTAATATCAGGCAGGGGAAACTACCCTTCTACACAAGACAAAATCACAAGAGGAACTGGAATTTTATATCCCAGTTCCTATCAAGATTGGGGCCCCACACCTGCCCCAAACCCCAGGTTTTTGTTGGGGTGGTGGCAGAGGTTGACGTGGGAGGGTATTTTGCCAGACCCATGTTTTCCCATTAAACTCTAAGAGCTCAAGGGAGCAGAATATCATCCCCACCCTCTCCTCTCAGACCCCCATTTCTCCAGTAAACCTACCAGAGGTAGACAAATCTGGGCACATAATATTACTTGAGAACATAGACATTCTGGACCCCTCTGACAACCACTATGGCCCCTTCTATAGAGTATATTGCAGTGTAAAAGGGGGCAATATCAGACTAAATAGAGAAGCCATTGAAATCCCCAAGCACATGGAGAATTTCAACAGAAAGGAAGAAACAATGAAAATGAACAAAATTTGGCTACCAGTATTGAAAAACACTAGAATCAAGACGGTGACTAATGAACACCACCCAGACACAGAAGGTCTCCAGTCGGTAAGCAATCAAGGACTAGTGAACACCACCCAGACAAAGAGTGCCTCCAGGCCAGGGGTTCTCAAAGTGCGCTCTGTGGAGCCCTTGGGCGCTGTGAAGCATATTGAGGGGCTCCACACTTTCCTGCCCTCCCCCTCCCCCTCTTACCCTTCTAAGCTTTCCTCTTCTTTCTTGCTCTGCCTCCCCTATTGCCTAAAGCCCCTTTTCTATCACTTCCCTTGCCCCTAAAAGCCTTTTCTCCCCACCTTCCTCGAAGCCCAGATTCTTTCCCTCTTGCCTTCCTTGCTTCCAAAACCCTATTTCCCACCGTCAGGGGATGCTTTGATTGTGCTTTACCGGGAAGGCAGAAGGGAGTTGAACTGGATAGCCCCTGCGGTTTCTGCTGCTGCTGCTGTTGTTGTTAAAAAGGCTGGGTGGCCATCTTTCGGGGGTGCTTTGATTGTTATTTTCCTGCATGGCAGAAAGGGGTTGGAATGGGTGGCTCCTAGGGTCTTCCACTGAAATTCTGTTAAGTTTATGTTGGTCAAAAGGTTGCCCTTGCCATACACACACACACACACACACACACACACAATTCATATAATATAATTAATGTAATATAATATATAATACTGGCTAATCCATTTGTATTATATGGCTGCTATGATACATTTTAAATGAAGCACTAGTGTCGGCCATTTTTTAATTTAATGTTTCTTAATTTGCTTTTAGGTTGTATACTGTAATGATTACTCATTTTTCAGTTTTTTAAAAAAATGTTTCAGTGAACTGTTTCTGTCTTATTTTTATTTCGGTGCTCAATTCTTTTGTTGCAAGTTGATTGTTATTAGACTCCATTAGCCTGTATTACTTTGATGTGTGTATACCCATTTTGAGACATTGAATGATTGCATTTTTTGTGTGTAAACTGCCCTGATTCCCTCTGGAGAGAGAGGGTGGTCTAGAAATAAAGATGATGATAATTATATACTAGCTGTGCCCTGCCACGCGTTGCTGTGGCCTATAGTAAAAATGTTTGAAGTAGAGATAGCTCTACCTCTTTGGTTTCATCCTTCCTTCTCTCTTTCCTTCTTTCCCTCCTCCTTTTTCTACTTCTTCCTTTGTCTCCCTTCTTCTCTCCCTGTTTCCTTTCTTCGTTCACTTTTTCATTTTCTCCTTTCTTTTCCTTCCTTCTTTGCCTCTTTTCTGCCTTTCCTCCCCTTTTCTTTCCTTTCTACTTTCTCTTCTTCCTTCCTTTAGTACCTCCTTCCCTCCCTCCCTCTCTCCTTCCTTCCTTCCTTCTTTCCCTCTCTCCTTCTCTCTTTCCTTCCTCTCCCCTTTCCTTCCTTCATTCCTCCCCCTGCTACTTTCTTATCTCCTACCTTCCTGTGTGTTTTCTCCTAATACCATGATAGAGTCCCTTCTAACTCTATTCTATGAGTCTATTTAATATCTATATTTTTTTTAACGGCCGTGCAATGTCGTATATAGACAACGAAACTATGGCTCGCAGAACCACCAAACTCGACAACCGAATGAACCATACCACAAGGTACATACAGCGCCAAAAAAAACGGACCTAGGTACCTCCCAACACCCCAAAAAACCATCCCCAAAAAACTGGCAACGGACCTCCCACCCCGGCCTCTCCGCTGCCAGTGCGAACGTTTAGAACGTTCGCGCATGGCAGCCAGAGCACAGCGGCCCTATTCCACAGACCACAGAGCCGGCTCTTAAAAACACCCCAATAAGCCCGCGAAAACAGCTCTCCAGTCCCCCCTCCCTGATCTTCGGCTGCCCAGGGTGGTGTCTCCCGCCGCCGCCGATGCCACAGCCGCGGCCCGCTCGCCCTCCCCACCGCCCACAGCAGCAGCCGCAGCGCCCGCAGCGAGACGCACGTGCGACTCCCGACCCCGGCGCCCCACCCGCAGCACCCACCAGGCCTGCCCGGGAAGCGGCCCCGTGGCACCAAGGCCCAGGAGGAGGCGCCTCCCTTCCTCCTCCTCAGCCCCTCCTTCTCCACCTCCTCCTTCCGCCTCCCCCTCCGCCTCTCCGAACAGGAACAGCGTTGGGCGCGGCGGGGAGGGATGGAGAGAGAAAGAGAGAGAAAGAAAGAGAGAGAAAGAGAGACAGAGGGAGGGAAAGAAGGCAGGTTGAAAGCCAGGCCCACCCAGGCACCCACTCGAGGGATCCTGAGGTAAAGACCCAGGCCACGGCCATAGCCAGGATTTTGTTTCGGAGGGGGCTGAGTTTGGTTCGGGGGGGGGGGGGGCTGAGACTGGGTGGAAGAGGGTCTACCCTAGCAAATCTTTTGTATTGTTATCCCAATAACCCCATTAATGTGGGATATAATGAGCATGGTGATCAGATCATGATATGAATAAACATAACAGTTTAAATAATGTACCAGTAAGGCCTTCTCGCGGACCACCCTGAGAATTTCGGGGGGGGGCTGAAGCCCCCTTAGCCCCCCCTGGCTACATGCCTGGCCCAGGCCCAGGAAGGCGCCTCCCCTTCCTCTCTCTCCCCAGCCAAGGTGGGATCCTCACCGGGGCAAAGGAGGCGGTGTCGGCTTCTGCTCTCCTTCTCCTCCTCCTTTTTCCCGGGCCTGGGAGCCGGCGAAGGTGGAGGAAAGAGGCTGGGCCCAAGCCGGGAAAGGCAGGCCTCAGGAAAGCCACGCCCTCCCCTTGGCTCCGCCTCCTCTGTTGATTCCATAGGGCCTGCCATTGGCCCCTCCCCTCCATCGGCCCCTCCCCTCCCTTGGTTCCAGTGACCCCGCCCCCTCCGTTGACTCCACCCCCTAGAGAAGGAAAAGCTGTGCTGCAGAGCCCTTTCTACTATATAAATATTATATTTATTATGCTATGATTTATATTATTATTGTATTTATTATTATACCATTATTATTTATATTACTGTTATATTTATTGTACTATTATGTATATTACTCTTACATTTATTATACTTTTAGTTATATTACTAATATCAATTATAATATTATTTATATTATCATTATATTTATTATACTACTATTATATTTATTGTAATATTATTTATATTACTATTATATTTATTATACTATTATTATGTATCCTACTATTATATTTATTATAGTATTATTATTTATATTACTATTATATCTATTATATAAATGGGTTCACGTCATGTGATGTATTCCTCAAACAAAGAATCCATACAACGCAGAAAAACAATACTTGCCAACAGAAATAGGCCTCAAGCAAGGTATGTTTGTAGCAAAGAAACTTCCCCCCCCAAAACCTAAAAGGCCCCCAAAACAACGAGTAAAAAAATAAAACTACATTTCCCAGTATCCTCCGGGCAGCCAATGACTCACCCAGCCTCTACATTCTGAACAACATGATTGGCTGCCAATAAGGGCGGATTTGCATAACTGCTGTAACCATAGCAACGCTGGCAAGAGCCATCCAAGGCTAGGATAGAATGCTGAGAGATTTCAGTTGGTGTTTGAGGGTTAAACTGCCAAAACCAAACTCTGAGGGAGCAATTCTCCAGCAAATTCCTACCCACATAACACAACACAACTTCCAATCACAACCCATCCCACCAACCTTACGGGACCCCGTACACACAACACCTACAAACACCACAAACAAAAACCATTCCTTCCTTCCACACAGACATAAACTGACCCAAAAGACAAGCCATGCCTTATAAAAATAACAGCATCGGATGACACACTCACAGCGCTATATACATCAAACAAAAAAGGGCAGAACAAACGCCAGAACAGAAACACACTGCGCAGCAGAGACACAGACAACAGGTCACTGCACGACGCACAGCTGAGAACCAAATGCAAAGAACTGCACGACAAGAAGAAGCGCGCAGCCAGGAACAACATAGACGCAGAAATGCAACACAACAGCAGCGCGCAAGGAGCGCAGAAAAACGACGTCGCAACACAGAAAACAAACTTCAAAAACACCACAACCAATTCCACCGCCTAGCCTTCAGATACAATGCTGCAGAAGACTACAGCATGGCGCCAGAGGCCGACATTGGCACCCTAACGCACATCTGCACACACTGCAAAGCCCTGAAATACCCAGCAGAAACAACAGGAATGTGCTGCCTAGCCGGTAAAGTCTCTCTACCACCACTTGCCACTCCTCCACAACCACTACAAACTTTGCTGAGTGGAGACACTTCAGAATCAAAACAGTTCCTCCGCTATATAAGACAATACAACTCATGCTTCCAGATGACATCATTTGGAGCACACATAGAAAGTGCGCAATTCATGCCTACATGACCCCACCAAGATCGTAAGTAACATCATTTCCAACCCTTACATACTCAGACTTTCTCGCATCTCCTAAATAGGGCACAGCAACGCGTGCCGGGTACAGCTAGTTTATTATGTTTCTCTTACTATTATTTAAATTACTGTTATATTTATTATATTTCCCTTACTATTTATATATTTATTATACTATTATTTATACTATCATTATATTTATTATACGATTACTATTTATATTACTATTATATTTATTCTTTTATTTATATAACTATTATATTTATTATATTTCTCTTACTATTATTTCTATGACTATTACATTTATTTTTTATTTCTCTTACTATTATTTATATTACTGTTATATTTATTATACTACTATTATATTTATTGTAATATTATTTATATTACTATTATATTTATTATACTATTATTATTTATATTACTATTACATAAATTATAATATTATTATTTACATTACTGTTATATTTATTATACTACTATTATATTTATTGTAATAATATTTATATCACTATTATATTTATTATACTATTATAGTATTATACTATAAAATTATATTTATTATATTTATAATAATATTATTTACATTATCATAAATAAAAAATATTTATTATTTATACTACTATTATATTTATTGTAATATTATTTATATTGCTATTCTATTTACTATACTATTATTATTTATATTACGATTATATTTATTATATTTATAATACTATTATTTACATTATCATAAATAAATATTTATTTATTTATTTGCAGTATTTATATTTCGCCCTTCACACCCCACAGGGGACTCAGGGCGAATTACAATGTACATATACATGGCAAACATTCAATGTAATATATTGTATATACATATTATATTGATACTGTTATAATGCTATACAATATAATACTACTACTAATAGATCAGAGTGAAGGGCAGGGCTGGGAAGGCAGTTCCATCTTGCCTCCACCACTGTGCATATAATATAATATAATATATTGTATATACATATAATATTGATACTATTATAATTTAATACAATATAATACTAATAATAATAATATATTATAATTTTATATTTTGCATTACGGTATAATGTTATAGTCCAATCTATATATATAGATTATATATATAAAGAGAGCTGTCATCCTAAGTAGCCTATAGACAGCAAAACCACACAAGGCAGACACACCAAATCAGCCCACATACACACAAAACCCCACGAGGTATGTTTACCACCCAAAAAAAAAATTAAAATTAAACAACATGACCAAAAATACAAAAAAACAATTGGACTACAACTTCCATAATCCCCCATGCCACCGCCCACTGGCAGTTTAGAGTGTCGGAATGTTGATGGTGCTGGCCAATTAGAGGCATTATGCAAATACTCCCTCAGTTAGAATGTAGAGGCTGGGAGCCACCCCCCCCCTCTGGCAGTTTAGAGTGTCGGAATGTTGGCGGTGCAGGCCGATCAGAGGCGTTATGCAAATAATCCCACAGTGGAAACCAATCAGAAAGCTGGCACATATCCACATACATACAAACATTCACTTTGTTGTCCCAGGCCTGGGAATACAGTGGGACAGGACTACCATACAACAAAAGGAAGATACAAATCCCAACTCATCCTGAGCAAACTGCTTAAGGTCTCTTAATGTTATCAACAAGAGGCAAAACGGCCATCTGTCAAGAGTCCTTTGATTCTGCTTTCCCACCATGTGGGTAGAAGAGGTTAGCCACAGAATATGGCACAGCAACGCGTGCACGGGTCAGCTAGTAGTCATATATAATAGTAACATTATATTATATAATTATATATATAACAATTAACATATGCAAATCAAGCTTGCCAATTGCACTACTACACACTAGTTTAACAGACAGTGGTTCTTTCTCCCACCCTAGACATTCCATGGGCATATATTTTCCACTTTTATTTTTTTACTACCATCAGATCCTCTAAAGATGCCAGCCACAGATGCAGGCCAAATATTAGGAGAAAATGCTGCCATGCAGCCTGGAACCACACAACACCCCTTTGGTGAACTATTTAAAATGAACTACTTTCCATACTTTTGACATCTGCTAGTAATCTTCTGATTATTTCTTCCTGAGTCCTTTGTTTTCACTGATTGCTCAAGGCAAAACAGGTTGATGACAGGTTGGCTTATCCCAATTAGATTTTAAAATAAGTCTTTAATCCAGCAACTGTTACATTAGAATTATCTGCTTTAATCTTCATGCATGCGCTTTAGACTGCTGTCCTACATACCTTTATGGTAAATAAGTCCTATTGAAAGCAGTGGGGCTTACTTTGAGGACCCCCTGCGTTCAACTTGATCTGACCTGCAGCAGGGAGTTTCGCAGTTCCTGGATGTCCTAATTGGGCCAAGCATCGCTGGGAGTGTGGCTACAGCAGCAGCTTCAACCAACAGTATTTCTTTCCTTGCTTTCTTCCCCTGACCCTAACATTGTAACAAATCCTCCAATAAAGGGTCATTAGATTGCAACTTTTTCCTCTCCATAGTGATACATTGTGTCCTTTACTGTCTCCAACTCTCTCCAAGCATGAACCTTTCCTTCCCCAAGCCACAGATCACGGCTCCTACAGCATCCCGGGGAGGCGAAAACTGTGTTCCTCTGAACTGCGGATACGGAAACCTACTGGGCCCCCGTATCCGGGGGCCAGCGGATCGCCTCCATTTTGGTGCCATATTTTTCCTAAGCTAATTATAAGACTAACTGCTATCTCGCTTTTGCTCGTTGGGCCCCTACGCACTGGGAATAACTTGTTTTTGATCATAAACCCTTGAGGTGGTATACAAGTTGAATAATAAAAAAATAATAAAATAAATAAAGTTTAAATGGAGACCAGCTGATTGTCATCCATGGCTCCTCGCTGCATCGACTGATCCTGCCGCCGTCCTATGGATGTCCAGAAGCCCGTGACCTGGGGGGCTTGCTGTGGTCACCCCGTGAGACACCTGGGAAGCAAGCAGGCCATTCTGGCCCCATGGTAAGACAGGATTTGTAGTTTTCTTCTATATGGACAGACCCCAACTCCCTGCATTTGCAGCGATCCCCAGTGTGGATCACATGGACTCATCAATTCATTCCCCCTTCAATGCTTATGGACTTTCTTGAACTTTTCTGAACTTTTCTGAATTTTTGCCCACTTTTAAAGGATTTTCAGGAACTTTTTGGAAACTTTCTTTCCAAACCCCATGAACTTTTCACATGATTTATGGATTCTAATGGACTCTAGTGGGTGGGATGGGCTGATTCGAGAAAATATGATTCCTATTTTCCTCCTATATGAATGTATTTTCTATATGCTTTCCCCCTGCCTGTGTTCCTATATGAAATATGAAATGCCACCTTTTCGTGAACCCAGCATACTAAGGCTCAGGAATTTCCTGGCCTAATAATCCTTAAACAAAAAGACTTAACAAAAAGCACTTGCATGGACAGTAACAATGGACGTTTCCTTAAACTTCGGAGTTGGCCCATTTGGGGAAAATGTCCCTTGGGCACATGCTTTCAGACGTCGGAGCATGTCTATCTGGGAGACGTGCCCCATGCTGATTTTGTCATTCCTCACAAAGGGGACATTCTGTCTTCGATAAGCGTTGGATGTCCCATCTGCCTCGCCCTTTTTTTCATTTCCCTTGGCCGAAACCAATGGCAAGAGCTGTCAATAGATCCATATCTAGGATTAAGACTGGAATCCGCCTCAGACCAATTTTTTTTTATTTCTTCCACTTGGGACAATAGAAGGGCTAGCTTGAGGAGTTTTTGTAGTAATCGTCGGCATTTGGACAAACATTAGTCATTTAATCCACTCATCATTTCCTCCCGGTTCATTGTTTTCTGCTTGGACTGTCTCTTTCGCTCTCATTGGACGAGAGCCTAAGCGGCGCTGGCTTCCTGATTGGCTGAGGCATGGCAAAGCCAGCCACATCTCCTAGCCAGCTGATGACTCCAACCAATCAGAGTGAAGCCGGCAGAGGGGCGGGGCAGAAAGTTTGAACTTTGACAGCTCTGTTTTTCTATTAAAATGTAGTGTATTGCCCAGCGCTTTATGTCGACTTTGGGCAAAGGATTGCAGTTTGACATCCACTCCAGCTGGAATGAAATAAACAACTCAGTGGCATTTCTTCAACTTGGTGAGATTCTTATTTGGGGAAATTCAGGGAAAATTGGATTGGCTGCTTCCTATCTCACTAGGGCTATATCGGATCCTCTTTTGTAGGTCTGACTGGTCTCTGCCTTCACGGCAAGACCCCAAATACTGCTCGATATCAACTTCAAATTATAGGTCTGCAATGTAAAACCTGCTTTTTAGCAATTTTATAACTCTAGTGGAACTATTTTCAAACTTACTTGAAGATTATAGGGATTGGTGGCCTGGTTTGTGGGGAATAAATTAGTGGCTTTATTTCACACCTTGGAAGGCGTGGAATAAATCCACTACTTCTGTTGTCTGGACTGCAGTCCAGACACCATTCCCAAAGTTTTACAGAATAAATTAGTCTGGAAAACTGTGGGAATACCCCCCCACCCACACACACACACACCCCTCTCCTAGCATGTCATTTCTATGTGCCACAAGAGCTGCTCCAACACTGCAATGGAGGCTGGGTAAGTTTACTTTACTTTTCAAAGGGGTCTGGAGGCTTTGGGAGATGGGGGGGGGGCTCCAGATGTTCTCATGGGCCAGTTCCACAAGAGCATCTGGACACCTACCTCAGAAAGTGTGTCTTGTCTGGATTAAGTTTCAATCTGTTCGCCCTCATCCAGGCCGACACAGCAGCCAAGCACCATTTCAGACCTCCACAGCCTCCTTAGTAACAGGTGGAAAGGAGTGATAGAGCTGAATATCATCCGCATACAGATGACATCTGACCCCAAAACTCTGGATGATCTCTCCCAGCAGTTTCATGTAAACATTAAACAACATGGGAGACAGTATGGAACCCTGCTGGACCCCACAAGTCAATGGTTGTGAGGACGAGCAGGTGTCTCCCAGCAACACCTTCTGAGAACAATCCTCAAGGAAGGACTGGAGCCTCTGCAAAATAGTACCAAACTGTCTTCAAAGGCAGCCCATGTAGAGTGCATTACAGTAGTCCATTCTGGATGTAACTAAGGTATGAACCACCATGGCCAAGTCAGGCTTTTCGATGGCCTCACCCAGTGGATTCATGTAGATATTGAAAAGCATAAGGGAAAGAATGGAACCTTGCAGGATCCCAAATGTCAATGGCCAGGGATCCGAGCATCACCATCTGGGTACAATCCTCCAAGAAGCAGCAGAGCCACTGCAGCATAGTGCTCCCAAGACCCACTCCGGAGAGCCAACCCAGAAGGATACCATGGTTGATGTTATCAAGAGCCACTGAGATGTCCAGGAGAACCACTAGGGACACACTCCCCCTGTCTACCTCTCTGCTAAGGTAATCCACCAAGGCAACCAAAGCTGTCTCCATACCGTGGCTGGGCCTAAAACCGGACTATGATGGATCGAGATAAACAGCTTAATCCAAGAATCTCGAGCGGAGAGGCCACCACTCGCTCCAGAACCTTGCCCAAAAAAGGGAGATTAGAAATAGGTTGATAGTAATTTAGTATAAAGTCCAGAGACAACTTTTTTATAATTGGTTTTCCGATTGCTTTTTTCAAGCTAGATGGTATTTTTCCCTGCCATTTTAGGATGGGGCTCTTCATTCTCTTCCTCATCCTCTTCCTCCCTAGGAGGAAAGCCATTAAAAAAAACAACCTCAAAACCCATGAATCTAGATGCCATTAATTGTACGGCAAACCCCATTTTTTGAGCTCTAAAGTGGGAAAAGGTGCACATTAAAATGAGTGACATAGGGTAGTTTAACAATTAGAAAACATGTTTCTAATCGTAATCATGCACATGAGAGTGTTGTCTTACTTAAGGCATCCACTGCCAACAATTTTTAATACTGACAGCTGACAAATTCTCATCCGTTCCAAATAAGAGGATTAAACTAGTTTTGACTAGTTGATGACTGCTATTTGCAGCTAAAAAGACTTCCACCCCAAATCTATTTTCACAGATGTAGAACACACATTTAATCCCACATATTCACCACCAAGGAAGAAATAAATATTATTGCCATATCTATCCTCTTCCTCCAAGACTGGAAAGTTTAGAAGCTCTTAACCAGTTAACCTCCAGACTAGAGGGATTATCATTTATCATCCCTTAACTTGTAAGTTGGGGAAGAAACAAATCAATTTCCTGCATCTTTCCAACTTAACAGACTTGCCTAAGAACAAATTAAAATTGCTAGGAGGATAAAACCAGTTCAAGTAGTGCTGCAGTATAGAGCATGCTTGTTTGTTCAGCCAATCATGCTCATTTTCCATTCTCTTCCTCACATTCATGTTTTCTGTGCAAGCTAGTCTCAGCATTTTGTGATCACAAGAGCTAGTCTTTGCATGCAAGGGTTGGAAAGGATAGCAGTGTTGTATTACCTCAGCTATTCCTGTGTTAAAATCTTCTCCAACACAACTAAAATATACTTTAAAAAAGTTTTATTTACTGAAGGACAGAACTAAGTTCCCTAAAGTTACCAGATCTCTCTTGAACTTGGAAATGAGACCTCAGACTTCATCCCACGCTGGCTTGAGGCGGTCTTCTCTCCATTTCTATGTGGTTCCAAAATGGAGTCACACAAAAAAACTAAAATCATGGTTTTGGAACCAGGCATTCGGAGAGTGAGCACAGAAGCACCAGGGACTTCGAACCGTACCATACGACTGTTATGATAATTGGAAACGGCTTTGTGATGTAATTGAAAACGGCTATGTGTTCTGATGTGACTATTTAATGTTATTATTTTAAATTTTTAGATATTCATGGTTTTATATTGTTGTTTACTGATATTGTGGCATTGAATTTTTACCTATGTTAGCCACCCCACCGGGGGTGAAAAGGGTGGGGTAGAAATGCTGTAAATAAATAAATAAATAATGCGATGCAAGGCTACTTCCAAACTCTGTGGCAGAAGGGCACGGAAATGGGGGGAAGACTTTGTCTTCAGGAGTCAGGTGCAGTCCATGAATTTTACAGAGTTTTCTTAAGGAAGAGGGTTGCCATTGCCTTCCTCTGCACATACCAACATTATAGCAATATATCTATATCTATATTTCCACAGTAAAGGTAACCAATACATTCCTGCTATGAAAAGGATGCCTAGCAGTATCATTGGTTCCTACATGAATCAACATGGCAGAGAGAGGGTGATGGGGCTTGAAGAGCCTGGTAAACCTCTGAGCGACATGGTGTATTTTGGCCCCCAGGAGACAACATATTTCTTGAGCCATCCCATCCAGTCTGGAAATGACTACTTTCATTCCTCTAAAGAGGGAGTTGCCCACTACCAAGATCTGTTTCTTTTGAGGATTGACAGGGTCCCTTTTGTGC
Organism: Anolis apletophallus; assembly: GCA_030556195.1. Taxonomy (NCBI): domain Eukaryota; kingdom Metazoa; phylum Chordata; class Lepidosauria; order Squamata; family Anolidae; genus Anolis; species Anolis apletophallus. Next base: position 102,886,647 of record JARBWK010000002.1, on the reverse strand, counting down.
AAGGTAATGTGCCAGTCCACTGAAAAGTGTCCCCAAGTGTGTTCCTGCTGTGCCTTGTTTAAGTACAGAGCATCTGCATGATTGTGGGTGTAAAAGTTGTGTTGTAAAGCTCCTCCTCCTTGACATCCCTGGTGTATTTGTCAAGGACAATCCATTGAGGTATGCCCAAGAACCTGTCATTCTCCCAAGTGTGTTCCTGCTGTGCCTTGTCTACGATTGGGGACAGAGCATCTGCATGATTGTGTAAGATGACTTGAGTCTGCTTGGCGGAGAAAGGCCCACCGGGGTAAAAGTATCTTACATAAATAAATAAATAAATAAATAAATAAATAAATATATGTAAATGTGGTGAAGCATCATACAACTCAGAACTATCCCCTTCTATGGTGAGACACTGATGTTCAGACAGTCCAGTCAGGCTGAGACTGCATTGTCCATGCTGGGCTGTCCCCCTTGTCCTCTGTGTCATTGCTGCCACTCCCTGTAAGTACCTGGCTATCGCGGTCACATCTGCTGAGGTCATAACATTTACTTAGCATGGAGGTCTTAAAGCAACGCTTCCTTCTTGCTAGTTGTATAGATGTCCCATTTTGTCCCTGGCATATTTGTTGGCTGGCCATTGACAGGGGTGCTCCATCCCTGGCAAGGAATGGAGACAGGAACATGAGGACAACCCATCCCCTTCCTAGTGCTGATCAGCACAGAAAAAGAGCAATGGTGGCAGTGTTCATATGGACAATGGATTGGGCTGAAATGGACCTGATCAAGCTGTCCAAATGGCAGCAAAGCCCATGGATATTCCAGAGCTTCCTGGAAACTCAGAGGCTGGGGGAGGGAATCTCCCTTGACTTTGCTAGGTATAGTGCAAAGTTAGCAGAAATCTCTGGATATCATGCAGACTGCCTGTGCTGGATTATTGATATGTTACTTTTAAAATGTAGAAATGATACAACATTTTATGAATAGATAGATGAATCAAGACAATTGTTTAAACATATGAGTGTGATAATAAACTTTTCCTTTAAAGGAGTTTATTATATAAAGCAAAATCATTCTATAAGGAAAAAAATCCTCTGGAGGATTTTTGTGTTTGATTAAATTTTCAGATTAATTTTTTAAATTTTGCTGTTATGTTATGTCATGCTTGATCTCAATTATCAAGATGTTTGAGCAATGCATATTTTAGAACATGGGCACATATTTATTAGGCATGAGAAAAAAGTTATGAAAATGAAATGATTCGTAAGAAATTCGTAAGAAATGCTACTTTTGAGTATTTCCGCATCTGGAATGCCAACCAGGAAGTGGACTTTCTTTATAGAACTTCGAGGGCCAGGATTTTCTTAAGTGTCGTTATTAGGTCGTAAGGGGGAGGCACCCTCCTTCTCTCTCACCACCCTCCCGCCTCCCTTGCCAATAAGTATTATGGCAAGGCAAGCCCTAAACTCGCTCCTTCTTTCGGCTGGAAGCCTGGAAAAATGTAAACAGAGAGGTTTACTCAGAAGTAAATCTGCAAAGGAGGGCACTTTGGATGAAGTGCCCTCCTTTGTGGATTTACTTCTGAGTAAACTTCTCTGTTTACATTTTTTCCAGGCTTCCCTGCCTCTCCTGCCTGCCAGGATCTAAAGCATCAAAGAGTATTGGGGTGAGAAACCAACCTAATGTATAATAGAATGAATGCTAGTGTAAGTGCCTAATATTATAAGTAATCCAACTGGTCATATACCTACATTCAATGCACATGCAATAATACAGCAGTAATAACAATGGGTATCAGAAGAGGTAAAATTCAAACCGAAGTATTCTGACTGTGCTCCCTCCTCAAGCGGTGCAAACTGCAAAGGCTCTTCTCTATGAGCCCGGAAAAGCCAAAAGCCCGGGCACAGCGTTTGCTGCCTGGGTGCACACACATACATATTCTTGGGGGGTTTTGCTGCAGAATCTTCTCTATGAGCCCGGGATTCTGCAGCAAATCCCCCCAAAAGAATATGTATGTGTGCACCCAGGCAGCAAACGCTGTGCCCGGGCTTTTGGCTTTTCCCGGGCTCATAGAGAAGAGCCTTTTGCAGTTTTCACAGCTTGAGGAGGGACCACAGTCAGAATACTTCGGTTTGAATTTTACCTCTTCTTATACCCATTGTTATTACTGCTGTATTATTGCATGTGCATGGAATGTAGGTATATGACCAGCCTGGGCAAACTTGGGCCCTCACTCCCTCAGGATCGGGGTGAGAGAGAGGCAGCGAGGAGCGAGGGGGGGGTCCTCCTTTTTTTGCTGCTTCCAAGAATAGAATACCCCCCCCGCCCACCTCCCTCCCTCCTTCCTATTTGGAGAGTCCCATCTAGAATTCAGTGTGATTTATTCAAGTTTTGGCCTACAACTCCCAGAAATCCCAGCCAATTTACCCGCTGTTAGGATTTCTGGGAGTTGTAGGCCAAAACCATCTGGAATGCGCATGCGCTGGCATACGAACTACTAACGAATTTCGTTAGTTATTACGTTACATTTTAGAAATTTTTGGAAATTTTTTTGTAAGTCTTTCTATTACTAATAAAAAAATCCCCCCCATTTGATTTTAGAATCACGATTTTTTGGTTCGAAACCATGCCTAATATTTATCACAAGATCTGAATTGCAAATAGTGGAAATTTTTAATTGAGCACTTTCCCTTAGAAATTGAATCAACATGCCAGCAATGTCCCAATGTCCCAAGACTTATTTTGTCACATCAAAAAAATATACGTTTATATTAATGTATTATGTAAATTGGCAGTCCTATGTGACCGCCATGATGAGATGTTTAGCATAGCCAGGAATAGTTTGAATTAGATGCCCGTATTTAATAATCATTTGTTTCCACTTATATTATTACTTTAGAGCAATGGTTCCCAACCTTTTTTTTGACCAGGAACCATTTGACCAGGGACCAAAGGGGTTACTAACCAGTTTTTGGTCAACTTTAGATTCAGTTTTGTTATTTGGGGTGCTGATTCAGAAAATTGCATTGGCTAGACCACATCAGTTCTAGTTTCCAATACAGAACCTATGCCATCCAGTAGTCGCCATCTGCTCACCCACAGAAAACCATATTTAATAAGCCTCAACAGTATAAGATAATTGTGTGTGACCAGTCGCTCTCATTGCAAAGGTGTAGTAACAGTGAGGTCATGGACCATATTTTAGTTCCTCAGGACCACTGGTGGTCCATGGACCACAGATTGGGAAGCACTGCTTTAGAGATTAATATGTTGTTTTACTTCTATATCACATGTGGAATTCAGAGGTATTATTGAGAATCTTTTATATTTTTATACTAATCTTATACCATTGACTCACTTCTTAATAGATTTTTAAAGAAATAATGTTGGAAAAATATATGATAGATTAAGAATCCTTCCATATTCTCAGTTTTCATGTATAACCTTTCTATGAGTATTTCAAATATTGTAGTCACTCCACCAAGGGTATTGTCGTCCCCATTCCCCATCCCCCACCACATTTCTTTAGTTGGATTAATTCAGTTAATCCACATACAACATTTGCATACCATTTCAATAAATTCTTTTTTTGGATGCTTTGATATATATTTGTGATACCAAAATTAGCATTTGTAACTATCACAAACCTATAGAGAAACATTCACTTTTCCTTTATTTCAGTTGTTTGTTTACAGTTGGAAGAAAAACATGCTCTATTCTCAATTTTAGTGAATTAAAATTTATTATATTATTGTATCATTATAGGGCAGTTGCTGATCCATTTGCATAAGAAGTTGCAGGCAGAACATTTCCTAATTACATTTATTTCTATTGGCAAAAAATAGGGCTGCATGAATAGTGATATCCTTCTTGTTACATCATCATAGGCAATTATATTAAATATTTAATATAATGCCAAGTTTCTAAACTTTGTGTTTTCTCTAATACATCACAACCCTTGGTTCACTCCTGATACTATACATAAAATAAATAAATCATAGGCAATCACTCATGGCTCAGTATGGTTGTCTTCCACGGGCAGAGTCTTGGTAGTGGGTCCGCAAGTGACTGTAGAGACCTATTCTGGATCCGCATGGCCTTTCACTATGAAGACATCCATTTCCAGATGGAAGATGGGCCTGACAGGATTTGCTTGGCATTCCTCCTCTTGAAAAGTTTCTCTCTTTCCCCCTCTATTTGCACTCTTCAAAATTCATAGCAGTATTTGTAACATCTGACCTCCAGTGAGAATACTCAAAGGTTAGGGCTTCTCAGTTGTTAGTGGTTATTCTACATTTTTAGGTTAGCTTTAAGTCAATCATTACATCTCTTTTGCTGTCCACCGACATTTCATTTTCCATTATTGAGCTGAGAGAATGGTAACTAACTACTTTGAGAGATGGTGATTATGTATTTGAATAAAGTGGCTGGTCCAGAAAAATTGATGATGGGGAATCATGGCTTCAATGCTTCTTTCAGAATCTTTCAACTCATATAAAGAGAGCCACAAGACAGAAATATTTGGTCTCTGACCTTTAATCATGTTTTCCATAATATCAAATAAATTATTGTGTATTAAATGGTTGCATCTAGTTTGAAACATTCCTGGCTGTGCAAAACATCCTATTACTGGATTACATAGTATTGCCAGCTTATGACTTACGGTAAATTAGTAGAGATATGTTTCAGCATGGCTGGATAATTCCAAGCACATTGGGCCATATCAGGTGTGGACACTGTTGTTGTCGATAGCAATGTTTTGAAATCAAATTGTTTACACATCCCATTTTGAAGAAAAGGTACCAATTAACATTTTCCACTAATGGCAGTTCAGGTCATGTGATATAAATAATTTTGTGTTCATGCTCTAAAAGAGTGCTTCCCAATCTTTGGCCCTCCAAGTGTTTTGGACTTCAGCTCCCACAATTCCTAACAGCTGGTAAACTGTCTGGGATTTCGGAGTGTTGGGGTCCAAAACAACCGGAGGACTAAAGGTTGGGAACTATTGCTCTGAAATATTCACTACTCAAATATTTATGTCTTTGAAGTCAATAATAAAACAACAAAAGAACAAAAGTAGAAATTGTAGTTTGGCTAGTCAACTTAGAGGAATGTTCACCAAATACAAAAATCCTCTGGAGTCTTTCAGGATGAGTTCAGCTCAACCTCCCAAGAATCCTTCAAAATGAGACTATTTGGATATTTATTTATTTACTATATTTATATTCTGCCTTTCTCGACCACGAAGGGAACTCAAGGCTGCTTACAGATAGGCAACAATTTGGTGCCTTAACAACAATATACAGTATACACTTTAAATAAGCATTTAAATTAAATTAAGATCAAAATTGAAATACATTAAAACAGGATGATTTTTACCAGCAGCTCCTCTGCCACTGTGGAGGTAGGAGGGATTATTGACAGTCCAGTGGTGCTGAACCTTGTTCAGTCTTGCCAGATATACATTCTTACTGTGCCCTTTCCATTCTTAGTGTGGTGGTGACACTGGGGTGTCAGAGTGATGTGGGAGTGAGGAGGGCCAGAGAAGGAATGCTCCCTCTTCTCTCTCCCCTACCTTCTCTAATTGCCTCATCACATTATTGTTGTTGTTGTTGTTGTTGTTATCATCTTTATTTATATCCCACCTTTCTCCCCATGGGGACTCAAGGTGGCTATTATCTATCCATACTAATCAATTTAAAAAGAGCAAAACAAAAGTTTTTAAAAAACAATTTAATAATAACAGTGTGGTAAGAACAGAATTAAAATACAGCAAGTACATTCAAATGGCCTTTAAAACTCTTGTCCTCACAATCTCACCCACCCTCCCCAGAGCTTCCTCTTCCCCAAGAGCCTGTTGACAGAGGAAGGTCTTGTCCCGCTTGCGAAAGGCCAGCTGGTATAGAGCCATTCTGGTTTATCTTGGAACAATTCCATTCCAAAGTGCTGTATTATGCTATTGTGCAAAGGCCTGGTCCCATAACCAAGATTTTACTTTTTTCCTGATTGCTAGGAGGGATGGGGTCATATTTCACTTGGAAGCGCATTCCACAGGCAGGGAGCCACAGCCAAGAAGGCCCTGTCTCTCATCCCCACCAGTCGCATCTGAGGTGTTGGCGGGAGCGAGAGCAGGGCCTCTCCAGATGATCTTAAATTATGAGGTGGGACATAAAGGCAGATGTGTTCAGACAAGTAAGCTGGCCCAGAACCGTATAGAGCTTTATAGGTCAAAACCAGCACTTTGAATTGAGCTCGGAAGTGGACAAGCAACCATTGGAGCTGACACAACAAGGAGGTGGTATGCTCCCTGTATGTAGCTCCTGTTAGTAATTTGGCTGCCGCCCGTTGGACTAACTGCAGTTTCCGAACCGTCTTCAAAGGCAGCCCCACGTAGAGTGCGTTGCAGTAATCTATACGGGATGTGACCAGAGCGTATGTGACTTGACAAAGCAAATATTGTTAGCTCCTTTTGTAAAGGTAAGTACATTATATCCCTGTTATATATTATTTTTTATTTTTAATACTTCATTGGTGTTACAGTTTGTTTCATTTCTGTATGAATTAGTTTCTTGGAATCTGGAAAATACTATGCAGAACAATTGGAAATAATTCTTTCCAGATTACTAATAAAGATCTTTATGAAATAGCAACATAGTTCTGGGGATGTATTATGACTACAGTTCCCATTACTACCATAGCTCTTCAGTAAAGCCGATTATAACAATTACAGCTCTTCAGTAAAGCTGATTATAATAATTACAGCTCTTCAGTAAAGCTTGTTCAGTCTCTCATATATTATTATAGTTCTTCATTATATCTTGTTCAATTTTGCACTTTGATTTTCAAAGGACACATGTTTTGAAGACTTTGAACAATAATTAGTTGATGATACCTGTTCGTGTTATGGACTTAATCCATAAATGTATCCTACGGAGACAGGGTTCAAATCTTCAGTTGGTCATGGAATCCTAAGGGGTTATTTTGGTCAAATCATATGTTCCCTGCATGAGATAAAGGGAAGGGCAAATCTCTTCTGAACAAATCTTGCCAAGAAAACCCTATGAGATGTTCACCTTAAAATCATCATTAGTCAAAAACAATTTGCAGGCATGCAGTAACAATCACACTAGTGAGTGTATCTCAGGGACTGCGGATCAGCAATTTCAATCAGTTTTGATTTTGCGGGTGCACATTTTGAGTTTCTTGGTACAGTGCAGGAATGTAAGACATCAGGGAGACAGCAAAGCAAGAAAATAAATACCTTCATACTCTTATCCACAGACCAAAGATCAGGCTTATGTTGCACATTGTCTCTCTGCTCATCACACTTGCTTTCCTATGACAATAAAATGACAGCAGATCAGAACAAGAAGTCATTGAAATAGAAGTTTAAATGATGAAAAAAGAAAACAACTTTCATCAGTCAAATAATATAATCAAAATACATCCCAAAATAACAATGAAGCCAAGAAGTTATATAGAAAGCAGACGTGTGTATCTATCAATTGCCTTTGCAAATGGAAAAACAAAAACAAAGATACCATATATCATTAAAATGTCTTCTTACTATCTGTATTGTTGATTAAGGAATTTATCACACAAGGCAGACAAATTGCAATTACACCAGGATTTTACATTGACTTAATATGTTGTTACCCCTTTTCTGCCAATCTCACAGTCAAACTGTTGGCAGGTGTTCATTATTTGTGTTTGTGAAAGAAACATTTTCCCAGCTGTTTCCCAATGGGTGAGCAGTATGAAAGAAGCATCACCACGTGAAGTCCAAGGCAAAGACACTGTTATCTTGTTGTAATTGAGATTTCCCTGTCTTGTGTAATAAACTTCTAAGTCTCTCTGATGATGCTAGACTCCTGCTTCTTTTATACTAATTCTGTAGACAAAAGACACACTTTTTGACAATTTTCAGTCCCGCTGCAAGGAGGAGGAAGGTTACTTGCTCCTGTTGTAAAATGCTAAATCTGGCTCTTGAAAATATATTTAGCAAAGCAACATTAATGTCAAGTAATTTACCCAATTTCCTCAGAGCGTGGCCATTACATATGTAAAAAAGAAACATGTCCTTGCCAGCATAACTTAAAGCCTCGTAATATGTGCTGAAAAGAGATTTCCCCTAAACATTAAGAATAACTTTGTAACAATAAGAGCAATTCAACAGTGGAAAATGCTACCTCAAAGTGTGGTGGAGTCTCTTCTTCTTTTTTTAGGATTCTGTGATATATATATATATGCACAACAGATTTTAATTGCTTTTTCTGCCAGACTGACACCCAATTGGTTTCTGTGATACAATGACCCAGTTTTCACCTCCAAACGACATAAATGATCTTATGAAAAAATATTTTGCAATTGCTCAAAGGTTTGTTGCAGTTTCTTTTGAACAAACACTACAATTAAGTATTTATTGCTTGAACAAAATATGAGGGTGTGTGATTTTGTTTGTTTTATAAGCAAAGTGTACAATTTGATGTATTTGTAATTGTAATCCAGGGATAACCGGTAGTTTGGTTTTTATATACTTTCCTATTAACAGAGTCCCTTGGGAATTAAAAAAAATCCTTTCTTCTACAAAACTCCACCTCATCCTAGTCTGCAAACTGGGAAAGCTAGTCAGGGTAGTTCAAAGGAAAAAGAAAATGTGCCACCATGTGAATAAACACAAAAACCGTGGGAGCCAAATATTTATTTATTTATTTATTTATTTATTTATTATCTTCATTTCTACCCCGCTCTTCTCCCACGAGGGGACTCAGGGAGGCTTCACATATGCATCAATGATGCTATCCACATATACATTCAATTAAAACAATCGGCTCAATTAAAAACATTATAAAATCATCAATAACATTCCTTAACATTCAAATTAACATGCCGCTAAACCAGAGCCCAGCCAAATAAATCCAATATCGTCACGTCATAATGTTCAAGTCCAGCTGCCATTGTCCACTAATCAATACCTTTATTTCAACCATTTCCCTCATGTTATGACTGTTTTTTTAAAAAAAAAAACTGTCTTAATGAGAGACACACACAATTTTAAGCTTTGATTGCAACTTGGGTGACAGCAAAATGACTCATTGTCAAATGCTGAAATGCCTAATATGATGTTCAGATGACTTTGCTTCTGAAATGGCATATCCTTTGGAATTTTGACTTTTTGACTTGAAATTGGGCATTGAAACTTGTAAGACAACCAGTCCACATATGAGGTATCTACTATAGCTCCCTGATGTGTTAAGAATTGCCTGATTTTTCATTTCTATCTACACCCCATGCCCTGAGTTGGAATCCCCAAACACTGTCAGATTGTGGGAGAACTACCAAGATGTTCTAATACAGTGGCTGTCAACCTGTGGGTCCCCATGTGTTTTGGCCTACAGCTCTCAGAAATCCCAGCCAGTTTATCAACTGTTAGGATTTCTGGGAGTTGAAGGCCAAAACATCTGGGGACCCACAGGTTGAGAACCCCTTTTCTAATATGTAACGGCTGTTACACAGAACTACATACATAGGTATGTAAACAGAAACACACACCATTCCATATAAGCTTTCATGGATTACAACTCACTCCATAAATTATATGGAGTATTAGTGGATCATAATAATACAAAAACTTGTGTGGTTGAGATTAAAACCAGTGGAGAACTAAGAAACTGACATACAAAAATATAAGCAGCTATAATTATTTATTTATTTATTTATTTCTCAAATTTCTAGGCCGCCACTCCCGGGAGGCTCTGGGCGGCTCACAGCAAGACGAGATACAATAAAAACACAACTAAAACACAGTTACACACTCTAAAATATCAAAGGCTAAAAACACAGTATGCTGTACGAGGTGCAGCGCACAACATAATACAATATCCACAGCAGATAACAGACAAACTGAATGCTGAAGGCGTCTTATAGGCTGAAAGCCTGCTGAAAAAGGAATGTCTTGCAAGACTGCCTAAAGGACATGAGGTCTCAGAGGGCTCGTGTCTTGGCCGGGAGAGCATTCCACAAAGTTGGAGCAATCGCAGAGAACGCTCTCCTGCAGGTTGCAGTTAGCCTGAGTGCCTTGGCAGAGGGGATTTCCAGTAAGTTGGTGTTTTCTGACCGCAGTGGTCTCGTAGGGCAATATGGGGTAAGCCAGTCCCTTAGGTACATTGGCCCCAGGCCGTGTAAGGCCTTAAAGGTGAGCACCAGAACTTTTAAGGTGATCCGGTGCTCAATTGGAAGCCAGTGCAGATCCTGCAAGGTAGGTGTAATGTGACAACCTGCTGGAGAACCAGACAGGAGCCGGGCGGCAGTGTTCTGCACCAGCTTGAGCTTCCGGGTCACTGACAGAGGAAGGCCAATGTAGAGCGCGTTACAGTAGTCAAGTCTCGAGATGACCGTGGCTTGGATTACTGTGGCCAGGTCGTTCTGGGATAGATAGGGGGCCAGCCGCCTTGCCTGTCTTAGATGGAAAAAAGCTATTTTACTGACCATGGAGATTTGGGTCTCCATGGTCAGTTGGGAGTCCAACTGAACTCCCAGGCTCTTTACAGAAGGCGATGGGCATAGCGCCACACTGTCCAGGGTCAGAAGCTGGACATCCCCATCACCCGGACGGCCCAGCCACAAGATCTCCGTCTTCGCTGGATTCACCTTCAACCTACTGGCTCGCAGCCATCCAGTAACAGCCTCAAGGCAGCGTTGGAAATTATCGGGTACAGATCCAGGCCTGCCCTCCATCCTCAGAATGAGCTGTCATCAGCGTACTGATGACACTCCAGCCCAAAACTCCGAACCAGCTGTGCAAGTGGCTGCATGTAGATGTTAAATTACAAAGGGGAGAGAATGCCCCCCTAAGGGACTCCACAAACTAATGGGGAGCCCTCGGAGACCACTTCTCCCCTCCTCACTCACTGAAACCAATGGTGGAGGAAGGAGGTCAGCCATTTTAAGGCTGTCCCCCTCACTCCAGCCATGGCAAGGCGGTGGGTCAAAAGATTGTAATCGACTGTGTCAAATGCTGCTGTGAGGTCCAATAACACAAGCAGCGCAGACCCGCCTTGGTCGAGCTGGCAGCAGAGTTGGTCTGTGGTGGAGACCAGGACCGTCTCCGTCCCATGCCCAGAATGGAAGCCGGACTGGAAGGGGTCTAGCCATGCTGTGTCGTCTAAGAAGGACTGCAACGGCTCCATTGCTGCCCTCTCAACCACCTTCCCCAGGAACGAAAGATTTGACACTGGTCGGTAGTTGGAAGGGACCGCGGGATCTAAAGTCGGGATATAACGTTATTAGAGTATTAGCTTTTAAAAATTGTAATTTGATAACCTACTACAGTACTGTCACAGTCCATGTGTATCCAGGAATGCTTTTACTAAATCCTACATCTTCATTTTAAACCACAAACATTTTTATTTTTCTCCAACAGACAAAGACAAATATCACTTGCCCTGGAACTTATTGCAAATGTAAGGCTTGCTATGACTAATCTTCACTTAAGTTGGGCATCTTGCAATGGCGCAGGATACATTAGGTAACAGAAGTTTAGGTAACAGAAATTTAGGTAACAGAAGTTGCCAAGAACTGAATGGAGCAATTTTTCTTCAGTTGCATGTGCCAAACATATGCTTTGGTCCTGAGACATGAATCATTTTGATTTAAACTGATGCTTTGCATTATGTAGTAGTACAATGGGGAAGCAGCGAAGTAGGACCTTGGGGTCTTGCCAACAAACTGAACAAACCATACAGGAAAACTGTGAGCCAAATCAGTTCTGCAGACTAAAGGTTCTCATTTCTTTCATTAGGTTATGGCAGAAAACTACAATTGGGACTGCAATAAGATGTTGAGGAGTGCAGTGATCCAAATAACCACACACAGCTCTAAGATACTCATTTCTTTTGGCAAAACATTCAATCCATTGTATTCATCTCTATTGTTAACGGAGCATGCTCAATTATCATATTATGATTGTATTTCTGCAAACCTTGGAGTGTTCTCCAAGTCTATCAATAATAATCCCCTTGTGTGAAAAAGCCCCACATTTCACTCCATAGGAACCCATACTTGGTGAATTAACCTAATATTACATCTTCCCCCATCCCTGCAACACATTTATAAGGAACTGTGGATACAGTAAAACTCCAGTATCCACAGTTCCATTTATCCACAGCTGTGGGAGAAAGGCAAATACTATCTGATCTTGAGATGAGACCAAATGTGTGCTATTAATTACCACACCTTTGGCCTCATCTCAAGGACAGAAAGTGCATTTCTCCCACAGCTGAACTGAAGACAGCTTCTGGAGACAATATACTAAAATAAATTTTATTTACAATAAAATTAAAACATTAAATAACTTCATAAAATATTTAAAATAAATTAGGAACATGCAAAAGTTTTAAGAGATAAAAATAAACTTTGTCTACTTATACACACAGAAGCCACAGAGTTCTTGCTGCGCCCCTTCCCCTTGCTGGAGCGCGGGGCCGCTGCCGAGGGGGAGAGTGAGGGCAGCGGCGGGCCCCCCGAGGAGGGTGAGGATCAGGGTCTCCGCCGCCCGCCGCATGGAGCGCCCATGCGGCCGGGTCAGCAACTGTTACGCCGGCTGCGCAGCAGGACGCTGGCGGGCGGCGGAACACCGCGTGCTGCGTGGAGCACCCATGCCACAAGATGGCACTCTACGCATTTGCTTAGTCCGCGTAATGGATGCGCCGGCCCTGCTTCCTGGTTATATTATTCTTTTAGATTTTATTGTTTTACATGGTGAACATAATAGGGGGGAAATCAATATCTATAACAATAGATTGTCAAAGGCTTTCGTAGCCAGAATCTCTGTGTTGTAGGTTTTTTCGGACTATATGGCCATGTTCTAGAGCTGGCCCTCCAGGCGTTTTGGACTTCAACTCCCAGAAATCCTAGCCAGTTTACCAGCTGTTAGGATTTCTGGGATTTGAAGTCCAAAACACCTGGAGGGCCGGCAATTGCCCAGGTCTGTTCTAGAGGCATTCTCTCCTGACGTTTTGCCTGCATCTATGGCAAGCATCCTCAGAGGTTGTGAGGTGTGTTGGAACTAGGACAATTGGGTTTATAAATCTCTGGAATGTCCAGGGTGAGACAAAGAATGCTTGTCTGTTGGAGGTATTGTGAATGTTTCAACTGACCACTTTGATTAGCATTTGATGGCCTGGCAGTTTTTTGTTGTGGCTTGTTACTGCCTGGGGGAATCTTTTGTTGAAAGGTGATTCGCTGTTCCTGATTGTTTCCTTCCTGGAATTTCTCTGTGTTGGGGTGGTGTTTTGCTGTTATAATTTTAGAGTTTTTAAATACTGGTAGCCAGATTTTGTTCATTTTCATGGTTTCCTCCTTTCTGTTGAAATTGTCCACATGCTTATGGATTTGAATGGCTTCTCTGTGTAGCCTGACATGGTGGTTGTGAGAGTGGTCCAGCATTTGTGTGTTCTCAAATAATATGCTGTGTCCAGGTTGGTTCATCAGGTGCTCTGCTATGGCTGACTTCTCTGGTTGATTTAGCCTGCAGTGCCTTTCATATTCCTTGCTGCGTTTGGTGATCCCCATGTAGACTTGTCCACAGCTGCATGGTATACGATAGACTCCTGCTTGTCCTTTGCTGAACGTCAATATTTGACCTGTGCTGGTGGGGAAAAAAACTTCTAAAAGTCTTGCAGCTTATATTAATTAATTAAACTTTCAAGATTGGTATAATATGGCTGGTTGATAAGTAACCTATTCACATAATATTTAAATCTGCTTGCAAACATAACCTTCTGCTTCACATTTCCTTATCGACAGATGTGCATGCATAATTGATTATTGTGCAAAATGTGGCATTCATTAGGAGTTGCTTCTTTGCACCATTATGTAATTTCTTAACATGTCCTGGCAAATGCAACATGAAATATCTCTGTTTCAAAGTTTGTTTGTTTTCCATTTTTCTCAAGCACCAACAGTTCCAATGTTTTGTGTATTTAATACACATTACCTTTATTTCTTGAATCTGTCCTTACAAGTTCTGTCCAAAATGACAAAAAGATGAACCTATAATTATAGTTATATACATGTACACTCAAATCCAACTGTACTATTTCAAAGCACCTACCATGTTTGGAATAAATGCTTTTTTAATTTATTTACATTTTTGGCTCTTAACTAGTTTGTTCATAGTTGCCCTCCAAGTTGTAGTCCTCTTCTAATTTCTTGACTTCAGTCTTCACTCTAATTAATGACTGAGTTAAGATATGGAAAATCTTGAACTATTTCAAAATCATTGTCACTTATTTTAAAGTTATCAAAGAGGTAGCTGTGCTAGTCTCTTTCTGCACAGAAAAGAGGAAGGAACGAGGAGAGAAAGGAAAAAAATGTTCCAGCACTTTTAAGGTCGCCTCTCAGCTTCAGGGATTCCTCGATGACACTGATTTTCTAGGTCGATCACAGTCTGTTTTCAGACCTGGGCACAGTACCGAGACGGCTTTGGTCGCCTTGGTGGATGACCTCCGCAGGGAACTGGACGGGGGAGTGTGACCCTGCTGGTTCTCTTGGACATCTCAGCGGCTTTCAGTACCATTGATCATGGTGGTCCAAGCCTTAGTTACCTCTAGACTGGACTATTGCAATGCACTCTACGTGGGGCTTCCCTTGAAGACGGCCCGGAAACTCCAATTGGTCCAATGTTCAGCAACCAGATTACTAACCAGGGCAAATTACAGGGAGCAGTCAACCTCCCTGTTTAAGGAGCTCCATTGGCTGCTGTTTAATTTCTGGTCCCAATTCAAGGTGCAAGTTATCACCTATAAAGCCCTAAACGGTTTGGGACCTGCCTATCTTTGTGACCGCATCTCCTTCCATAAACCTGCACGGTATCTTCAATCCTTGGGAGAAGTCCTCCTTTCGCCCCTTCCTCCATCACAGGCACGACTTGTGGGAACAAGGGAGACAGCTTTCTCCGCTGTGGCCCCCCAGCTGTGGAACTCACTACCTGGTGAAATTGGGCAAGCCCCCACCCTAGCAGCCTTCAAGAAGGACTTAAAAACTTGGCTCTTCCGATGTGCCTTTGGAGAGTGACCATACACTTCTTTCCTGTTGTTTCTCCCATAATGTCCTCATATTGCACTTCCCCCCACCTTTCTGAAGGCCCATCTCCACTGTTCCATCCACTACAAGCTCCTCCCTTACAAATATACCTTTCCATTCCTATCTCATCCAGAGTTTTATCGATTTATGTTGTACATTTGGCCCGCCCATTGTGTTTGATTTTTCACTTTGTTATTTTGTACTGTTTTATTTTACTCTTATATTTTATTAATTTTATTGTGATGTAATATTTTGTCGTTTTGTATTTATTTTGCTGTAATGTATAGATGGCATCAAACTCCAGAATTCCAGATCACCTCTCCCAGTGGCTTCATGTATATGTTAAACAACATGGGGGACAGTACTGAGCCCCGCAGGACTCCACAAGTCGATGGCTGTGGAGCCAAGCAGGTGTCCCCTAATAACACCTTCTGAGATCGACCCTCCAAGAAGGACTGGAGTCACTACAAAACAGTGCCCCCAAGGCCCATTCCCATGAGGTGTCTTAGAAGGTTACTGTGGTACATGTATCGAAGGCCGCTGAGAGGTCTAAGAGAACTAACAAGAATACATTCCCCCTGTCCAGTTCCCTATGCAGATCATCACTAAGGAGACCATGGATGTTTCAGTTCCATGTCCTGGCCTAAAGCCAGACTATGATGGATCTAGAAAATTATGTATTTATTTATTTACTATATTTCTATACTGCCCCTCTCAGCCCGAAGGCAACTCAAGGCGGTTTACACATGGCAACCAGTGCCCACAATATAAAATACAATTAAAAACAGTTATATACTAACAGATAAAAACAATAAAAATTAGCAATTAAAATCAAAAATACAGTTCCCAGCGTCTCATCATTAAAATTATTTTCCATCGCATAGTCTTATCATTCCGTGATCACAATTAAATAGTTATATTTCATCTACAAAAGCTTGCTCAAATAGCCAGGTCTTAACTTTCTTTCAAAATGTTAGAAGGGAGGAGGCTGATCTAATGTCCCTAGGTAGGGCGTTCCATAGCCGAGGAGCCACCATTGAGAAGGCCCTGTCTCTCGTCCCCGCCAATCGGGTCTGCGAAGAAGGCGGGACCAAGAGCAGGGCCTCTCCAGATGATCTTAAACACCTAGATGGTTCATAGGGAGAGAGGCGTTCGTACAGGTAAGCTGGGCCAGAACCATTTAGGGCTTTAAGGGCTAAAGCCAGCACTTTGAATTGTGCCTGGTAGCAAACTGGCAGCCTGTGGAGCTGGCGCAACAGAGGAGTTGTGCACTCCCTGAGTGCCGCTCCTGTTATCAACCTAGCTGCTGTTCTTTGGACCAATTGAAGCTTCCAAAGAGTCTTCAAGGCAGCCCCACGTAGAGAGCATTGCAGTAGTCTATACGGGATGTAACCAGAGCGTGGACTACCGTGACCAAGTCAGACTTCCCAAGTTATGGGTGCAGCTGGAGTTCCAGGCTCAGTTATGAGTCCAGGATTACACCCAGACTGCGAACCTGCATCTTTAGGGGGAGTGTAAACCCATCCAACACAGGCTGTAAAACTATGCCCTGTTCGTCCTTTCGACTGACCAGGTGTTCTTGGAAGAAAATCAGTTTCTTCCAAGAACACCTGGAGTTGCCAAGAACACCACATGTTCCAGAACTTTGCCCATAAAGGGGAGATTGGAAAGTTGTTCAATTGAGTGGAGTCCAGTGATGGTTTCTTCAACAGTGGTTTTATTACAGCTTCTTTTAAACTGTCTAGAATTTTGTCTTCCTATAGGGAGGCATTAACCACCACCTTCACCCACTCACCAAACCCCCTCTGGCTTCCTATATAAGCCAGGATGCATGTGGGTTGCCTTTGCCTCTCAAAGGATCTGTCAACATCTTCAGACTGCACAAATTGGAACAAATCCATTAAAATTGGACAATCAGGAGCTCATGCTACAGCTTCAGAATCTGCCATTAACATGGCAACTAGGTAGGAGCAGATCAAAGAGACTTTGTCCACAAAGAGCCAGCCAAATGCTTCACAGCAATCTACCGAATGGTCAGGGATCCCATCTTGCGAGTTCAAGTTCATCTTGTTTATTTCCTATGCTCTATATATTTGTGTAGGCATTGAAGACCATGGACCACATTCCCTAGATATTTATTTAAGGATTCCAACCCCTCCGATTGTACTATTCATCCAGTTCTCTCTATAACAGCTGGGCTTGATGAACAATTACTCTCAAGAGTACTCCCTTCCCCAGAGAACCCATTTTACAGCCTTCATTGATAACTACATTGATAAAAGAATGGATTTCATATTCTAATGTGAGGTTTGCAGATTAGAATGGAAGTTGGAATGTGTCAAGGAGGTGGCCAAATGTTTGTGAAAGTCTTGCAGAGACACTGTAACTTCCAATTGTCTCAGTTTGCAGGTAGTGTTCCAATTAATCCCCAGTCACCCCACTTTTCCAGATGCCTTTAAAGTGTTCCAGTTCCTCTCTCCTTTAATTTTTCAACCTTATCCTCAGTATGAAGGACTTGGCCATATGTGTCCTAATTTTCTTCTGTGAAACACTGGCAGGTTTGAGCTACATATTCTTAATTACCCATTAGGATGGCATAAATAGCAAATTAATTTGTTTAATGTAGTCTCTTAACATGTGGTTTTATTTTAAAAGAACTGAGGCAGTGTTGAGAAAGCATTTAGTGATAAAACCTATAAAGACAAGTTGAAGCTGAAGCCACTTTGTGATGAAATAATACAGCCAGTATTTGAACAGAGGTACAATGCTGAATTATTCTTAATACAAAAGAGAAGATTAAAAATCCTAACTAGCAGATCCATTTTATATAGGAGCAGGCTGATTCTCCAGTAGAAATGTCACTAGCTTACTTGTCTGAACATATCTCCCTCTATGAATAATCAAGGAGGTTAAGATCTTCTGAGGAGGTACTGCTCTCGGTCCTACCTGCTTCCAAGTGTGGTTGGTAGGGACAAGAGACAGGGCTTTCTCAGTGGTGGCTCCTCGGCTCTGGATCTGTCTCTCTCTCAAGTAAGATTAGATCTGCACCCTCCCTCCTGGCCTTTAGAAAAAGAACAAAGACATGGTTATGGAACCAATATATATATATATGTGTGTGTGTGTGTGTGTGTGTGTATAATTGAATAAAAATAGGTAGGAAAGAGGGTAAGAAGGAAAAAATCGGGGAAGAAACATTTGTACATGTAAAGTGGGAGAACAATAATATACATGGAAATGGGGGGAGGGGGGAGAGAAGAAAATGAGAATATAAAAAATAAAAAAAATTCCTGGTGATGTCCATCCAATCTTTTGCGGTTCCAATTTTTTTTATTTTGTAGTGTTCTGTATTAATTTGACTTTAACATAGAGTCTTCTCTTCTTTTATTCCATTTAATAAGAGTTCTATTTATGCAACCAAGCTTTTAACTAGTAAAGTAATGCAGTACAAGAAGCAAATATGGAGTATGTGCAATGGGCATTTGGAATGGTCCGGTCTACAAGTTGAATAATGTGATTTTAATGATTTTATTAGATGTTTTAATTATCATATTTCATGTTTTAAATGTCCTTTTATCTTATCTTATGGTGAATTGTCCTATTGTTTTTATGCCTACTTATATATTGTTGATTTGAATTTTGGTTTATGTATGTAAGGCATTGAATTTTGCCGTTATTTTTGTGTAAATCACTTTGAATCCCCCCAGGAGTGAGAAAAGCAGTATATAAATATTGTTCATAAATAAATAAATAAATAAATAAATAAATAAATAAATAAATAAATAAAATATGTCATCATGATTAAGCAATGCCATTTCTGGAAAGAAAGAAGAAAGAGAGAATACACACTTTGAAATCATGCATCTTTATGTACTGTTTTATAACCCTATAGATCACTTGAAGCATCTTATAATGATTTCGCATGATAAAATCACATTCAAGTTTAGAATGTGGTACAAGAATTATTCTAGTTGATCTTCCTATCCTGTCTCACCCCTTCTATTAGCCATTGTCCCGTGTGACAACAGCTAACAAGAGTGTTAGTGATGCTGTGAAGCCACTCCAGGCTTAAGTCTGATCTTTAAATGAGCTATCCAAAGTGCTGGCCTCCAAAGTGTTAGCCTCGTGCACCATAGATAGCCCCTTTAACATTCCGCCGAATTTTAAAGTTTACCTTAGACGTGAAAGCCAGAAGCATCACTGCCTGTTAAGAACCTGCTCAGCTCATGGTGGAAATTAATCTTATGTTGTTATATATACTTTTAATTATATATATGTTATATATACTAAGAAAGTATTTTTTCTTAGTTCAAGTTTGTAGGTGGGATGGTCCAAGCCAGAAATATTATACCATAAACAGCACAGGATAAATTTGCCATGAAATATTATTTCATATCCAATGGTGTTCTGTTCCAGGAACCTATATGGATACCAAAATCCATGTATGATTGAGTCCCACTTTATACAATGGTTGGAAACCCTGGTGGTGCAGCGTGTAAAAGCGCTAAGCTTCTGAACTTGCTGACCAAAAGGTTGCAGGTTTGAATCTGGGGAGTGGTGTGAGCCCCAGCTTCTGCCAACCTAGCAATTCGAAAACATGCAAATGTGAGTAGATCAATAGATACCACTCCAGCAGGAAGGCAACGGCACTCCATGCAGTCATGTCGGCCACATGGCCTTGGAGATGTCTACGGGCAATGCTGGCTCTTTGGCTTAGAAATGGAGATGAGCACCAACCCCCAGAGTCGGAAACTACTGGACTTAATGTCAGGGGGAAACCTTTACCTTTACCTAAATACAATGGTGTAGTAAAATGGTGTTCCTTATATAAAGAGGCAAATTCAAAGTCTGTCTTTTGGATTGTTATTGTTATTGTTTTAGGTCTGTGGATTATTGTGCCCATGGATGCAGAATCCATGGATACAGAGGACTATCTATTTCTATACCATATACAGAGTTATTTTGATGTTGCCATTTTCAAAAGAAATAACTAACTTCTTCACTTTATATTATAAAACTTGAGATAATTTGCAGTTATGGCTCTTACACAATGTATCATGAACAGACAGAAAGGCTTCTTCCACTAATTAATTTAGTTTCTTGTCCAAACTTTTCAGTGTGTAACATGCTGGTTTATCCAGTTCCAGGATGGAATAGGAAAACGTATGATGAATGCTTTCTCCCTGATCATTCTGTAGGGTAATGAAGCAGAGAGGAGGAGCAGGAGAGAATGTAGGGCTGTTTTGAAAGAGATTGCCTGAGGCACAACACACTGCAGGTAGTGTGGGCTGGTACAAAAGGTGCATATAAAGCAGGAGAGAAAGTTTTCCTTCTGCATCTGGGCAGAGAGAGCAGTGAGGTGGAAAACTCAAAGCCAAGGGGCTCTGTTGGCAGAGAGAATGCCTCCCCAGTCTGGTGCTAGTGTGGGAAAGCCAGAACCTGACTCAAGCGTTGGACAGTTTTTCACCTGGGGGGAGATAGAACTCCGCTCTGGCAAGGGTAAATCCAAGGAAGACAAATGGCTAGTCATCAATAGGAAAGTCTATGATGTTAGTCAGTTCTTCCGGCGGCACCCTGGAGGAATGAGTGTCATCAGTCATTATGCGGGACAAGATGCCACGGTGAGATCCTATTGTGGGAGTTTGATCTGTTTGGAAGGACCATAATCCTATCTCAGAGGATAGGTGTACTGTATGAGCATGGATCCAGGCTCATCTCCAGTAACCCTCAGGAGCAGATCTGGTAAAGGCCAGGAGAGCGCTGCTAGTGCAAAGGCTATAGGCTATCTTAAGACAGCCTATACTATCTTAAGAAGTATGGACCTCTTGTCTGACACAGTGTAAAGAAGCTTCATATGAATATAATGTCCCTCTAGTACTCCCTCCCTAAAGAAATTAGAACGACCCTATCACTGCTTTCTTTAAAATAAAAAAAACCAAACAACTGAAAACCCATTTGTGTGAATTAGCTTACGGAGAGGAAGGAAAATAGATCACCACTGATTCTACTTTGACAACAAATAATTTTATATTACAGTGAT
This sequence comes from Anolis apletophallus, assembly GCA_030556195.1. Lineage (NCBI taxonomy): Eukaryota > Metazoa > Chordata > Lepidosauria > Squamata > Anolidae > Anolis > Anolis apletophallus. The sequence continues at coordinate 102,865,547 of JARBWK010000002.1, read as the reverse complement.
ATGTATTTTAATCTGTGTAATTTTGTCTTTTGTCATATGCTTTATATTATATGTCTTATGTTATATTTTGGATTGGTTTACATTTAATTGTTTGTAAATTGTCTATTATATTTTGTACTGGCACTGAATGTTTGCCATTTTTTACTTTGGAAGCCACCCTGAGTCCCCTTGAGGAGAGAGGATGGGTTAAAAATAAAGTTTTATTAGATTATTATTATTTGAAATTTTCTAGGAATGTACAGAAAAAGGTTACTGTGTTTTAGAATGACAGGAACAAACAGAAAAACCCATCTCAGGGGAAGAAGTTTGTTAAGAAAAGAAGTTGGGCTGTGTTTGGGCATAAATGAGTGGGCTCAATGTAGCATTGGGGAAAAGCAGCTCGCTACAGATGTGCAAATGGTCAGGCTCTTTAATTCCTACTGCTTCCAATGGGATTTAAGCATGCCATATGTAAGAATATGTCATTGGGCTTGAAGACCTCTCCAAAACATGTTTACAAAAAAAATGAGCAAGATTTGACTGACAACTCTTAGGCTTCTTCTACACAACTGTATACAATCTACATTATCTGCTTTGAACTGGATTATAGGGCAGTGTAGACTAAATACTTAATCACACTAGAGAATGAATCCACTTTAAATCCATTTTCTGCCTCCTGCAGAATTCTGAGGTTTGTAGTTTAGGGAGGCTGCTAAAGTTCTTCCGGCGGATTTAAAGTGGATTCATTCTCTAGTGTGATGAGGTTCTAAAACAATCCATTTCAAATCAGATAATGTGGATTTTCTGCTTTGGATAACCTGGATTAATTGGCAGTGTAGTAGGGGCCTATGAGATAACCCAGTTTGGGCATGTTTTCTTAATTCATGTATCAATTTTACCCACTGGGGTGGGGGGGGGAGGAGATTTTAAGTTAACACCAAATGAAAAACGTTGGTGTTTTGAGTATTTGTATTAGTACATACTCTTTAAACTGTAGATATGACTGTGTTTTGTTCTACAGGTTTTTTTTTCATTTTTGGGATATATTTACAAGAAATGGAATATTGTCATTCTGTGTACATGCCTCCAGAGATCAAGGGTAATTTGCAAAAGAAAAGTTACATATCAAATTAATTTTACTTCAGCTGTTGAGAAAATGACATTAATGTTAAAACAGTGATTTGTATAGGATCATCTCAGGTTTGACTGGTTTACAGTGTAAAATAAGCTCTGAATTGAGTTTGGTGGATTAAAATTTACAGACGTGAGTACTAGTAGGTATACAAGACTCTGTTGCTAGAAAAAAAATCAACATATGTATTCAAAATGGATTTGGCTTAATCTGATTTCAGTTTGTACTCATTTGCAAATGGCACTTTCAACTTTGCATTTTGTCTGGAACCTCCTGTCTGTCTAGAAAGAAAACTTCAAAGGCACAGAAGTAGAATTAATTTATTTGCAGGGCCCTTCCACACAGCCCTCTATCCCAGAATAACAAGGCAGAAAATCCCACAATATCTGCTTTGAACTGGGTTTTCTGAGTCCACACTCAGATAATGTGGGAATTTCTGCCTTGATATTCTGGGATATAGGGCTGTGTGGAAGGGCCCTTGATGAAAGTGCAACAATTTTTCCCTACATGCACACTTTCTATGTGTTTTATATTGTATGTTCCTTCTCACCTAACCGGAGAAAGCATTCCTTTGAGGACAGGGAAAAACTTCTGAGGCTGAATCTACACTGCCCTATATCCCAGGATTTCATCCCAGATTATTTCCTTAACCCAAATTATCTGACAGTATAGACTCATATAATCCAGTTCAAAGCATATAATCTGGGCTCAGATCCTGGGATATAGGGCAATATAGAGATCCTGGGATATAGGGCAATATAGATTCAGCCTGAGCTTCTCTAATATTCTCTGCAATTTTGTTAAGAGGAAGAAAATACTGTCTTTAAAGGGCACATCCACACTACTTGAAGGCAACATTTTGTGCCCTTTCCTTCTGATTTTATATTGAGTTTAAAAACAACAAACAAACAAACTAGGGATCAGGTATAAAAGTCTTGGATAGACAAAATTTGCATGAATTTGCAAGATAAACTGAGGTTGGATCTACACTAACCTATATCCCAGGATCTAATCCAAGATTATCTTCTTAACCCAGATTATCTGGCAGTGGAGATTGAGGACCCTTCCACACATGCATTCAAAACTGAGAGGAAGTAGGTTAAAAGCGAGACAGGTGGCTAAATTAATTTTAGCCAAACTGTGTGAGGAATCAAGAGGAATTGGGTTAAGAGCTGGAAAATGTGTTTAAAGGGTGCCCTTTAAACCCGATTCTTCCTGAAAAACACAAACCTTTCCATGCTTGTGTGCCCCAGCAGTCATGGAAAACACATGCTTTCTTCAATCCCTCTGTACCTTTCTGAAAAGCCTGAAACAGCTGATCAACTGAGACACAGGTGGCTCAGGGATGCACAAGTGGAAAGCAAATACAACTCTCTCAAATTCTGTCTTTTATACTTTCTAATGTTAAACAGAGCTTGATTAACAATTGGGGAAAGATAGAGATCAGAGGGAAGTTTTTTTGCTCAATTACACCCTCATATGCGCACATAAACATCTCTAGAGAGATTTTTAAAACCAGTTTTAAAAAACCAGCTGTGAGGATGGCGGGGAACTATGCAGCGTGATTGACAAGTCTGTGTGGACATCCTTTTGAGGTCCCACATTTTTAAAAAACCACTTCTTTGTTCCACGTTTTGGTGCTATCTGAAAGTGCCCTGACACCCCTTCTACGCAGATAAAAGCAGATAATCCACATCATATGAGTCTACACTGCCATATAATCCAGTTCAAACCAGATAATCTGGATTTTTATGGCAGTGTAGAAGAGGCCTTGGGGGGCCCTACACTAAACCATGCTCTCTCTGTACTATTCTTCTTCAAGGCATCACTAAGGCTGCCCTTTATATATCAGGATCTGATCCCAAATTATCTGGTTGTGTTGACTCATATAATCCAGTTAAAAGCAGATAATCTAGGATCATATCCTGGGATATAGGGCAGTGTAGATCCAACCTAAATTGCCTGTCTCAAATAAATGGGATACAATAACTATGTCACATTTTATCAGAACGAAAGTGAAGCATCCTGCAATATTAAAAAAAGCAACATGAGTCTTGAAGCTATTGGGGATAGATTTTCCATACATTCCTGTGCTTTTTTTTGTAGAAGAGGGAATTGCAATGGTTTTGCTTGCAATGTCGGTTTTGTTTTTTGTGTTTTTTGCACAACTGTTAAAAGTACAGGATTTCATACAGCAACCCTAACATTGTAGCTACACTACATGCAGAAGCAATAAGGCTTTGCCCCCATAATAGTTTTGTTCTGGCAAATGAAGGCCCCATCTACACTACCATATCAAATCCAGATTATCTACTTAGAGCTGGATTATATCAATCTCTGCACTGCGCGATAATCCAATTCAAAGCAGATAATCTGAATTTGATATGGCAATGAAGATGGGGATTCAATGTAGCTAGTAGCTACACTGCTAGGGTTGCTAGATGAAAAACAGGTCAGGATTCCTGTATCTTGTAACAGTTGTGCAAACAAAAACATTGCAAGCAACACCATTGCAATTCCCTCTTTTACAAAAAAAAAAAAAGCACAGGAATGTATGAAGCTTGGCAAACCTACAAGGCAGTGTAGATGGTGCTGCAGTTATTCTAACTTTCTAGCATTGCAGAGAATGAGACACTGAAGCTTGTTCACACCTAGAACTCTTCTCTTTACTGAGTTTATATTCTCTTGGAAACTTTGCTTGCCCTTTTTCTTTAGATGCTTAAATTCTAATTCGAAACGCTCAATAAAAATTAAATTGTTTCAATACTAGAAATTTGACAACTGAAGGAACATTTCATTGCATGAGGATGATTTAAGTTTTTTGTGAGGCAGGCAATGCCTAAATTATGCACTGGTAGAGCTATTGGCAAAATCCAATATGGAATCCACTGGAGCTGGATTTTCTTTGTTCTGAAGTAACACAATCCATGCCTCTGTAGTGCTGAACAGGATTGTCTCAATAGTCTGTGGCTGGTTGGGAAGGATCCTCTGCCCCCGAATTGATGATGTTTACATGCCAACCTTGTGAAAAGATGGATGGTATGGAAAGAGATGCAGATAAAGGAGAAGAGAGAAGAAGCATAGTTTTGCATGCACAAATGTGCCTTGTAGTAAAATATGAATTATTTCTGGATAATTTTGCAACCCAAATCAATTGGCTTGGGGGTGAGGGGTGGGGAGAAAGGCCCAGAAAGAAGACACTGCCACTTATAGAGTGGATGAAATCATGGGACCTTCCAAAATCCATCTAGGGCAGGTCTCGTTCGTTTTATATGTCACTAATTGGTGGCACTGGGCATGAGAAGGACAGCTTTAAGGGAAACCATTTATTAAGAAATGGTAATGGTGACGCTAAAAGCAGGTGGCACCCAATGCATGTTGCGCATGAGGATGGTGATGATGATGATAGCTTTGACTTCTCCCCTCCTTAACAAACAAGCAACAAAGGCTAATAACTAAACTGTTTCTGGCAACCTGTTTTGGCACTGCAGCAGGGAAGGCATAGCTAGTACTGGATTTACCATTGCGATTAAGTGTGCTTAAGTATAGGGCCCCATTGGCCAGGGCCCCCCATTTTCCTGCCAAACAAAGTTTTTTACGATGATTTTGCTTATGTGGTGCAATTCTAAATTTGAAGGCGTTCTGTTTTTGAGTGATAACAATAGATTGATAGTCTATGGGAGTGTGCCACAAAGTAGGCAGTGTAGGCCTACCAGGTCTGCCTCCTTCAGGATCTCATAAAGTAACTAGCAGAGAGCCTCATTTGTCCTAAATCTGGCACTGGGCATGGCAAGCCGAGGAATGAATGTTTCTACTTTCCTAAGAATGTCTATTCCACTGCCCTTGACCTCATACCTAAAATACATAATACATAAAATAAAATACATCAACATGAAACCAATAATACATTACATAAGCCAAGTATATAAACTGGATAAAACAACCTCTATTAAAAACAGAACCAGTTAAAAGATCCATGTAATCAATATAGCAGCACAGCTGAATTCACAGAATGTAGATATAAAGTGCTAAGCGATTGGCAATCAATTCTGGTTACTGTTTATCAAAAGCCTACTAGAAAAACCAAGTTTTTAAAATCTTTCCTAAAGTGTTGTGGTGTAGGGACTTGTCTAAGTTCACTGAAGAGGGCATTCCAGAGCCAGGGGGCCACCACCAAGAAGTCCCTTCCCTTGTCCCCACCAACTGCACTAAAGATGGAGGTGGGACCAAGAGGAGAGTCTCCCCTGGCAGATTTGAGAGCCCACACCAGTTCATAGGGGGAGATGCAGTCACAAAGAAAGGCTGGACTGAAACTGTGTAGGGCTTTATGGGCGATAACCTGCACTTTGAATTGGGACCAGAAACTAATTAGCAGCCAGTGGAGCTGGTTCAATGGGATCATGGTATGCTCCCTAAAATTAGCTCCAGTTAGGAACCTGGCTGCTGATCTTTGTTCACACTAAAACCCAGCAGAGATTAATGCCCTAGGGAGATGGAGCCACCAACCTGCACTATGAATCAAAAAGGTTATGTGTGCCTTTGATGGTCATGGTGTTGAGTTGATAGTAATCAGGCCCGGATTACCCATAAGGCCAACCTCGGCCATGGCCTAGGGGCGCAAGCCAAGGGGGGCCACAGATCACGGACCAAAAAAATGTTGACACAAATAAAAACGCAACGCACATGGAGATGAGGAAAAGGGCCTTGGAGACCAAGGGGGCGGGGGCGGGGGGAGTTCTGGGCCCTCTCCTGCTTCCGGAATCGTCCTCAAGGTGGAAGAGACCCCGCGGGCCCTGCTGCTGCTGCCACCGTCACTTTCCTGCAGGAAAGGCCCACCCACCTCCTTGATCTTGGCGAGGAGTGTTGTGACCCCACGTCTGTGCAGGGGGGAGGGGGGAGGCCAGCCTGGAGCCCCCGCTCCCTCCTTCCCACCCGGCTTTGGCCCTATCCCCCCCCCCCACCGCAGACCTGCGTTCCGTGCCTGCAATAATAAATGTAGCAGAATAATTTGACCCGCAGGTCGAAGCATGGGTCTTCTCCCCCCTGCCTTCCTCCCTGCCCCCCTTGCTGTGACAACTGGGGTTTGCAAGGCACTTCCGGGCACCAGGCCCCCAGCCGGCTGGCCAGACAGGGTCTTCCTTTCGGGGCTGCTTTGGGACGACCCCTGCCTGTGGGGTAGGAGCGGGCCATCACCAGCCAGCGAGCCAGAGGCGGCACTGGTCACCCGCGGCTGCCAAATTCCCTGCGCGGCGGCGACCTTTGCTCTCCTCGGTCGTGGCCTTCCTTCCTGGTGCAAAACCCCGCTCACGGCAAGAAGGGTGCTCTCTTTTTCTTGGGGGGGGGGGCTCTTCCCTTTCCATGGCCGAAACCCATCAGCAGCACTCCTGCCTTGGTTTGCCCATTCCATTGGAGAGGGAGTCTCCTTCCAGCCCTCCAGTGGCTTGGATTTGGGCTCCTCTTGCAGAGGCCTGTCGGGGGCTTGGGCGCAGGTTCCCCTTGCATTTTATAAGATAAGGTTTTATTTTTAGTGTGAGTCTGAGTGATGTGGGGTGGGGTGTGTGGTAGAGGTTGGCTTAAAGGGGGCGTAATTCCAAAGTGTGGCCTAGGGCACAAAAAGGTGTTAATCCGGGCCTGATAGTAATTGTGGGGAAATTGGGACTATAGCCATTTAGGGGGAGCAGATCAATAGGGAAGAACACAAAACATGGGAAAGAAGGGGGAAAAGGGAGTGAAAAGAAGCCCGAAAAGTACAAAAATAATTAGTGATATTTCTCTAACCACCAGTCCAAACTGTCCAAAAAACCACAATTTTTAAATTGCACACAGACACACATCATTGTCTTTGTGCTATACAAATGTGTGAGGGCATGCCTTGGAAATTGTGTTCTTGCTTCTGGATCAATCAGGATGTTCCATGGGTTGCTTAAAGAAAATTTGGCCCTCTCACTGCCAAAGTCTGTATTTTCAGCACACTGGTCTTCTAGGTTTCACACATCATGTTTTTGTCTGTTTCCTAGGATGCTTTCACAGCTTTCCACAAGAATGAGAATCTAGTGAAGAAATACATGAATTCACTGCTGATTGGAGAACTGGCACCCGATCAATCCAGCTGTGAGCCCACCAAAAATGTAAATTGAATTATTTCATCCTTTAAGTTGACTACTTGGGAGAAGAGATGGAAGAGCAGATTTTTGTGTGAAAAGGAAATTACTGGGCTGAACCATTTTAGTTCTGGAAATATATTAATTTGGGCCATTTGCTTAGAGATACCATGTTCCTTGATTCTGTTTGGTGCATACCTGTGTATGAACCATTGGGGGACCACAAGGTTTGACCAACAAAGCAAAATAGATACTATAGTGTGCCTAATCCTGTCCTAAATTAACTAACATGTACTAGAGGTTCAGAAAAGTCTGGCTATAGGATCCTCATGGCTATGGCACAGCTTCCATCAGAATCTTTCAGCAATGAGTTCCCATGGAGCATTAAATTTATTCATTATTATTTATTTCCAGCATTTCTATCCCGTCCTTCTCAACCCCCGAGGGGGGACTCAGAGCGGATTACACTGGCAATAGTTCAATGCTGCAACATAAGACAGATATAAACAAATGTAACAATAGATTAAAGCAATAAATAGAACATTAAATTAAAAACAAGTTAAAATTAAAATTGTCATCAAACCATATAACCAGTTCCAGTTTGATTCAACGTCCAAAGTGCTGTTATGCTTGCTGTCCGAAGGCCTGGTCCCAGAGCCATGATTTAACCCTCTTCCTAAAAGAAAGGAGAGAAGAAGCCAATCTGATATTGCTGGGGAGTGAATTACACAAGCGGGGGGGTGGGGAGGATTGTCGAGAAGGCCCTGTCCCTCGTCCCCGCCAAACGCACTTGCAGGGCCTCCCCAGATGATCTTAAATTATGAGGTGGGACGTAGAGGGAGATACGTTCGGACAGGTAAGCTGGGCTGGAACTGTATAGAACCTTAAATGCTATCTTACATTGCTCTAAATTAGAGATAAGAATATCCCCAGAACAATCACACTTTTTCCCCCACCTCCTTTTCAAATGGAGCTGAAAGGAATAATTCTGCATTCAGTTGTCAAAAAAGACATTGGAAGTGCTTTATGGAATTATCCAGAAGTTTGTGCATTGATCTAGATCAGTGGTTCTCAACCTGTGGGTCCCCAAGTGTTTTGGCCTACAACTCCCAGAAACCCCAGTCAGTTTACCAGCTGTTAAGATTTCTGGGAGTTTAAGGCCAAAACATTTGGAGACCCACAGATTGAGAACCACTGATCTAGATGAACGCTTGACTGTAATTATCCCTCTGCCTTGATCTTCAGTTCACTCACAGCCTAGCTACATCTGTTCACTCACACCCTTTTCTTTCCCCAGCAAGGAACACCAAATCTGTCACTAGGTACAATTGAGGCTATTAGATTCCATCATCCATGAGTATATAAACTGCCCCAGGTGTTATTTCTTTATGTCCTCCAAGTTGTAAAAAAGCTGTTATTTGTATTCTCATCATGCATGTGAACTTCCCATAAACATCTCATGATTGTGGGAAACAAGACCCTGGACCTGACTGGGCATTTTCTCTGATCCAGTTGGCATATTTTAATGTTCTGAAGCAACATGAGTGTAACTCCCATGAAGATGCAACTTAGCAATTGTTATTTCTCCATAGGAACTGCTCATCAGTGACTTTCGTGAGCTACATGACACAGTGAAAAAGACAGAACTCATGAAGACCAATTATCCTTTCTTCATCTTCATGTTTCTCCATGCTTTCTTGCTGGACATTGCAGCCTGGATCATCATCTGGTACTTTGGGCATTCTTGGGTACCTTTCCTTGTCGGTCTTGCAGCATTTACCATAGCACAGGTAATAGAGCTTTACACAGGGTGTAATAGTATTCCAAGATTACTCTTCCACCCTCTAGTTCTTTAAAATGTTCTTTAAAACCTTTCAGTTTGTAGCAGTGAAATTTCAGTCTTTATTTACACACAAACGTGTGACACTGACTTATATGTGTTCATCTTGAGTACGTTTTGTCTGCACTGGCTTATATCCATGTTCTAGGGGGCTTTCCTTAAGTAAACAAATGACGCTATTGAATGCAAATCAAATATTAAGCCAAACACATGCACACACAAGGGTTTCTACTGGATTTTCCAATAGTTGTGGATCCATTTAATTAGTTCCTCGGTGATGAGTCAATTCATATGCAAAGCTCATTCATCCAGTAGGCCTACCCAAATTGCAAATGTCAGTAGGATTCAGGTTATTGATCAGGCATGGTCAAACTTCAGCTCTCCAGGTGTTTTGGACTTCAGCCTCCTGGCTCTTTGCCCATGTCTGCTATAGATAATAACACTGATGCTAATAAACTGAGTGCATAATGTAATGCCAGCTCCCACTGCGCAGCAGCCTTGGAATTTGGAGCTGGATTGGGTGCTTTGCATTTCCTTCAGAGCAGAACTACTCTTAAGGCATACTAGGTTACTGTATATGAAAATGTCTTGCTATGCCTTATAAGTTATGTGAATTTACTTTCTATCTGTTTCAGCCTGCTATAATTGCCCTGTTATGCAAAGAAGGGGTGAGAAACTCTTTCTGGCTGGGAAATTCAGTACTGTGACCAGGTTTTTTTAATTAAAATATTCTGTGGCACCTTTGAAAACTAGATTTTCTGCTTTGAAGACCTAGGTTTAAAACTGATAAACACTCCCAGAAATGCATTATCAGTTTCAAAACACTCCTTTCACAACTTGATATAAAAGCAGAAGTTCTAGTTTTCAGTGGTATGATGGATGGTACCAACATAGTCAGCTGTCTCTACCCAAATCATGACATTAAAGCTGCAAGGACTAGAGGTAATAATCAGACATGGGAGCTCTGCAGATATTCCTCTTTTCTGGTTGCAGTAGGACCTTAAACAATCCCATAGCCCTGTGGTCAGAATTCATGCCAGTGTAGTTCCCATTCTGCTACTCTATTTTTAATTACATTAATTTTATTTCTGTAATTTACTTCTAATACCAACACATATTAGTTAAGACACAAATAGACCATGATATGACAAAAAAAAAGCTCAGAAGAGGTCCTCTCAAAGAAAGTCCAGTGGTTTGGAGTATTAGAAGTGTCATTTGCAAAAACAATCAGTGACTGAAATACCTCAATAAAAATGTCTGTCTTAGGGCCCTTCCACACAGCCATATAACCCAGAATATCAAGGCATAAGATCCCACAATATTTGCTTTGAACTGGGTTATCTGAGTCCCCACTGCCATATATTCCTGTTCAAAGCAGATAATGTGGAATTTTATTCAGCTGTGTGGCAGTGGTATCTCCGCTTCCTGCCTAAGAACTTTACACTTTTATTATTTTTCATTCATTGCCCCGTCTCACAGCTTCCGCCGCCTTTAAGATCTGCTCTCTCAGAATGTTTCCATTCCTTAGCAATAACAATTTTGATACTACTAATAAAATAGATATCTTTATGATGTAGATGTTCATTTTAATTTGCAAAGATGAACAGTAATAATAGTATTCCATAATAATAGTTAACCTAGAGCTACACACTCATAACTGTTATGTATTCACTAACCTACATAACCATTAAGGTCTACATCAGGGGTGTCAACCCCTTTTTCATTGACGGCCATATCAGCCTTCAAAGGGGTGTTGAATCCATGGATGGAAAATCCGTGGATACGGAGGGCTAACTATAATTTTTTACATAATGGTTGGTACTCTTTAGTTTTCACCTACTTCCCCAGATGTTATTGAATGACAACTATCACTTTTGATTATATGTCCTGTGGATTGGAGATATTGAGAATTGCAACCCAATGGCACAGGAATTTGTCTTATTATGTTCACTATCTGTATCCTCAAATATCTTTTAGTCAAATATGAATTAAAGTTCAGTTTTGCTTGTATGCTCTGAATGCTGATACTGCAATACTGAAACAATTTCATTTCATGCATTAGTTGCATCAACATTTTGATGTGTAACATTCATGGGACAAGACTTGTTAAAGTTCATGTTCTGACATGAACTGAGGCCATGGAAATGCATATAGATATGAGCTAATTTCCTACATCAATCATTAGGATTGATTGATCTTGCTTCTCCGCCAGTTGTCAAGCCTTAGAAGAAGCACTTACTGTCATAGCTGCTGCTATTCCTTACTAGACATATGCGCAAAATTTGTTCTTACAGTTTTTTCTGTTTCTTTCGTGTCTTCCATTTATTCAGAAGCACGAAATGGGAAGCCCCCTCTCCTCACAAAACTCACCTCAACACAAAAGTCTGCTTTTGTGTGGAGCCGAAATTGTACAATTCTTCTCTTTCCCCTCCTCCAATAAAAGAGACAGATTGGACAATGGTAACAGAATATATGAAACATAACAATATAAATCTACTGATATGAAAAGAAGATAAGAAGAACAGTAAGAGGAGAAACAGAAAAATGTAAAGAATTGATGTTATAATACAAGAAAAGGACGATTCCACATGAACGGAACTCAGGAAGTCAAAACTTTCCCCCCCGCTTTCTATTTTCTTTTCTCTCTTTTCTTTTCTCTCTTTTGGTTTCCTCTCCTCTTTTCTTTTTCTAACTCTCGGCTTTACTCGTGTTTTTAGCGCCATATCTTTTTTTCCTTTTCTTTCTTTATATTTTTTACTATCTATGCTGTCTTGCTCTTTCTTTTTTGATATGTTTTATATGAATATATTCTTAATAAAGATTAATAAAAGTCTATAAAAAATGATTGGGCTGCACATTGAAAGTCCGGAAATGAAACGAGACAAGCTTTTACTCGAATGCACACCACTACTCCTTACTAGCACAGAGGGAAACAAGCAATTAAGATAATGAAGAATCAATTGGTCTTTGCTTGTGTTGGGGGGGCAGGGGGGCAGGGGTGGTGAGGAGTGATGAGGAGTCCAGCCACCCTAAAATACACTGGCAACTCAAAACAGCTGAATCTTCATAATCTGTCTACTTCAGCACGCTAGAAAGTTAATCATTTAAAATCCGGTTTCTGCCTCCTGCAGAATTCTGGGGTTAGTAGTTTATTGAGGCTGTGAAACTCCAGAATTCTGCAGGAGACAGAAACCGGATTTAAAGTGGATTCATTCTCTAGTGTGATGAGGCCCTGTGTTGGCTCATCAGCAGTAAGCAGTAAGATGCATTTATAGAGGTTTTGGACAGAGCAGAAAGACTGAGGGAATAACTCCCTGTGCCCCATCCAAAAAAGTGACATTTCTGTATGTCATGAACTGGATTCTGCCCATGGTTTCCTTCTTTGTAGCTTCCCGAGAGTCAGTCTTCATTTGCAAAGGTTTTTGAGTCACTACAAGACAAGAGCAGTCTGCATAGGATAGCATCTCTTGATGTACTTCCCAAATACAGATTGAGAATTTTTCAAACTAAGTTGTTAGAGATAAAATCTTCCTCTTGTATCCTACCAATAGAAACAACACACTGTATGAGGAGGTGGGAGAGGGTCTTCTCCAGTGACATACTGTTGCAGGATGCCCTTCCCGTGGAGACTTGTTGACACTGACACTGGCTTTATTCCAGTGCCAATGAGGAACAGCAGGTTTTTAATTTTTTAAAAAAATAGAGTGTTAAAAAGTCAATCTAAAATGTACATGCTTAAAGTTCTAAAAGTTATGAAGTTTTAAAAAGTATTCAATTATTAAATGTTTTAGAATGTTTTGATTATTCTTAATGCTTGAAACTAAATAGTTGAAATTCATTTTATTCTAAGTTGCACAGAGATCTCATGATGTAGAGCCACTCTGAGTCCAGCGATGAGAGAGCGTGAGATATAAAACAAAAAAATAAATAAAGTAGGATAACAATATTTTAATACGATAAAATTAATGAAATTGAACTGTTACAACAGAAGCCCAGTAAACGCCAAGCCAGGAGAAGAATCAAAAAATTCATTTTTTTATTTTGTTTTTTTTATTTAAAAATTTTCTTTATTGAACAACATCAAGAACAAAGGAAGCACACAGACAAACATAACATATAAGACATAAGACAATAAAACTAGTCAATAGCATCCACTGACTATCTTCCATTCATTTACTTGACAGACAATAAAAATTGACTTACACATCTCGATGTAAAGAGTCTGAGAATAGTAATATCGACTCGTGTTGGAAGGAGGGGGTTATATCTTACAAACTTTTAAGAGAATACTTTTTTTCTCTTTTAAATATTTTATCAGGGGTGACCAGGTCTTTTCAAATATTGTCCACCTTGATCACCTTGAGGTTTCTGTTTTATATTCCAGAACCAATATGGGTATCTTCAGCATGACCTTGGACATGTTTCAGTCTTTCAGAAGCCCAAGTGGAATAGACTGGCTCACCTCGTCGTGGCGGGCGTCCTTAAGGTAATGCTGAGATTGGTTAGGAATTTATCACACCAAACAGGCAAATCACAATTACAGCAGGACAAGCACCATTGCCTTGCTACTTCCACTTAAAATCTGGTTTCTGCCTCCTGCAAAATTCTGGTGTTTGTAGTTTAGTGAGGCTGTTAAAGGCTCCTCCCTAAACTACAAATTCCAGAATTCTACAGGAGGCAGCAACTGGATGTAAAGTGGATTCATTCTCTAGTGTGATGAGGCCATTGGACTTAGTGCATAGCACTCCTTTCACTCTGCTCTGCCAGTGGGAAGCAGTCTGGAAAACACACATTATCTGTTTATGATCTTCTGGGTTGTTTTTTTTTTTCATGCCTTCCAGTGATTTCCATGGTGGTTGTAATCAGAATAGGGTGGGGAGGTTAGGACAACATTAGAGCACTTTATCTAAGAAACACACTTCCTACATTTACCTGAATGTATTGATGCTCACAGCTGATAAAGTAGGATAGGATGTCTTCCTGACATTGCTGGCTATATCCTGAGGCAAAGGAAGGAGAAATTACTTCATTTACCTGAATTACCTGAATTAATTCCTGCTCAGAGCTGATGAAGTGGGATAGGATGTCATCCTGACATTGATGGCTGTACGCTAAGGCAAAGAAAGGAGAAGTTACTTGAAAACTCCAAATCCTAGCCCTTTCACCACCTGCATGGCACTGTGGCAGATATGCCACCTTCAGTTCATTGAAGGAAAGATGGCACATAAACATATGGAAGTATTGTTTCACATTTTACAGTGATAGCACCAATGCCCCTTTAACTGTCATGGCTCCATCCTATGGAATATGCAGTTTAGGGAGATGCAGTTAGTGAGCTGCCCCGAGTCCCTTTGGGGAGAGGGGGTGGGATATAAATAAAATTTATTTATTATTATTTCAAATTCTCATCTACAGTGCTCTAATGACTCTCCATACTACATACCACAATATCTCATAAGATGTAATTGTGCTTTGAAATAGTTCTGTGTAGTGTAAAAGGGACTGAACAAGCACATAAAACAGATGACTGAATGAAGTGTGACAATTCAGATTTATATGTCAAGAGTAAACATATGATATGGCTCTTCCCAGGGCCGTAGCCAGGATTTTGATTCGGGGGGGGGGGGCTGAGACTGGGTGGAAGAGGGTCTACCCTAGCAAACCTTTTGTATTGTTATCCCAATAACCCCATTAATGTGGGATATAATGAGCATGGTGATCAGATCATGATATGAATAAACATAACAGTTTAAATAATGTACCAGTAAGGCCTTTTCGCGGACCACCCTGAGAATTTCGGGGGGCTGAAGCCCCCTTAGCCCCCCCCCTGGCTACATGGCTGGCTCTTCCAATATATAAATGAAGAATCTCTGCTTTATTCAAACATGTATATGCAGGGTGGGCCACCCAGCTGGTGGAAGCATATGCATAACCAGCATCATGCCAAACCAAACTGCTTCCGCAAGGACCCGGACCTCAATATGCACCCGCTCCTATTCAGCCTCGGGAAGACACTCTCTGTGGAGGTGAGTAAATTGGAAATCCTAGACCAGTATTTCTCAACCTGGGGGTTACAAGGGGGGTTTCAGAGGGGTCGCCAAAAACTAACAGAAAACATGTATTTCTGATAGTCTGAGGAACCCTTTTGGCAGAGAAGGCTAAATATCTCTCCACCTGTCCTCTTCCTTTTTAATGTTGGCAAACTACAACTACCAGAATATTTTTTTTAAAAAAAAAAAACCCAGCCCTCCTAACCCTACCAGTATTCAATGTTGGCCATGTTTGGTGGAGATCCATTGTAAGCTGGGTTCAGAATGCTCTGATTGTAGGTGAACTATAAATCCCAGCAACTACAACTTCCAAATGTCAAGGTCTATTTTCCCCAAACTCCACCAGTGTTCACATTTGGGCATATTGAGTATTCAGGCCAAGTTTAGTCCAGATCCATCATTGTTTGAGTCCACGGTGCTCTCTGGAGATAGGTGAACTACAACTCCAAAACTCAAGGTCAATGCCTGACAAACCCTTCCAGTATTTTCTGTTGATCACGAGAGTCCTGTGTGCCATGTTTGGTTCAAATGCCATCCTTGGTGGAGCTCAGAATGCTGTTTGATTATAAATTCCAGCAACTACAACTCCCAAATGACAAAATCAACCCCTCCCCTGAGCCCACCAGTATTCAAATTTGGGCATATCAGGTATCTGTGCCAAATTTGGTCCAGTGAATGAAAATACATGCTGCATATTAGATATTTACATTATGTTTCATAACAGTAGCAAAATTACAGTTATGAAGTAGCAATGAAAATAATTTTATGGTTGGGGACACCACAACATGAGGAACTGTATTAAGAGGTCACGGCATTAGGAAGGTTGAGAAACACTGTCCTAGGCTATCTCAAGTCATAGGAAAGGAAATACAGTAGGTCAGAAGAATCTGCTCCTCTAATAAGGGTGAATGGATCTATCTAGTTTTGGCCTCTGTCAGTTCTTTATCTGTCCATTCATTAGCTTGCTGTCTCCCATTTCTGCATTCATCTGTTATTTTTTTAAACCCACCAAACTGCCTATATTGATGTTCGGTTTTGAACATACTGTCTCACAAAGTATACCCTCAATGAATTACATTTAGGGCATACATTCTCCAGCATACTTACACTTAATGAGCTCTGTAGGCAACTGTAAGAGAAAATAAGCTAATGGACACAGCTCCACAGTTCCATTTGCTATCACCCCATTGCTTACCAATTCATACTGTAGCTTTTGGGTGAGGCTCCTTGGACTTCCCCCTCTTATATCTTTTTCTTCATCATTGTCCACAATTGGCTCAGTGTTTTTGAGGTTTTGACCTGAACTGCTAACTATAAACATTATAAATTCTACCCAGAAATTCTTGCATTTCTTTTTTCCCCCCTTTGCAGCTTGGGAAAAAAAAGAAGAAGTATATGCCTTACCAGCACCAGCACAAATACTTCATTCGTGAGTATCTGCCATTTTGTATAAGAATGCTCGCCACCATCCACAAGGTCATGCTTATTGGTGGACCAGGACAATTGTGTAAGCCAGGGGTTGGTGGTAGGAACACTTTGGTAAAAGCATGGTATCCTATGGCGGGCATTCATTTGCCAGGATGACTTGAGAAAGAAGAGAGAAACCTTTCATTTAGACTTGTTTGAAGATAAGGTAGTCCGCAGTGAAAAAATGGCTCACTTTTGTTTTCTTGTATTCTCTTTTTTAAATCATAGTCTTGGCCCCAGTGACATTCGTTGCTTTTGTCTATGTGATTATATTCCGTTTTACGATTCAGAGGAAAAAATGGTTGGTAAGTAACCTGCTAGCATATCATTGCACTGATTTTGGGGAGTTGCTGTACAAAATGGAATACTGCTTGACTGCAGGGCCGGATTAAGGGCTTCTGCCGCCCTAGGCCACTCTCTAAATCCCCCCCCCGGGGGGCGGGGCTGCGGCCACTTGAGGGGGCGTGGCCTCTTGCGGGGGCGAGGCCGGCGCGAGGGAAAAGGAGCCGGAGAAGCCTCGCCACCGCGCCGCCGCGCCTAGGGCAATGGACGTGCCTTCCCCCCGCTGCCTCCCGTGCAAGCGAGGAGGCGGCGGGAGAAGGCACGTCCGTCGCCCCAGGGGCGGCGCGACGGCGGCGAGGCTTCTCCCGGCTCCTTTTCTCTCGCGCCGGGCTAGTCCGCCCCTCCTCCCTTCACCGTGCAAGCGAGGAGGCGGCAGGGGAAGGCACGTCCGATGCCCTCGGGCCGCTGCTGCGCCGCTCTCCTCTCGCGGTTCCGCCCCTCCTTCACTGAAGGGAGGAGGGGCGGAGCTGCTGCCGGCGTGAGGGGAGAAGGCGCCGCCGGAAGTCCCACCCCTAGGGAGACTCACGCGGCTTCCCCCGCCGCTGCTGCGCTCACCCCGGCGCCCCTCCTCCCTTCACTGAAGGAAGGAGTGGCGCCCGCCCGCGTAAGCGGGGCGGCGGCGTCGGAAGCCACGTGAGTCTCCCTAGGGGCAGCGGGACTTCCCTCACCCCTTCCTTCAGGTCCGGAAATGCCGCCCTCCAAAATCTGCCACCCGAGGCCAGGGCCTCGGGTGGCCTTATGGGTAATCCGGGCCTGCTTGACTGTGTGGTCACTTCTCATGGGCAGCCACTGAAATATTTCCTTTTCCGCCATTCCCATCTCATCTACACAAAATGGAGAAACTATAAGATATGGGGGAAAGAGACACGGTATAAATCAATTAATTTGGGTTTATTGTGAAATCAGCTTTGATCTCCATGTAAGTTTGGGATTTTGGAGAAACAACTTATTTCTGTTTGTTGTTCAAATTTTTCCTAAGTTGTGAATAGTCACTATGAATAGTTTTCTTTAGCACTTTGCCATCATCACAACTTAGGACAAATTTGAACAACAAACACAATTAATTTGAAAGCAATCATATGTGAATTCTGATGTGTGGATTTCTTGTTATAGTTTTTGCTAGTCCTTTTGCTATTCTATTCTATTCCATATACACCCTCCTGGTTATATGATTGTTGTTTTCTTTAATACCCTTTAGATTTTGGCAAATCCATTTGCATTCCTTCACAGTCAAATGACTTACATTTTCATGAATTCTGCCGGGAAAAGGAGCTCAAGCACAATTCTTATGACAGGACCAAAAAAGCTATCAGTTTCACTTCTGTCCCATTTACCCTGCCATATAAAATCCAGATTATCTGCTTTGAAACTAGACTTTATGGCAGTGTAATAATAATACCATCATTATAATCATCATAATAATCCTCCTCATCATAACTTTATTTATACCCCACCACCATCTCCCCAGAGGGATTCGGGGCGGCTAACATGAGGCCAAGCCCAAATAATTACAATAAAGCAAAGTAAAGTACATACAAAACAGAATATAACATTAAATAAAAATGCTTAACAATAACACAGTAATGCAATAAATAAATAATAGAAATAATGACTATAACACAATAGAAATAAAGTATAAAATGATAAAATAATTAAACAAGGGCAAACTGGGCGAAATGCGAAGGGTAAAAATTGTAAAACCTGTGGGTGAGATAGATAGATAAGATGCTGGATCTAGTAGGAGACTCATATAATCCAGTTCAAAACACATAATCTGGATTATCTGATTTCAAAATCTGGATTATATGGCAGTGTAAATCCAGACCTCTTCAAATATTAAAAGTTTGTGAATGTGGATAAATTCTGGTGAAGGAGGTATCTTCCCTTATTCCTAGCTACCATTATAGTGTTGTTTAGTTTGCATCACTTTACTACCATCTAGTGGCAAGTGAATGATGAAGATGTACATTGAAGATGTACAAGATTTCCCAATGCATAGTGGTCCACAAAGCACATTAGGCATCTTGCTGGCTCTGTCGCTCTGTTGTAACATAACAGCAGATCTCTAGGCATGCAGACATGATGAAACTGACCAATTCTAATTCCCACATATTTAAGTCCACTAAGAAAGATATGACTCCAATTCAGAATTCTGGTGCATGTATATAAAACCATGGACTTTGTAGTTACCATGATTGCTACAGCACTAATCTTCCATCCTTTTTTATTGCTTCAACGTTGTTCTTTTTGGCAGGAGCTTCTTCTTCTTGTGTTGTACAATATTCGTGTCTGCCTCATGTACATCCCTTTGATGGGATTCAAGAGTTTCATGGCATTCTACTGGCTGGCCAGGTAATAATCACTGTGCAAAACTTTGTTCTGGACTCCCGATGTTCATAGATTTAGGAGTATAAAGTCAGGATGGGTAGCTCTCTGTGTACATGGTGGGTTCATTAGGTCATGAGCGATCACACCAACTGGAAAAGCTCATTTTGGCCTGTAGAAACATCCAGATCTATGAAGCAAGACCATGCACTGCGACTGATTGGGCTTCAATTGGATGTCATCCATGGACCTCCAACCATAAAGAAGAGTTGGGACTTAGATGTACTGAAAATTTTGGCCACATAAAATAAATAGACTAACAATTGATGCTTTTGGATATCAAACCAGAATTTTCTACAATTCTAGCTTCTTATTAATATGCCAACATATTGCTGCTGTGTGTTCAGGGGCAGTCACTCCAATTATAAATTGGACCAGCTTCACCAACCCAAGCCCAAAACCCTTTCAAGTTCAGCAAAACTTTGAAATTGTAGTTTGACAGAATCGCTGTGCTCTTAGCTACCCCAGAAGACTCAAGAAACTCTACTTTGAAAAGTTATCAACACTGAGAACTTCCTCCTGTAAAAAGGTGGTCGAGCTAATGAAGGCCTGTGGGACATTTCAATCCTTAACCCCATTGATAAGTATGGGAAAAGAGAAACAAGGCTGGAAAAGAAAGGAAGAATAAGGGAAATGGCTGCTAGAATGTCTGCAGAAAGAAAAGATTTATTTATTTTATTTATTTATTTTATTTTATTTATTCGGCTTCTATGCCGCCACTCCCAAGTAGGCTCGGGGCGGCTCACAGCCAGGGGCAAAACAATGTACAATCAGCATACATACTAAAATGCAATATAAAACAAGATAAAAATACACAGTAAAACAGCGTTAAAACAGAATTAAAATAGTTCAAGCGGTCTGGCAGCGTTGTCAAGGGGTCCCGCTCTTTGACCTAGACCTGGAAAGCCAGCCGGAAAAGGTGAGTCTTACAAGCCCGCCTAAACGGGAGCAGGTCATGGATGGCCCGGGTAGCGGGCGGCAAGGCATTCCACAATGTCGGCGCTATGACCGAAAAGGCCCTTCGACGAGTGGCAGTTCTTTTGGCCACCTTAGCGGAAGGGACCGCTAACAGATTAGAGTCCTCCGAACGAAGTGATCTAAGAGGGAAATATGGGGTGAGACGGTCCCTCAGATACGCTGGCCCCAGGCCGTGTAAGGCCTTAAAGGTAAGAACCAACACTTTGAAGGCAATCCGGTGCTCAATGGGCAGCCAGTGCAGATCCTGCAAAATAGGTGTTATATGGCATCCTGCTGGGGAACCAGACAGGAGCCGGGCGGCAGTGTTCTGCACCAGCCTGAGCTTCCGGGTTACCGACAGAGGAAGGCCAACGTAAAGAGCGTTACAGTAATCAAGCCTCGAGATGACCGTGGCTTGGATCACCGTGGCCAGGTCAGCCCGGGACAGGTAGGGGGCCAGCCTCCTCGCCTGTCGGAGATGAAAGAAGGCGATCTTGCTGACCACAGAGACCTGGGTCTCCATGGTCAGTTGGGAGTCCAAGTGGACCCCCAAGCTCTTCACGGAAGACGATGGGCAGGGAAGCATTTGTAATGGGTTAACCCTTTATAAGATTTCAGAAGGCAGTTGAGAAGTTGAAGAAAAATCCTTTTTGTTTAAAAGCTTTGAAAAAAATTAGCTCCTTTCAAATAGTCTTCTATATTTGCCCATCTCTGGCTGGATAGTGATGTGCTGTTATTTGATTCCTTAGGTTATTAGAAAGCAACTGGTTTCTCTGGATCTCACAGATGAATCACATCCCAATGAACATTGATTATGACCAGAATTTAGACTGGGTCTCTGCCCAGGTAAGAGAAAGTCTGATACTGCATAAGGGGAGTCATTTTTAATTCAAATATATTTATTCATAAATATTTTAGGGCACATAGTTTCATAATAAATAGCTGAGTTATATTGCAATTTCTTGTTTATTGTATTTATTATCATATCAGAAGCGAATTGAGGGTACAGTTGTAATGTATTTAAAAACACATAAGTTAAAAACTTGGCATTATACTAAATGTCCATTGACCAGTAGCTGGCCACTTGGAGTGCCTCTGGTGTTGCTATATGAAGGTCCTTTATGTATATGTGGCAAGGCTCAGGTTGCATTTTAATAGGTGGTCTGTGGTTTGATCTTCTCCACACTCACATGTTGTGGACTCCATTTTGTGGCCCCATTTCTTAAGGTTGGCTCTGCATTTCGTGGTGCCAGAGCATAGACTGCTCAATGCCTTCCAAGTTGACTATTCTTCTGTGTGCCTAGGCCTAGGGGGACTTGAGAGAAGCCTCCCTGCAGGATCATTAACACATCCAAGCATCCCCTTGGCAACGTCTTTGTAGACTGCTGATTCTCTCACACCAGAAGCAACTTGCAACATGCAACCAAACAAGCAACTTGCAGTATGCAATTGCCAAATTATTTCAGTATAAGTCCTCCTGTAAAACCCTATGTAATGTCTAGTGCAGTGGTTCTCAACCTGTGAGTCCCCAGATGTTTTGGCTTTCAACTCCCAGAAATCTTAACAGCTGGAAAACTGGCTGGGATTTCTGGGAGTTGTGAGCCAAACACCTGGGGGCCCACAGGTTGGGAACCACTGGTCTAGTGGAAGTTGTTCATTTCAGTAGGTTTTGCTACTGTCCACAGTCACTATGATAATGTTAGGGGTGTATCTCTTGCAAATATTGGGGGGGGTCCCTAACTGTACTGAGTACACAGCAAGACCAACATCCTGTGTTATGGCTCATCTGGAAATCCTATTCTCTTTGGGAGTAATTTCCACTAAAATCAGTAGCGATCATTTTTAGTAGGGACACATGGGATTTTTGAGGAGCCAACTTAAGTTAGTATGCTACAAGGTGAATTCTGAAATAAAATTATAGCATCTATGAAACAGTGATGTAGAACCTTAAAATTTCAGTGCTGACCTGAATTAAAAAGTTTGACATTCCAGCTTCTGCTCTTTCAAGGCCAATTTAAAAATTATGTTACCTTCTCACAAAAAAAGCTGTTTGGGGAAGCCACCTTGTGTTACTTCATTTGCAAATTAATATTAGCATCAGAAATCTAGTAATTTATAACACAGAATGGAAGAGAACAGAACAAAATGGACCATAACAATACTGTAAAGTTCTGCAAATCCTATAACTATAAAAACAGAAGCATCACTAACAGAAAATAGAGGGTCCCTTATCTGTAAAAGATACATTCATTGACTTCATGTAGATAGGCATAAATGCAGATACCTATGAAGTCTATTGAAATGAAGGACTTATGGCCCCAAAGTACCACAGAGTAGCCATGGAGGACCTAGAAAATGACAAGAGAGGACATAATTTCATGGACATGGATAAATGAAACCATAGATACTGGTCCTGAAGATAAAGTGGTTGTATCCATACAGTGAAGGGACCTGACACACATTCCTAGAGTTTCAGACTACAAGTGGGGTGCCAAATCTGAAAATGCCCTCCCTTTTCAAGTCATAATCCTAGGCCATGGTTACCATAATACTTCCACCTCAATCAAAGAGGAAAGAGTGCTTGCCAGGTCAAGAAAGCTCATGAGGAAATCTAGTGTCTGCTGGCAATGAGGAAATGACTGTGATTTCTTCTCCTTCCTTAGCTCGCAGCAACGTGTAATGTGGATCAATCCTGGTTCAATGACTGGTTGAGTGGGCACTTGAACTTCCAGATTGAGCATCAGTGAGTATGATATATATAGTGAGAGAAAGAAGTTGGATAAGAAATTGAGATAGAATAAATTATTCAGTATTAATGAATGCATCAAGGAAAAGCCTTCTTAAGACCATTCAGTACAGCCATATAACCCAGAATATCAAGACAGAAGATCCCACAATATCTGATTTGAACGTGGTTATCTGAGATCACACTGCCATATGTTCCAGTTTAAAGCAGAAAATGTGGGATTTCATTCAGCCATGTGGAGGGGGCCTTAGACATGAGAGATCTGGTCAAGATTGGATGTTAGAGGGCTAGGAATCCTTTGGCGGAGATGAAATGCTGTTAGATCAATGAAAGAGCCTTGTAATGTCAACTTGAAACATCACCTCTCTTCTCTTTCTGCAGCCTTTTCCCAACCATGCCTCGACACAACTATTGGAAAGTGGCTCCTCTGGTGAAGTCTCTCTGTGCCAAGCATGGAATTAAGTACCAGTGCAAACCTTTGCTCACAGCCTTTGCGGACATATTGCGGTAAGTGTTTATTAAGTCTTACGTCCTAGTGGAAGGAGCATCAGGGAAAAGACAAAAGAAGGATGAAAGAGAGAACACCCTGTGGAACATGCATTATATGAGATTGACAAGACTCTGTTTTCCTTTCCTTCTGCAGGACTCTGAAGGAATCAGGGGAGTGCTGGCAGGATGCTTATTTCCACTGATAAGAAGAAGCTTCCAGAAAGAATCAGCATGCTAAGTGGTGTTGTCATAATGCAGAAAATGGATGAAATCCATTCGTATTTATTTAAATATATATTCAGATTCAAGTGGATTTTCCTTTTTCGCTGCAACTCCCAGCAGCCCCACTCAGCATAGCCAGTGGGAAGGAATGGTGGGAGTTGCAGTCCAACAACATCTGGAGCTTCACAATTATTAACTAAAACCTAGCAGAAAGGGGACAATGATCCATATCCCACTAGGCTCAATACAGCTGGCTTGAAAAATCATAAAGGGGTAGGGAGACTTCTATATAGGTCAACTCCACAGAAACAATTTGAGGAACATATGGCAATTTTGATCTGCTACTTTTGTGTAGGATGTAATGCTGGATTCCCTCTGAAGGAATGAGAGATCCAGTGGAAATGTGGTAAAGTATAAATATGTACCTCCAAAATGTGCTCCAATTTTTGCCAGCTCCAAAGACTGCAGAGGCAAGGGAAGAGAAGGATATTGTATTGTGCTTGTGCTGTAAAGCCAACATCACAATGGCTTTCAGTCCTTTTAAATTTTGGTACTGTTCTGTGTAGAGGCCACAAGGGGGCACTAGAGGGAGAAGGATAGTCAATTTTATTGGGGGTGGGGAGTTGAAATAGTAAAATCACCCCCCCCCGCGCACGCTTGTGGTGGTTATTCCCCCTTCCCCACGTCTCATTTCATAAACTTGTTTCCATGACTGTGGAGGGAATAACAGGAAAATAGGGGAAATGGTTTTCCTCCTTCAACCCACCCTCCAGCCCCATAAATTGGACTACCCTTCTCTCTCTAGTGCCCTCTGCCTAGATAATTGAACAGTACCTAAATTTTAACTGCTACTATTATCATCAGCAGCATTACTTTTGATGTGGATTTCTTAGCAATAATTGCATATGTACATGCTTTCTTTTTATCTTATTGATTATGAATGTTGTTAATCACCTTGGGTGAGTCATAAGTTGAAACAATGTGTGTATTTAAACACTTTTAAATGTTTTACAAGAAATTCTAATTCAAAACAGATATCTGTTGTTTTTTTTTAAAAGTCACTGGATATTGTTCAGTTCAAACTGCTATGAAGTACCTGAAGCCTAATATAGGCAGTCACTGGGTTACAAACCAGTTGAATTTGTATGTAAGTTGGAATAGGTATATATTTTTAAAGTGTTAACTCCAGTCATTTTTAAAAGTTTTGGATAGAATAGGGAGAGGTTAACATCCCTGTAAGATTTATTTTGCTGCCTGTATCCCTGTTTAAAATATTTCACCTGGACTTTGAAAATATTAGCTTGTGGAAACAAGAACTGGTGATAAAGTGTCAGTGGAGACTACTTTTCCCCATGTTAACTTTCAGGAGTTCTTTCATAGGGGTAGATTTCCTCTCACTTCCTGTTGTCTCACCCCTGTTTGTAACTAGGAGTTGTATGTCAATAACATGACTGTAACTGGAGAAGGAAGGCACCCAATCCAATTTGATCTTGGAAGCTAACTATGGTGGTGGCAACATATCATGCCGAGTTCACATTCCTGTTTAGTGCCCTTTATGACATGTTACTACTGCATAGTATTCATGTTTATTATCAGACTATGTTTTCCACTGCATTTCTTTGAGCTTAGGGGCATGCGACTTCCCTGAGGGTTTCCATAGCCAAGAGGAGATTTGAATTTTGTTTTCCCATTATTCTTGCTCCAACATTCAAACCATTGTGTTATGCCAGCTATCAAAATAGCTATTTATAGAAGTGATGCAGTGCTAAAGAAGGGATCAGAAGTTTACAATGGAATTGCACTTTGTACATATAGATGCAAATGTAGAAATCATCATTGTAACTGAGAAATAAAAAAAACTACTGAAATGAGATTTGAGCCTTTATATGACTTATGTGCTGCTATCTCTCACATATAGAATCATTACAGCTTGGGACGTTTTTGAATGACAAATCCCACATGGCTATTTTTCTACAGAAAATTGAATTTTTCTGAACAGAAACCATTGTGGGGCAAAACAAGATTCTTGTACAGAAATGCAGTTTTTTGCATGCACACATCCTATGTGGGTCTTAAACATCATGTGAGACATTTATTTTTCTGAATTAAAATGGAAGGTTTTGCTCTGAGACAGGAATGCAATTATGATCATCCTGCTGTTGAAAGGGTTCACTTCCCTTTGCATCAGTGGATCCCAACCTTTGGGCCTCCAGGTGTTTTGGACTTCAACTCCCAGAAATCCCAACCAGCTTGCCAGCTGTTAGGAACTTTGGGAGCTAAAGTCCAAAACACCTGGAGGTCCAAAGGTTGGGAAACACTGCCTTACATGGTACATAGATTTTGGCACACCAGATGTCAAGTTGCCAATAAGACAAAGAAACAAAGAGACAATTTATACGAGGGATTAAAACAAATAATGAAAAATGTATTTATGTTCATCAGAAGCAGGAAACAACAAGTCCCATCTAGCAATGACTTTGTCCCATTTACATAAGGCAAAGTTAAGTGCCTCCACATGTTGTTGTTGTATATTTGTTCAGTCGCTTCGACTCTTCATGACCTCATGGACCAGCCTCCACATAAAAGAAGAAATAAACACACAATTTATTTATTCTGAAACTAGTGGGGAGAGCCTTTCAATCCACACAGGTATTTTGTAACTTGGAAGTTGCTACACCTGAAGAAAAAACTTCAAAGAGAAACGGTAGTACAAAGTGGATACATTGAAAGACAATTGCAGGCTTGATAGTTATCAGATCTCAGCTCAGCAAGAACAGGAAGTGGTTATCTTATTGGAGAAATTAATCACATCAGTTGCTGGCTTATTATGAAACTATTCCAACACGTCGTTATACATGTTCACTAGGACCAGATCATCAATTGTCCAATTAGTACAACTCCCCAGTTCCATCACTAGTGCTGACCGAAATAGGGTTCAGATTGCTTCCTCTTCATTCCCTAGCATTCGCTGAATTTCCCAGTAGTTCTGCTGTTATCATTTACATTTGCTCCAAGATTCTATTAGGGTTCTGCACGTGTGACTTTTCCTTATGCATGCCAATGTCCTTTTACCAGAGCTGTGTGAACTGGCATTCACTTTCTCTCTGTTAACACCAAAACCATACTCACTTATCAACTTATTGATAATTATCCTTGGTGAACATAAAGGCTTGGAGAAGCAGCTGATTTTTTATGTTACTGCCTATTGTACTTATTTTATTCAATATGAATTTATTTAAGTTCAATGGACACACTCGTACAATAGTTTGTGCATGTGCACAAAAGGGGACCTTTCTTTGGAACCATTCCAAAGCCCCAATCACCTAAAGAGACATGCTTAATGCTCATTTGGGGATCATATATCAACCACCAAGGTCAGTGTCTACCAATTCAGTCGCACAGCAGCTAAGTGTCATAAAGGACTGATCCAATGGGAATTCTGAATTTTGACCCAGGATTTGGGCTTTCCCTTGACTTAGGGCCAGTCACTACAGTCAGTCTTCACTGCCATTCCACGTTTTCTGCATCCAGGTGGCCCAAGGTTACAGTCCGCTGTCATTCCCTACAACATACCACCTACCTTTTCTTTTGGCGCTCTGCATGATGTCAGGCATCCACTCCCATCAGTCTTGTAATCATGCAAAGACTGATGGCAGGAAAGAGAGGCAGGTTTCCCCCTTCCCAGATCCCTTTACATGGAGATGTTGGGGGCAGGTCCCTCCCATATTATTTTGCCAGCAGTCAAATGGGGTACCTTGCAGTACCATGCACACCCTCCCTTCTCATTTATTTATTTATTTACATCATTTATATTCCGCCCTTCTCACCCCGCAGGGGACTCAGGGTGGATCACAATGCAAAATCACAATGCACATTCAAACATTCAATGCCATAGACATACAACATATATAGACAGACAACGAGCGATACAATTGGTCAAGAGCTCACCCCAACCTGGGCAGGCCTCAAACTCATGACCTTCTGGTCAGTAGAGATCTTATGCAGCTGACTCTCAGCCAGCTGTGCCACATTCCCAATTCTTCCCCCCCAGGGGCATCCTGTCCCTGACCCCATCAGATAGGGGAAAGGGAGCCAACGTACGTTGCCATATTGCTCTTTGCCCTATCAGATGGGGGAAATGGCTGGAAAATTTGGGTATCAAGATGTCTTGTGACGCTTCCTCTGCACTTGGTTCGGGGCCTGCCAAGTGTTGTGTGATGGCCCTCAGCAGGCCCCGTCCCAAAGTGTTGCAAGGGGCCAAAATGCCCCAGTGTAATAAGGTGGCTAAGTCACACTTGGTGACAGCATTAGAGTAGCTCAGTGGTCCCTCAGCCACCTCCAAGGTGGTTGAGGGAGTCTCTGTAAGGACACCATATGGGTCCAATCTGGTGTCTGGGCCCATAGATTCTGTGTGGCTCTGTAAAATCATAATGGAGATGTCACTGAGTAATAATTACATCTATAATTGCTGCCTTCATTTCGTTTCACCTATAAAGACTCATTTCTAGTATCTCCCAAAAGGGTTGCATTTTTAGTATCTTGACCTGACCTCCTCCTTAGTGATGTCCTGTGCAGCAATGTAGCATATTTGTCACTTATGTTACTTGGCATTCCTTTCCCGTCCTACTTCCCTTCTCTTGCCCCTACCTCTTCCCTATGTCCATATTTTTGTAAGAGCTTGAAATGGTAGTTTGCATAGTAACAGCTCCCAGAATCTCTGGATTCACCTTGCCAGACTGGACAATGAATTATGGGAACTAAACTTTTTAAAAAGACTTTTCCAAACCCTGTTTCATAAACAAACATAAGAATAACAAACTGAATACGTATGGTTCCTCAGCAAGCCTCTGCTACCTAGAACTGTTGGGAGTTTCAGTTTAACTATGTCTACCTGATTCCCAGCCTTGTTCTTGCCTAATGAGGTTAATCCATCATGCCTCCTACAAGAAGATTCACTCACCAAGTAATATTCCTAAGGTAGGAAAGTTCTTTTTCTGACATGCCACTATATATTTTTATGATCATATTTTCTTGGATCAGACTGACCAGCCATTGCTTTGGAACTAATACCAAGAAATTTGCCTTATTGCATTGTTGAGTATTCTTTATCTGAATTTCTGAAATCCAAAATTGTCCACATGGGTAGGTGAGATAGTGAATTTTTTGCATTCTGGTCATTCAATGTACACAAACTTTGACTCGTGCACAACATTGTTAAATGATGTGTATAAAATTAACTCTAGGCTATGTGTATAAGATGTATATGCTAATTATTATTTCAGACTTGGGCTCCATCCCCAAGATATCTCATGGTTCCAAGACCCAAAATATGGAACACCTCCGGTCCCAACCATTTTGCATAAGGGATACTCAACCTGCTTATTAATTTCGCTCTTGTTCCCCAGAATGCTGAAACTTGAAGCAACTTATAAAACAAAAAGATACAAGTTGAAACATATATAAGGCTCTTCCTGACTGGGTGGAAGAAGTGAGAGCTCTTGTAACATTGCTCCTTGCTTGTTAAGAGAATTGCAACATGGTTATAGCCGCCTCTGCATCCACTCACTACCAGAGCAGTTAAGCTGGCTCAATTGCCCAATTGCTCTGGCTAGTGGCTATGAAATCCCCAGGGTGGAGAGGAAAAAGGAGAAGGGTGTTTGTCTCTCCTCCCATTGCAGTTTGCCAAAAGACAGCAAAATCTATTCACTCATTCAACCCCATCATGACAGGGAAAGGGGCAAGAAATCCAGGATGAACTGTGATATATCCTGGAGATATATATTTAAAAACAGAGATATAAACTTTTGGAGAAAGCATTCATAACCTTTTGGAAAACAACTTTGGAGATCATAACTCAGGAGAGGCCACAGGGGAGGATCTAGCACAATCCAAAGACCTGAAGGCCTCAAAGGCAGAGCAGGTGGAAGATAACATGGTATATGTCACAATGGCTGGGAAGGTGGAAGAAGGTTGCCACAAATAAGAAGCCACTGTCATCTTGTTAACCATGCCACTGTTTCGGAACCTCATTCTGTGAAGACTGTGTGTTGATCGGCTGTCCACACATTAAAAAACTAATGTAAAGGCATCTTCCAAGAAAAACAAACCAAAACTACAAGTCCCATAGTAATCAGCCAACATTATTCTTGGCATTGAATGTTTGCCACTGTGTTTTATTTTGCTGGAAGCCGCTAATATTATTAGCTTCATGCAGTCATGCCAGCCACATGACCTTGGAGATGTCTACAGACAACACTCTTCGGCTTAGAAATGGAGATGAGCACCAATCCCCAGACACGGACACAACTGGACTTAATGTCAGGGGAAAATGTTTACCTTTACCTATTGGTATATTATAGCACATAGATGAGAAACTTCCTGTATACTTCTATTATGTATTTACAAATTTAATTTTAAAAAACTTGGGACGATCATTTTTAGCCATCAATATAATCATCTCTTAACTCAAGGCTCTGCAACATCTCCTCTTTCCATGATACTTAAGTAGAAATTTTTCAGAATTGGCTGAAACCTGTTTTAGGCTCACACAAGCTTGGAAAAGTTACTTGCCTGGACTACAACTTCCAAACAATTTTGGCGTTGGTCAGGCATGTAGCCAGGGGGGGCTAAGGGGGCTTCAGCCCCCCCCCCCCCCAATTCTCAGGGTGGTCCGCGAGAAGGCCTTTCTGGTACATTATTTAAACCGTTATGTTTATTCATATCATGATCTGATCACCATGCTCAATATATACCACATTCATGGGGTTATTGGGATAGCAATACAAAAGGTTTGCTAGGGTAGACCCTCTCCCACCCAGTCTCTGCCCCCCCCCGAACCAAACTCAGCCCCCCCGAATCAAAATCCTGGCTACGGCCCTGGCGCCGGTGGTCAGTAACTGTGCCAGCTCAGAGATCCTGTCAGCTGTTGTCCAAAATGCTAGCTTTTCCAAGTTCTAGGCCCAATTCAATTATGGTCAATTGTGTTAGCAGAGGTGTAAAGCAACACAGTCACTTCTTTGAAAAATAATCATAGTGAGGCTCTACCAGTAATTTTATGCCAATTATTCAGATAAAGTGCCCCTCCCTATGCCTGCTGAGTCTACTAAGATGCAACAGCATGACCACATGACCAAACTCTGAATCATTTTGTCCCCCACCCTTTACTTTTCAAATGTATTAATTGACAGGCTGCCTTCATCATGGCTTTATTGAAGTCTGAATGAAGTACTCTGAAGCATTATTATATTAATTTCTTAGGACAAGTTTGCATAGAATGGTTGCATAAACCTCAACAACAAGTGAATAGGGCAACACTGTTTCAGAAGAAGCTTTGATTAATTGATTTTACACCTACACTCCAGATTAGTAACAATGCACATTCCAGCAACTTATCCACATCTGTGTAGCAGCCCAACCAATGTTATAACATGAGCTTTGGAAAGAGCATGGAGACAATGTATTGTGAGTAGGTGTGAGAAACAATGGCACTTGGCTTGGTATCTTTGGGTGGTTGACTATTAGGGCGTAGCCTAGCCTACGTGCTTTGCTGCACGGTTTTATTACCATTTGGTTATGCTGTCATCTCTGCTCTGGCACCAAAAGAACAGATGCTATCTGGTTAGTTACCTCCTGATTTATATGAATCAAGTTGTGGCCCTCCAGATGGTATTGACCATATCTGCCATCAGCCTAGGTAGGACTCCAATGGTGAGGATTATGCAACCTGAACTCCCAGTGAGTACTAATAATACTGAACTATGATCTCCCTCTGTATAAGGCAGTCTCCTCTTTTCCTATCTGTTGGATTTCTGCTTAAGTCACAGTAAAAGATCTTCAGGTAAATCCAAGTCTCTCCATTTCCCAGTAATGTGCCAATGTCATTCTCAAGCTGGTGTAAGTATTTTCCCTCTTACTGCTATGGAAGTAGGGAAAACTTGTGAACATATCTCCCTCTGCCACTTTAAAACAGCAAAATGCCACTCCTCATTTCTCAAAACAGATGTAATATAACATATAATAGAACAAATTAACATTTCAAACAACAAATTGAGCCATTTAAGCCACATGTACAATGTTACCTTCATATCTGCAGGGCCAATACTTGTAGATTCATTTATCAACATACAATAAAATAGCAATGCACTTTCTGGGTCAGGGGTCCCCAAACTAAGGCCCATGGGCTGGATGCAGCCCTCCTAGGTCTTTTACCAACCTCCACCCTACACTTTAGACTTAGGTTCACCCTAAGTCTGAAATGACTTGAATACACATAACAATACTACACTTATTTGCACTACAAATAAGATATGTGCAGTATACATAGGAATTCATTCATGTTTTTTCAAACTATAGTCTGCCCCCCCCCCCAACAGTCGTGAACTGGCCCTCTGCTTAAAAAGTTCAAGGGTCCCTGTTCTAGGACCTCTGGTGTGACTCTATGGCATTGGGAACATAACCCCCCCCCCCCACACACACACACACACACAGAGTTACAGGGGTTGAGAAGAGAGAGCCAGTGTATTTAAATTCTCCATCCACAAAAGACTGACCAGATACAGAAGTTAGCAGGGTTCCATTCAGACTATACAATTGTAGTACAAGCATTCCAACTACCATGGTTTCATACAATCAAATTGTGGGATTGGCAGTTCAGGGATGGCCACCTAAACTCTCAGCCAAGGAATTCCTCTTATGTCCCACCAGAATGAACCATAGCAGTTAATGTTTAATTATAATGGTATAGTGTGAATTGTGTTTGGTGAAATGTACTGTAAATAAACCGTCTTTCCATTCTGGTAATGAAAGGAAACCTCTAAAACCTCGGTCCTGCAGAGCAGGCAACAGAAGCAAGCAACCAGTCTCCTTAGTTGAAGCAAAAATATTTTATTTCAGCGTGGTCACGCAGAGACGGACAGCTGAAGACCAGTGATTGCCTTCAAAGAAAAGGCTGATCATCCTGTTACAATCTTTCTGTTATCTTTTATAGATGTTTACTGGGTCATGGTGTAGCCCCTCTGCCCATACCCCTTATTCAATCAGGTTCTTAAAAACATGCTTTTCTCATTATTTGGCCATCTCGGCACTTCTAACTAATAAGCTCTACATATGCGGCACCATCATGGATAAACATATATTATTTGTATATAGATAAGCATTGAATTGTCAGGTCACCCTGTGTGCACTGAAATTTGGAACATCCTGTGTATTTGGAACACACAATCTCCCCTTGACCTTCGATCTTCCGTTCCCTTTTGCCAAGAGGGGCACTTTTTATTTTAAGTTGGCATTTCAGCATTTTGTACTATTAAGCTCATTCAGCCCTTCAGTAAGATGTTGCATTTCCATTGAAATTGTAGTTATGTGCCTTCAGACTGTTTACAGTTTACAGCAATTCTAAGGGATGCATATCCTGTGAACATTCATTCTGAAGTTTGCCATTGCCTTCCTCTGATGCTGAAATACTTTGATTTGCCCAAGGTCACAATGTGGATTTCCATAACTGGGCAGGGGATTTGAAGCCTGGTCCCTGAAAACTTGGTCCCACACTCAAACAACCACACTACACCAGCTCTCAATCTGCATCTACACACACATAGTGTCAAATGCCAGTTTTGCACAAATCTCCATCCTTCTAGGTCCTCACTTCCAATGACCTATTTTTTTCATTCAGTGATGTATGACTTGTCAAGCTAATTGGCCACCGCACATTTGGTGCCATGTGAGTGAAGGAAATTTTTTAATCCTTTTACTGTCACTCAATTAGGGTTAAAAACAGCCATCTTAATTGAATATAAACAATGGAGGAAATGCTGAGAGAGGCATCCAACACCCAGGGAGTCACAAGATTCTCATTATCCCTGCTCTAAATCAGTCATGAACCCAGGGGAAGACCTAACTCAATGTACCTCTCTGTGCAGATGTTTCTGTGCCTAGACTATTCCCTTTAATATCTGCTTACAGAACACACATACAGCAAACATTCAATGCCAATTATACAATCAACAAGGGCAGACCACACAGCAGAGGTGACAGCAGTTTTTCCCATCTTATTTCTAGTGTCTTGGAGGCTATGCTCGACTCCTGCCAAGGGGAGGGGGGCAGGGTCTGTCACTCCATCTTCCATGCTGAGGAACTATCCTCCAATCAAGGTCCTTTGAAGAGCGCCTTTTTATTACCTCCCCACTAAAAGTGGTACCTATTTTATCTACTCACATTTTTGCTTTTGACCTGCTACATGGACAGGTGAGCTGGATCTAATGGTGGGTGCTCACCATCGCCTGGACTCAAACTGCTGACCTTCTGATCAGCAGGATTTTTCTGCAGCACAGTGGTTTAGTCTGCCCAGTCCCTACAATGATTTGGGATAGTGGATTCAATCATTGGTCATGTTATGGAACACGGGCCTTCTGTACACAAGAGTTTTGTGTCAAAATGAGCTTGGGCAATTTTTTAGTTGGAAAAGCAGTCTGAACAAGAAAATTAATTATGCAAAAGCGATAAAAACGTGACAGTGACAAGCATGTACAAGATCATAGCAAGTATTGCCTCTAGAAAACATATCTCCCTGACATGTGGAGTGATACAGAAGCAGAGCAAGATTTAGTAATAAAAGATCTGCGATACAAATGAAATAACAAGAATGTGATTTAACACAGTTGCAAAGCTGAGGTGGGGGAAAGGTGGCCCTCCAGATGTTTGTTAGATTATATCTCTCGTCAGCTCTAGCCAGGCTAACCAATGGCTCTGAGCTAATAGGAGCTGCAATTCAATGTGAGTAGAAAGAGAAACATCCTCCACTTTTGCTGAAAAATAATGTGTATTAGTACTATCTAGCTTGGCTAAGATTACTTAGACTGGCAAGGTCTGGTCTGGCAATGTGAATTACTGAAGAGGTTGTAATAGCTCATTCTGTACAATATCTGTAAAAAGGCCAACTGCCATGCCCTTGTACAAATCTATAATGAAACCAAACTTGGAATGTTGTGTACAGATTTAGAGAACAGTACATGGTAAAAGTATTCCTTTGGGGAAGGTGATGAAAAACTACAAGCATGCATTTCTCCTTATGAGGAAACATTACAAAATTATGCATGGTGAAAGGGAGAAGGCAGCAGTTGTCCGCCCTTTCTTTTACTACTAACCAAATGGTGAACAAAAGACACTTCAACTCATGCTCCTATGTGGCATGCATAAAAGGACATGTTTTAATTTATGGTGGGAATGCCTCCAGCTGAAGAGTTTTTGGAACATTATATTTATGGAAATAGGTAACATAGGATTACATATTGCCCTGGATGCTAGGTTAGCATTACTCAGTCCTATTATAAGTTCTGATCAAAGTAGACCCATTGAACCTGTGAGTCTTACAAAAGAGTTGTTTTACCAGTTTTCTGTCCATTTAAGGTGTTCTTATGATTTAGACCCTTTTGTCTAAATGAAATGTTATAGAAGGCAAGATGCTATCATTTGCAAAAGCACCACCTATAATTATGTAATATGAGCTTCAGCAATTATTTTTTTTATTACATGCATGTACAAACATGCTGGTGTTATTGGATCTTGTCTGGCCCCTCAAGACCACACACCACTTGTGTCATGAGAACGAGGTTGCCCAACAAATTTAGCTTCCTCCACAAAGGGATAGTAATCTCAAAGAATTCTGAAGTTAAACAGGAAATTCTGAACTAAAGAAGGAATAGGTTTGTTATTACACAGGTTTAAGCATGTTGAACTTTCGGATTTCCATGATCTGGGGTGGAAAACCTCTGGCTTTATAGATGCTTTCACTTGTCACTCTTATGACCCCAGTCAATGGTGAGAATAGAAGCTGCAGATAATCCTATGGAAGACTGAAGTATCCCATTTCTGCTGTAAAAGAAAAGTTCTGATGATGGCAAAGGGGCATTTCATCTTAACTTTGAGGTTGAAGTTCATTATAAAGTATAATGCTGGAAGCAATTGTCTATCATCACATTTAAATGTATTTCTTCAGACCTTTTCAAATAACCTGTCCAGTTTATAGACCACAATAGTCTGACTACATGGTACAACTATACCCATTTCTTACACTGCTACTAATATTTTTAGGGGGTGGGGAGTTATCCCATTCCTACTGTCCCTTCACTCATACAATAGATGTATGAAGGGATTCCCATTAACACACTTGAAAAAACAGGAGAAAGAAAATATAATAGCAGAAACAAAACATAACAGATTATTTGCTTAAACTACTATTCTTTATTCAACACTTGCACCTTTAATGATCCAACAAAAAAAAAAATCTCTGAAGGCAGATCTTCATATATAAATACAAAATATTATTTTAATATTGGCCATGCCACTTTTTAAATTATGGAAGAGTATTTCCTCTACTATCTAACTTTAATACTAGACAACATGGTAGCAAGAGCGCTTGAAATATATTTTGACAAAGCGGGCCCTGGTGGTGGCCCAGATAAAACTCTTGGTGGGGTGGGCAATTTTTTCCACCAGTGCTATTTTCCCACTGA
Source organism: Anolis apletophallus (assembly GCA_030556195.1). Classification (NCBI taxonomy): domain Eukaryota; kingdom Metazoa; phylum Chordata; class Lepidosauria; order Squamata; family Anolidae; genus Anolis; species Anolis apletophallus. The sequence continues at coordinate 102,829,328 of JARBWK010000002.1, read as the reverse complement.
AAATGCTGCCCCTGGACATTTTTTCACACTTTGATGCATAAGAGCCTGCATGCAGGATTATTGTGTATCAAGGTGAATAGTAACAAGGTGAATAGTTACTCATTGGAAACCACGAGTTCCCTTGGGGAGTTAAAGGAGGTTATAAATAAAGCATCATCATCACCATCATCATCATTAACAAAAGGCCACCCACTGGGAAAACAAGTATGGGTCTAAAGCAGTGGTTCTCAACCTGTGGGCCTCAGCCCAGCAGTGGGCCGTGAGAACGAAAATCTGGTCCGTGAACCTCCTTCTTCTTTATTGTTTTATTTTATTTTATTCATTTTATTTCTGCTCCTTTCCGCAGTCCCACCCCTTTTGGTACTAATGTTGGAGAGTGGTCCCCGGTCAAAATGGAACCTGGTCAAAGTGAGTTCTGGTCAAGTGGGCCCTTGGTCAAAAAAAGGTTGGGAACCACTGGTCTAAAGAATTACTCTTTATCAGCATTGTGGAACTGATCTTGATTAAAATCTTCAGTGATATGCATGGACAGATGAAATTACTAGTTATTACATACTTTCAGGTCAACTCTGACTAATGGTGAAGCTATCACAGAGTTTTCTTTGTCAGATTTATTAAGCTATTGCCTTTCACTTCTGCTGAGATTGTTAACATTATCTAGTGAGTTTCCAGAGCTAAGCACAATGTAGGCCTGATACATTGTTGGATATTGCCAGCTCCCAGAACTCTTCATCATTAGATATGCTAACAAGGCTTGGTAGTACTTTCAGCCCACCAACAGCCAGAGGGCAAATCATGCCTTATCCAGCCATGCTCTGAATTATGCCACATTTCAGAGATCCCATGGTGTTATCAAAAATAAGTGTATTCTAACCATTTTAATTTTTTTATATCTTTGCTCTTGAATTTAGTTCTTGTCCTGCTCCCCAATCTGTAGTTTACTAAGTTTGTGAATAAATCTGTCCCCACCTGTATACACACCCTACTGTTATTAGCCAAAAATGTAAGAAAACTAGCTTGTCATCTTGTGCAATTTGGCTTCACTTTGAAACTCTTATCAGACTTGCTTGCAGATTGCAACAGGTGCAAAGAGGACACATATTTCAGAATGAATGGGGACTGATGTAGCAGATGCGTGCATCTTGGCTGATAGTCAGGAGATTCCAGAATCAGTACTCGGAAGGAAAGAAAGATGCATATGAAGGAAAATATGTTTTGGAGTATTTCGTTTTCTTTGTGCACACTCACTTTATTTGATATCCAGGTTTTGTGTCTTGCCAATGCAAGACACAATGCACTATCAATGCAAGACACAATGCACTATCAAATGGCATAAAGTGGCATAAAACCCACTTGTATAACATGTTAGATCCATGTTATACAAGAGATAATTGGAAAGTGAAATGTACTGGCTTAGTTAAATGGCTGTGTCCTTACCGATGTTGTCGGCTAGTTGAATTATTACAGCCATGTGCATGTGTAGGCATACAAGTATCCACACACCTTCAACTCCCCTGTTGACTTCTAGCAGCCCCATCAATATCTTAGGACTTTGTTAGTCAATGGATACTTGCCTAAGAAGTGGTTTGCCTTTACTGCCTGTCAGAAGGCGCCCTCTTCTGTCCAGAACCCAAAGGAGTGAGAACAGCAGTGAGAGACTAAGGATCACATTTTAACTTTCAGCATAACTAAATTTCCATAGTACTTTGCAGACTACATAATCAGATTCCTATCTGTTGAGGCATCAGGCAACTCAGATTTTGAGGCAGAGCTATTTTTTTGCTTTAATGGGGACTCTTCCTTGGAAAATATAAAATGCACTTTTATATAGGAACAAGAAAAGGATCCAGGGGATTGGTCTCTCAGGCAGTAAAGTCAATTCACAAGGATGACACACTGATCCATGTCTTTTAGGTCATGATGTAGAAGGCATTTGCATGTCTGAGAAGCTAAAAGAGCACTAGAGGGCAAAGACAACTCCAAGTGACCATTTCCCATTGTTAAAGGAGAATAAAATAGGGAGAGAAGCATTGATTGATTGATTGATTTTATTATTTATGAGTCGCCCTCCACGTCAGTGCTCCGGTCCTTCAGAAGTTGTTGGACTGTAACACTCACCAAGATTTCTCAGCTTTATGCATGCTACTTAATACAGATGGGAATTTATAATCCAGTGGCCTGCAAGACCTCATGATTCCCATTTCAAAGAGGCATTTGAAGCAAATGAACCCGTGAATACTTAAAATGAGTTTTCCTTCTTGGTATAGGAATAATATTTCCCCAATCTAGTACCTGCTGACATTTTGGAGATCAACTCTCTTTGGCTCCAGTCAATCATTAACAAGGAGCAGAGTTATAGTCCTGAATATCTCAAAGGAAACATGTAAAGAACATCCACCTTGTACTGTCCAAACTGAAAATCCCTACATAGAATCCCTTCAATTCACCTGGAAACAACCTGTCCTTGAGGAGCACAATGTCAAGAAATGCAGTTATATTTGTGCAACACAATTAATGCAATGGAGTTGTGTCATGCAGAAGGAGCCCCAATCATTGAATTATAGAGTACTATAATTGTGTGCAATGTTGACAGAGCAAGAATTTGGTTATTCTCTGGAACACCTGAAGATATATTAGTAGCAGAACACCAGTTTCTCTCTCTGGATATGACCAACCATTAGTCCATCATTTAATATTCTTTATTGTCAACAGTGGTCCCATGTTGGCACATCAATAACTCTGGCACATTATGTTTACATAGGAAATATATCCAGGAATATAATGAGTTTCACAGCAAAAACTGCAAATTTCTCCCCCAATGACAAGGGTAAGGCCACCCTTAAGAACTCATGCTTATTTAATTTGGCAGTTTTCATAAGGATATCAACTGAATTTGGCTTTTTTAGCCTCCTTCTTACCTTTCTCCAAAGCCAAGCACCCTACTCTGATACAATCATTGAGTTGAAAGTTACCACAAGTACTATCTGGTCCAACCCCTTCCATGTAAAATCCCACATTCTCAACCAGTAGGTCTCTTTATAATCATCTGCATTATTTTTTTTCTCCTCCTCTCTGCCTCATTCATCACATTTTCCTTGTATCTTTGTTCATTTTACTCTGGGAGGGAGCAAAACAAGCTAGACATCAAGGCAGCAAAAATCTTAGCAATTTGAACATCCACATTCACCTTCAGCATACAAAGTTCAGTGAAATGGCACCGGGGAAATTTGTTGGCCTTGCTTCCTGGCCCTGGAGTCCTTCACTTTTGTGGATGTGAGTTTCTAAAAGGACATCTCTGTTATCTTCTTCAAAAGGAGAAAGGAGGATTTGCAGAAGTAAAAGGATGGGGGAGAAAAACATCACCTCAAAATATTACACTCAGGATTTGGCTCTCCCAGCTGCCTACTCCAGTGAAAGCAGGGCCTTGTTCTCTTGACTTGCATGAGGCAACAAGGGTATGGAGATCTACACCACCCTCCCCAGACGACACTTCAAGCTTCCTATTTATTCAGGTAGGCATCCAGCCACAGTTCCCCTGAATCCTTCAGCGAGCTGGAATGAGAGAAAGAAACAGGCTTGAGTAGCTCAGGAAACATGCAAGAAACAAAAGCACAGAGAAAATAATCCTATTGGAGCAAGGAATTTTGAAAACATTCTCATCAATCTATAAGCAGATTCAGGTTAGAAATAATCATGATAGCCTGAAATAGAAAAGCTGTTGGGAGGCAGAGAAGAGATCATGGAAAACCTAAGGATAGGCCGGCACCATCTCATAGGGAGTTTCATGTTTGATTCATAGTCACAAGTTTATTACTTGAATACAAGTAACACATGAACAGTGACTTGCAGGAAGGAATTGATCCAACCCACAGCTTGCATGTCCACCTTGGTGCAGAGCATGGAAAATTTCACTTTTCCAACAAAAAAGTAAACTAGCTGGGAAATTCTGGATGTCATCACTCAAATAAAGGAATATTTTACATGCTGTCAAATTGACAATGTGTAAGATGCTCTGACTGACAAGAACTCTAAACCAATCAATCAATTCTTTCTATTTTGGTGCACTTTTCCCCATAAGATTCAGTTCACACTAGTATCTATCATATATCACAAAGGATGGTTATGTGAGGCAACCACAGAGCTCAGAGTGCACAAAGTATTTTAGTCCATACAACCTTCCTTATTCAGATCAGGAATGCTTCCTTATTCAGATCAGGGATATATATCCTATGTATATTAAATGAAGATAGATCTCTTATGTTGATTCTTCTCTGTCATCCATCACCAGAACTAAGAAAAATCTTCAAGAACTCTACAACTACACTCAGAAAGGTATCTTAAAATCCATTTGCTGAAATGTATTTAATTGGGTTTGCATAATGTTTTCTGAATGCAGAGTTTGAACTCTTTGAGCTAAGTTTTCAGAGGAAGTTCAGTGCACACTGTCCCTAATTTTAACAATCTCTATAAAGACTACAATTAGGTTAGATGGCCTTAACATTTACAAATGTTTTCTTCCCTACAGATGATTTATCCAAACTATCATTGGGATTATTAGAAGCTCTGGCTAGTGCAAGGATAGATAGATTTCAACACTCCCCACAGTGCCTATCATTACAATGGAAGCTGTAATCCAATACACGTGAAGGGCTAGAGATTTAAAATAGTACATTACCACCCCCTCCAATCGCTTGTGATGTCAGTTAGATTGATCTTCCCACATGGGCCACTTCAACTTCTTGGATACTTACTATACAATATCTGCAAAGGCTTTCAACAAAGGCTTGGACTGGTACTCAATGCCATATTTTCCACATATCGATTTTACCAAGGGGGCAACTTTCCAGTAGTTGTGCCGAGGCATCGTAGGGAAGAGGCTGTGGGGGAAAAGTCATAGCTTGTATGATCATGTGCCTTGCTTCAGAGAGCTCCTGAACCCTCTTCATCTTTCATCAGACTCACAAAACTTGATGCCGGTGGAGCAGAGAGCTATCCTGGACATGCCCCAGTTCCTATAAGACCTGGCCTGAAAGGCTTACGGCTAAGTACACCTCCCAGACTTAGCCTGAGCTACTGGAACTATTTTAATTGTAATTAAATTCTATTCTTTTAGCTTTTAACTATTGAACTGTTTTATGCTTAACTGACCGACTCACAAATAATAAAATCAATCAATCAATCAAAAATAACTGACTATAAAGCCTGTTGAAGAGATTCTCATGCTTCTTAACCTAGCAACCTCTTTTCAGATCAACTGCATGGCTGAAGGTTAAAGCACTGGCATCTCTTTCTTGGCCTGCTGGAAGATCCCAATCAACTTCAGCGTTGAAGGGTGAAGTAAGAGCAGTCCCAAACTATGAATCTGAATATGCAGAGGGAGTGCAACCCACTCTAACACAGAAGTGATAGATGTTTCTGTAGGTCATCTTACTGATTCATTTCAAGGCCTCAAGAGGTCAGTTGTGCTCATGACTGTGCAACCTCCATACCATGAAAATCTCAGCCTCTTGAGTCATCTAGTACCCTTTTTCCCAGCATCTTTCAAGGTCACTTACTACAGCATGAAATGTAGCCCCCCCTGTCAAACCCATTCTCCTGAGCAAATACATAATTTTCATTCTGATTCTAGGCCTCACAACTGAGAGTATCCCTGAGCTGGAATATTCCCCAATAAGTCTTCTTATTCCTTAAAATGAAACGATTTACTCACTGATGCTCAATCTGGAAGTTGAGGTGCCCACTGAACCAGTCATTGAATAGGGACTGGTCTACATTGCATGTTGCCTGGAGCTGGAGTGAAAGAAAGAAATCACTAGATTAGGATATTGCAATTCCACTTGTAGATGGACATTTCTAGTTATGGGTTGCATTCCCAAACATCTGAATTTCATCATGGAAACAGCAGATACAAAATAACAGCCATGTAGAATAGATGCATAAAGCTCCATGGGAACTTCTGATATAATCACAATATTGTGACTGGACTTCTAACTAATTGGATTTCCTATGCGTATTCTCAGATGGACTACGCAAAAGAATGAGCATGGATTTTGTTTTAATGGCAGTATGGCAATATGAGATATTTCTTGGTGGCTTGACAATTTACACTTTCAGCCTCCAGATGTTTGAAACTACAGCTCTAGTGGCCTCATGCTCAGGAGTCATGTTGGCTGGAATTTAGGGAACTCAAAAGTCTAATACATTGTAGAGTCAAATGTTACTAGAAACTACTAATAAATACAGTGGTATCCATCCCTTCCACTCACCCAAGATTTTCTCCAACCCTTTCCTCTTTATGATGCTAGACATTTTCATGATTACTTTTTTTGGGCTTTCAACACATTTATTCATAATCCTAACTAGCGAGAGAGGTGTGGTATGTAGCTCACCTGAGTTGATACCCAGTCCACATTCTGGTCATAATCAATATTCATTGGGATGTGGTTCATTTGGGTCACCCAGACAAACCAGTGACTTTCAATTACTCTGCACAGAATAAATAAATTAATGAATACATTTTCACTCTTCCAAAAAATATGGGAAATTTATTCATCATTTGATCAAAGCAGTTTTTAAAGAGGCCAAGAGAGAAACATATAGTAGAGTCTCACTTATCCAACATAAATGGGCTGGAAGTACATTGGATAAGTGAAAATGATGGATAATGAGGAGGAATTAAGGAAAAGCCTATTAAATATCAAATTATGTCATGATTTTACAAATTAAGCACCAAATCATCATGTTTTACAACAAATTGACAGAAAAAACAGTTCAATACATGGTAATGTTATGTAATAATTACTGTATTTACAAATTTAGCACCAAAACATCGCAATGTATTGAAACAGCTGTGGATTGGGGCAGGAGGCAGACTGCACTGGATAATACAGAACGTTGGATGAGCGAGGGTTGGATAAGCGAGAGTCTACTGTAATTAGAATGCCATTATCTAAAACCATTAGGCAAAAAAAGTAACGAGCTGAAAAGGTGTGTTGAAGAAATATTGAATGGAAACTTGGGAGATGAATGTTCATTGGTTCATTTTAGGTGTCGCATCACAGTTGAACCAAGCTGAATTAGAGTCAACAATGTAATGCAGCAGTTAAAAATACCAATGTGAGTCTAAACCGCATCAACAGGAGTATGGTGTCTAGATGGAGGAGAATAATAATCTTACTTTGCTCTACATTGGTCAGACCTCATCTGGAAGACTGTGTCCAGTTCTGGGCATGACAATTCAAAAATACTGTAAAGCTAGCACACATCTAAAGAGGGGTAACCAAAATAGTAAAAGATCTCAAAGCCCAATGAGGAGTGGTTTAGGTAGAAAAGAAGGATGATATGGAACATGACAACCATTTTTAAATGTTTGAAATAATGTTATACTGAAGAGGAGGGAATGTTTTAGGTTTTTGCTGCTCTAGACACATAATGGATGCAAATTGCAGGGAAAGAGATTTCATGTAAACATTAGGAAGAACTTTATGATGGTAGGAGCTGTTTTGCTGTGGTATATGCTTCCTTGGAGTCCAGTATAATCTCCTCTCTGGAGGTTTTTAAACAGATATTCACATATAACTAAAGACAAGACCAGATTATATTGCTTGGGGCAGTCTAGGAATTGCAGATCAACTAAGTAATTTTTATAAACACTGGGCAGAACTCTGAATATAACACTGTGTGTGTACAAACACATACATATGCATGGACTCATGTCTAAGGGGCACTATCCGATAACCCCAAGTAATTAAAATAGGTTGAAATGTAAAAACTAACCTGACCAGGAGAAAAAGCCCAATAAGGCCCTTCAGATTCAGAAAAAATGAAAACGTTAGAAAGAACCGGATATAGAAAGTCACCATCCAGGCGAGGTCCTGCCAGAAAAGAGAAGAGAAAGGTTATGAAGAAGACAGCAATATTTAATACAGGTAGGGAATGCACTTTAAAGCCCACCTGGCAGTCTATACCTGTGCCCCCATGAAAATACAAGCCCCACTCAGGTGCGCACATTCACATCCATTCATATCTATATTATGCACAAGGCCTTCTCTGCATAACCTTCTCTTGCTAACTCTAGTTTCAGTTAAGTTTAACATTCAGTTCCAACCTCGATGTATATTTTTAAGTCCAATTTTAGGACTAAAGCACAAGTTTAGTAAAGGGTATATTTAACCAGACTAAGGGTACATTTAACCAGGTCAAGTTCTTGTGATCCTAAGGAAACCAAGCTGACTTAATCCTCTTTAATCTCTATTTCACGTTTAATCCCTGATACACACGCTATCCCTTGTCTGGAGTACAGGAGCTGAATTTCACATTCTTATTGTGAATAAGTCTTGCTGTAACTACTCTGACTGGCCATAACCCCAGTGGGTGTATATATTTAGAGCCACCTTGCAGGACAACCCATACTCCAGGCATGTGTGTGTCTTAGTGACTAACAGGTTGAGGAGTGTGGGAAACAATCAGACAAGACAGAAAAAGGAAGTAAAATAGTACCCATTCATACAGCTATTGTTTGTACATTATGTAAATGCATAGGAAGAGCCGTGTGTATCAGGAACTAAATCCTAAGGTGCTTATTCTGTAGCAAGATAAAAAGGGGCTGGGCTGTGTATGTGTGTGTGTATGTATGTATGTATGTATGTATGTATGTATAGACCCATACAAACACTCTGCACCAGCTATCTAGCTTTACTGAGTTTTGGAGTAAATAATGAAACAGAAGCACCATCTACAGCTATTTTTGAAGGGGGTAGTTGTTTGAATTTTAGAACAAGGCTTTGGGAGCCAGGGTTCAAATCCCTGCTTGGCCCTGCAAAACGGTCTAGTGACCTCAGGCAAGTCACATACTCCCAGCTTCAGATGAAGATAAAAGCAAACCCAATCTGAATACGTCTTGCCTCTACCTTGCCTCCTGTCCCCCCAAAAACCACAGCAGCCATGCCCTAAGTCTGAAATAATTTTAAGGCACGCAAGGCACAAAACGAATGCATTGCTTTCAACTGCAAAATGCCTACTGACAACTCTGTGGGGGGAGTGGGGAAGTAACATAAGCTCTAACAAAGGGTCCTAAGCCTTCATTTCCAGTTCAGTTTAAAATTGAAAGTATTTGTTTGCAGTTCCAGACAGTGCGGAAAGGAAGGAAAGTGTGTGTGGAAAGCAGCCAGGACAGTATATTTGACTTTGAATAATGCGTACAGGTTACAAAAGGCTCTCATTGTGAGCTTCTGATCTAACTCTACCACTTATAAATAATCATTTTTGTTCATCTTCAAAGACAAGGTGAAACCTGAAAGCCTGCGGGTAGGTTTGGGAACTATCCAACATACTGCATGAAGAGTTAGGGCGGGAGGTGAGAGGGAGACACGTGTCTGATGCAAGTTGCTAATTTCTTTTTTCATGTTAATGCATGTTGTAATTTTGTTAAGGATAACTGACAATTTAATTACATTTATGAAAATCTTCTATCTGTTATCAAATCTATTCTGACTCTATTTTAATTTGTAAGATGCCTCAAATTCCAGTGCTAGGGGGCAAGCAGGAAAAAACTGACATGAATAAACCTAATAATGTAAGGGTAACACATTTTACTGCTGGCTCTAAAGAAGGCAATCCTTCCTCTTGATGTCTGGAAAAGCCAAGTTCAGGCATGCTACTCACCCCCCACTGCTTGCGCTGGACAGCAAAGTAGAAGATATACCACTGGAGGTAGAAAGGCACCAGAGCTGGTGGTCCAACTAGGGAAAAATACAAGACACATCCATAATTGAACCCACTCAAGAGCAGACAGGGCTAAACTCTGGAGAAGAGGATAATCCTCCCTCCATTGCCTGGGCAATAATTAATCTTGATGGGATACAGGCAGGCATCCCTTTGACTATGAATAAAATGGATGAGCAAAACTAGTTATAGAAGATGTTGAAACAGCATAGAATACCTCCCTGTTTCTATAACTTGTATAAGCAGTTCTAAAAGTGAGGCATTTAGAGCTCACCGGCTAAAAATACTAAATTCTCTCTAAACTGCAGGTTACAGTATTCCACAGAACCATGGCAGGAAAAGTGGCATCAGAGTCCTTGATCTCCTATGGCAAGTAAGTATCACCTTTAGGAAGACATGCAAAGAAACTACACACACACACATACACACACAACACAATGCTATCTCACAAACTGGATAGAGTGTGAGGAACTAAAAATCTATGCGCTATTTTTGGAGGGGTCAATTGATTTATAAAACAATATTTGGTATTAGAAAAAAGAGGAAATACTCACGGATAAAGAAGTATTTGTGCTGATGGTTGTAAGGCATAAATTTCTTTTTCTTTATACCAAGCTGTGTGTGAGAGAGATGAGGAACCATATTAAGTCAACAGGGCTCTCCTTAAACAGAGGGCTACTCTACATCAACGGAGGCATGTTGACACATTTCCTGCCATCTGAGCTTTGGTCTTTGAGATACCTTTCTTGTGTCCATACTTTGACGTCACTCAAACCAGTTTGTGCCTTCTCAATCAGAGCAAAAGCGAAACACAATTTCAACATTATCTCCTGCTATGCCTATATGTTTTTAGAAGCTACATCCTATCCATTTTCAATGAACTTTCCTATTTAGACAGGCCTTTAGTGAAGGAAACTAATCTGGAGTGATAAGAAATATCATAATGCCATGGACTGAAACAAAGTGCAATATGACCTGACATGATGCCACAAGAATGTGAATAGATATTATTGTTGTTTTAAATTGCCTATTTTATTATGTTTTATCCTTATTTTTTGATATATTTGAATTGTTCTTTACATGTTTTTAATATGTTGTAAGCCGCTTTGGGTCCCATGAGGGAGAAAAGCGGGATATAAATAAAGATGATGATGTTGATGATCATCATCATCATCTATCAGCCAACTTAGCCTCTTTAAAAATTCAAGTACAGGAAATGTCTAAATATTTTTCCCCAGCAGGGGACAGCAGAGAACTAGGTCTTCAGAAGAAGCACTGAAACGAACATCTCACTAGTCCAAGCACATTACAGAAGGAAAAACTTTAATTCCAGTGACTGATCAAATGAACTTTTATCCAGCTCAGTTTGAGACTTGCCAATTACTCAGATGCCAACCTTGAATAAAAGATTAGTCAAGTCATCTCCTTGTTCAACATAAGACAACATTCCCTTTGGCACCTGTGCATTTCTCCTAAGTGGAAATGATATGTATCATTTCAGCACAGTTTGGGAAAGTTACGTTTTGAATGACTACCCCCCCCCCCCCAGAACCCCTTGGCCAGCCTGCCCAGTGGCCACGTTGACTGGAGGATTTGAGGAGCTGCCATTGAAGAAGGTAACCCTACATTTCTGTTTCCCACTGAGGAGTTTTGGGAGGAAAAATAACCTGCCAAGGCTCCAGGAACATCCACTGTCCCAAAAAAAGGGTTCCTGGGTTTGAAGAGAGAACAAGGGGGAAGCCAACAGTGGCAACTTGCAAGACAGAAGTAACCACATTCCTTCTAGAGATCTGGCTGGGTTCACTAAGATCATGAAAGCCTGGTCAAATTTTGCTCTCAGATTTCCTACCCCATCTATCCTCCTCAGATTTGTTGCCATATTTTTGTTTCTCTCACTTGAATTTTTCAGCTTTTCCATTTCTTGCCACTCTTTCTTTTCAGAGGAAGGACTTTTAATGAAAGCAGTTGTAAGAAACTATGACCATGTGATCACAAAGTGGTCACAAAAATAAATACAGGCAAAACAATCCATGAAGATCAAAGGCTATCTGGCAGACACTAATTAATTCCAGAAATGCTCATTGAAGCATCTATTTGGGTCTTGATCATCCAGAACTATAGAATAGAATAGAATTTAATATTTGTTAATCGCCCTCCATCATAGATGTTCCGGGCGATTTACAGCAACAGAACAACAACATATACAAAAAACACAGAGGGAAGAACAAAAGGGTGGGGAGGGAGGGAGGAAATAGGGAAGTGTCCGCGGTGATGCCCTTAAGGCCCCATTCTGCCATCGAAAGGAGGCAGGCAGGGATGTCCCAATACCATCGCCGGTGCCAACTATCAACTTAGTGAGAGTCAATGAAAGATGAGAGCAGTATGCAAGAAAGCTAGAAAAGTAGAGGGGTCTGAAAAGGCCCGTAGCCAGGATTTTGATTTGGGGGGGGGGGGGGTGATTAGGGGCGGGGCTGAGTCTGAGTTAGAGAGTCTACCCTAGCAAACCTTTTATATTATATTTTGTATCCCAATACCCCCATGCATATGGGATATATTGAGCATGTTGATCAGATCATGATATGAATAAACATAACAGTTTAAATAATGTACCAGTAAGCTCTTCTCGCGAACCACCCTGAAAATTGGGCCTGGGTCTGAGGTTGTACAGATACTAATTTTATATATTGTTATGGAACTTACTCAACTCAGCACCCTAGAGACTAAAACACCCATCATCCCTAACAAAAGTATTGCAAGCTGAGAATGGTCAGAAATGGAAATGCTTTTTTCATGCAGTGATGGGTCAAGTAGAGCTATGAAGGCTACTTTTAAATTTATTTATTTATTACTTTTGAGACCATCAATATCTCCAGGCCTCTTGGATCACCCTCTTTCACAAGAAAACCGAGTGAATTGCCTCTCAGGAAGCCTTCAGGAGAGGCAATTCCCCCTCAAATAGGTTGCACAGGCTCATTACAAAAAGTCAACATTTGATTACTTTTGGAGGATGTTTTTGTTTTCATGGCAAAACACAAGAAGCAGATAATTGACCCCTCCACAATGGTGCCGATACCTGTTTATGATTAGGAGAGGAATTAGGTGATTCTGGAAGTTTAACAGTGGCAGTGTGTGTGTGTATGTATGAGAGCGAAAGAGGGAAAATATTTGGGAATTTTGTAACCAAGAGAGGGAGCCTAATGCTTCTCAGCTAAACCCGAGGCAAGGCTTTCACATGCTGCTCCTCTGAAGAATCTTCAATTTTCTATAATTTCTCATTAGCTAACAGACACACTCTGCTTATGCTATTAAAATTAAGAAAATGACATTAAGGCAAGCTCAGACTTGAGGGCATTCTTATCCAAATAGTCAGAAAACCTTCTGACTATTCAAAGGAAGAGGAACATGGATTGCAAAATAGTTGTTTTATAAGTGGTTGAAAAAAACCCAGAATTTGAAAAGGCTACATTATGAGACTATAATTTCCAGACGCCACCAGAAAGTCACACTGTCTGGGGGGAAAAAACCACTTTTCCAGTCTCCACATTATAAGTGGGAAATAAGGCAACAACTAATAACCCACGTGGCTCTGCTATTAAGTTTCCTTCTTGACAAGGAAATGGTTTTAATGGATGAAAGGAATGCCTGAGGCTCCTTCCACACAGCTGAATAAAATTCCACATTTTCTGCTTTGAACTGGAATACATGGCAGTGAGGACTCAGATAACCCAGTCCAAAGCAGCTATTGTAGGATTTTCTGCCTTGATATTCTGGGTTATATGGCTGTGTGGAAGGGTAAAGGTAAAGGTTTCTCCTGACATTAAGTCTAGTTGGATGACTGTCCTCATCTTGGTGGATGACCTCCACAGGGAACTGGACAGGGGCTCTCATCTTGGTGGATGACCACTCATCTTGACCCTGCTGGTTTTCTTGGACATCTCAGTGGCTTTTGATACCATCAACCATGGTATACTTCTGGCTTGACTCTCTGAGATGGGACTTGGAGGCACGGTTTTACTGTGGCTCCGGTCCTTTCTGGAGGGTTGTTCCCAGTCGGTGAAGCTGGAGGACACCTGCTCGGACACCTGGCCCTTGACCTGTGGGGTCCTGCAAGGTTCCATTCTGTCCCCCATACATTTTAACATCTACATGAAACTGCTGGGAGAGGTCATCCAGAGTTTTGAAGTTGGGTGCCATCTCTACGCAGATGATGCCCAACTCCACTACTCTTTTCCACCAAAATCCAAGGAAGCCCCTTGGATGCTGGACCAGTGCCTGACTGTTGTGTTGATTTTGATGAGGGCAAACAGGCTGAAGATTAATCCCAACAAGACAGAGGTCCTCCAGGTCAGTTGAACATCTGACCAGCGTATTGGGTGGCAACCTATGCTGGATGGGGTTACACTCCCCCGAAGACACAGGTCCACAGCTTGGGGGTCCTCCTGGACTCGGGGCTGACACTTGATGTGCAGGTGTCGACTGTGGCTGGGAGGGCCTTTGCACAATTAAAACCCATGTGCCAGCTGCGACCATACCTTGTGAAGTCTGACTTGACCATGGTGGTCCATGCCTTAGTTACCTCTAGACTGGACTGTTGCAATGCACTCTATGTGGGGCTTTCCTTGAAGATGGTCCGGAAACTCTAATTGGTCCAATGTTCGGCAGCCAGACTACTAATTGGAGCAAATTACAGGGAGCGTTCAATCCCCTTGTTCAAGGAGCTCCATTGGCTGCCGTTCATCTTCCAGTCCCAATTCAAGGTGCAGGTTATCACCTATAAAGCCCTGAATGGTTTGAGACCCGCCTACCTTTGTGACCACATCTCCTACCATAAACCTGCATGATCTCTTCGATCTTCTGGAGAGGCTCTCCTTTCGCCCCTTCCTCTATCACAGGCATGACTTGTGGGAATGAGGGAGAGAGCCTTCTCCGCTGTGGCTCTCCAGCTTTGGAACTCACTACCTGGTGAGATTAGGCAAGCCCGCACCTTAGCAGCCTTTAAGAAAACTTGGTTTTTCCGATGTGCCTTCCCCTGATGCACTTTCCCTGTCCTTAATGAAGACCAAACCCCACTGCTCCTCCTTCTCAGGCTCCTCCCTTACAAATACACTTTCTCCATTTCCTATCTCACCCAGGTTCTTAACGTTTTAACATTTTATCTTGCACATTTGGCTCGCTCTTTGTGTTTGATTTTTATTATGTTATTTTGCACTGGTTATTTTACTTTGTTACATCATGCATTTTGTTGTGTTTAATTTTCTGTTGTTTTGTGCGAGATCTGATCTTATTTTGCTGTATTATTTTTGGGCTTGGCCTCATGTTTGCCACCCTGAGGTCCCTTTGGGGAGATGGTGGCGGGGTATAAATATAGTTTATTAATTATTATTACTATTGTGCTGCCTTTGAAGCCCCAAAGATCTATGTCTGGCTTGAGTTGAGTTTTAGGCAAGACCACACTGATTTCACTGGCTGGAAATAACAGTTTAAGTCAAGAGAGTTCAATATGAATAATCCAGCATTTCATATTTTATTTCTGTGGTGAGCCGCAAAGCAGCAATTGAGCAAAGTCAAGGAAGGGAAGCTTTTCAAAGGCAATTGTCTGGCAACACCAAATCATAAGAGAATATGAAAGACCAAATAAAAAGAAGATGGTATTAAGCAACCTCTCAAATATCAACAACATCCTAAAAAGATTAGGATGTGAACCAAAAGCTTTGCAGAAACCTTTTCTGCTTCCAGGTCAGAGGTTTCTGCTTCAATGGCAAATAACAAATAAATATAGGATTGCTGTGAGTTTTCTGGGCTGTATGGCCATGTTCCAGAAGCATTCTGTCCTGACATTTCACATGCATCTATGGCAAGCATCCTCAAAGGTTGTGAGGTCCTCACAACCTCTGTGAATGCCTGCCATTGATGCAGGCAAAACCTTAGGAAATAATACTTCGAACATGGCCATACAGCACAGCAAACTCACATCAACCCAGCGATTCCAGCCATGAAAGCCTTGGACAATACAAATAAATATAATTTAGGACCTGATCATACATGTGGTAACTGTTACAAAAATGCCAGCATGCCTAGACAATATAATACCAATGCAAACATATAATTGCTTTCAACGAATATGTACTATCACTTTGCCTTTGGTGAAGCAATTCTAACTCTTTGTCCTTGATAATACAGCCAGCCTTGTTCTCCCTCTTTTCTCAAGCCTGAATTTAAGCAACAGGTATGCATTACCTAATCCCTACAGTATTCAAAGGCACAGAGATACTGTCCAAACATAGATTTGTACAGCAGGGGTAGAGAACAACCAAAAGTAGAGGAACTGCAACTCCTGACATTCCTCATCATTGGTTACACTGGCTATAGCTGATGGGTTTTACCTCCATAACATCTGGATGCCCACATAATTCCCCACTCTTACAGCATTCCACACTGTCCATTCCCTATGCCCACTGCTCAAGTTCTATGAGATGTACCTCCACAGAGAGCTTTTTTCCCAAGGCAAAAATCAAAGGATGCATGTTGAGATCAGGGTCTTTGCGGAAGCAGTTTGGTTTAGCATGGTGCTGGAAATGCCAATGATTCCACCAGCTGGCTGGAGCTCCCTGCAAAAAAGAACAGAGAAAGATCCTGCATTCTCTCCATCACAGAGGATGCAGCAAAGTCCTCCCCCAAGTGTTAATGACCCTTGAGGTAAATCCCAAGGAGCAGCACCAATGCTTTTACTCACCTTCAGATGTCCAATCACAAATTTGTGAACCCAATGGTTCCATTTTGATTTGCCAAAGACTGAGAGGTGCCCCAAGTCATGCTGAAGCCAACCAGCTTGTGCCTGAAAAGCAAGACTCTTGCTAGAACAATTACAATGTACACAGTACATTTCAGCTTAAGAAAAAAAAGTGGGGATGAGTTTGTAATTCAGGGAACTTATAATTGAGGGCTTGATGGTAGTACGAAAGACAGGAATGGGGGAACCTGACATGAATTAATCCTACAAGTGGACTCGGTAAAATAAATTTCCACCCCAAAGACATTATATGACTTTCCTTCCTCAGCTTTGAGACAACACTGTCCTTTTCCATCATGCTTTAGCTCAATGTTGTTTTATGATGCTTTCTAATATTACTGTCTTAAATATATTACTGTGTTCATTTTTGTATTGCAGATTTCTTTTAAGCTTCAACTTCTAATACATGTCATCCAGTATGTGATTCATATATTAATAGTTGGATAATGTGTGCAAACTTTGATATAGGCAACAAAAAACAAACACATAAACAAACAGAGAGTTAAACCAAAAGCCTGATGGAAAAGGTCGATTCTGTAAAAAGATTGGAAGGAAGTGGGGGCATCCCATAAATTTGCTGAGATTGAGCTTCTCACTACTAGAAAGAATAGGAGAAAGGGCACCATTGTTTAGCAGAAGGAAAGTTCTTGGCAGCAAAGTGTGGTAAACTGGAAAAGCAAAAAAATGAAATCAAAACAGATGCCTGTCCTCATAGAGATGTACAGACGCTTTGTTTACTCATGGGCAGTCTTCTTGCCTTAATCCAAGAGCAGCCCAATGGAAAAGGAAGAGATCCCCTTGCAATGCCAGCCTCAGCCTCTGCCCTGTGCCATTCTGACTGGCAGACGTTACCTGGACAGTGCCAAGCAGCAACCCAGTGAAGAGAAAAGGCAGCAAGGAGGCCCCAAAGTACCACATGTTGAGCCAAGCAACCACATCCAGCACCAAGATGTGGATAAGGTACAGGAAAAAGAAGAGACGGTCAGGTTGCAGGAGCCCCATCTTCTCCACAGTAGCACGGAGTTCACGAAAGTCCTCTGTAAGTTGTTTCTGTGGGGATGATACAATATTAATATCAACTTGCCCTGCTCTGAATTTAAACGTAAGGCCTTCCAGATGCCTCCAAAGTTGTGGGGGCCTCGGGACCTGTGACAAAGATGCAATGGTGGAGATAGAGCCAATGAGAATGCATTCACTCTAGCTCAGGGGTGCCTACACTTTTTCAGCATGCGAGCTACTTAAACTAAAACCAAGTCAGAAAGATCTACCAAGAGATAACAGGGTGGAGCTGGGGAAGGGGGCGGGGCTTGGCGGGGCTTGGCTCTGCCCCTCCTCCCTCTGGCTTTAGCATTTCCAATTCTTTTCCTGGGCAGAAGAGGATACTGCCAAGCCAGTGGTGGCATAGATAGCCACCACTGGCTTGGCATTATCCTCTTCTACCCAGGAGAAGCAGGGGAAATGCTGTCAGAAGCCGGGCGGCGGGGGCGGGGGTGGGCGCGACATGGCTCCGCCCCCTCAGAAGCGTCCCATCCAGCTGGGATCGACCTCCCTGGGTCCCAGGATCGACCAGTCGATCGCGATCGACTTTCTGAGCACCCCTGTTCTAGCTTCACACATATTGCAATTGAACAAATTTTGTGTACTCATTTGTGTTGGAACACTTTCATGTCTGGTATTATGCCCAAACTAGGCTCATGTTTTCACAATTGTGATGAAAACAGAGTCCAGTGTGCAAAAAGGAGACCAGATCTTTGATCAGGTTCTTTAGTCCGCCCCTCCCCCAAACAAGAAGTGTTTATGTTTTTGTAACTTTTTACCATTGCTTCAGGAACCCAATCACACCATGCAGTTATGACACTACAATACTCTTTGAACTGCCATGGCTGCATCCTATGGAATCCTGGGATTTCTAATTTAGGGAGGGCTATTTAGACTCCTTAGTCTGGGAGTTCCTCTGGTGCCTTTGGGCAAACTGAAACCTAGCCTTCATTTGCATGTTGCCAGAACAGTTAAAGTAGAATACAGGGCAATGGGTATATAGTACAAATAGACCCATAGATTATCCTTGAGGAAAAACTCCGCATTTGCTGGATGTGTGACTGCCCCTTTCCCCTATTCACTATGTATACAGTATAGCTCCAAATAACTTGCTACCTGTAAGTGATTCCTTTCTTCTCAATAATACAAGTTACATTTCATTGCAGCTAACTCAAGAAGGGATAACCTTATCCTTCTTTGCAGGGCTGCGGTGTTCAGAGTCATGGAGTTGGAAACAATTTTGGATATAATTGGTGGAAAAGTGCCAACTCTGATTCCACATTTAAAATAAAAAAAACTTATATTGTGTTCCTTATGTGTGTGTGTGTGTGTGCATCAAGAATTTAGGAAGTTTCTCATTCAGAAATCTTAATCAAATAAATATATTTATATTTTAATAATCTAAGTAGTGGTAATGAAGTGCCTTGTTACCATTTTACTGCAGTTACTTTGTTTTTATTTACTTACTTACTTATTTATTTACTTTTCTCCCGCTTTTCTCCCATGGGTGGGACTCAAAGTGGTGTATTACCAATCAATATACATTTGTCATTTATGAAGGAGTCAGACTTTGATTCAGACAGCAACACGACAGAGGAGCTGGAGTCAATGTATCAACTCCATGGCTCTGTTTTTTTGTACATACCGTGTTTCCCCGAAAGTAAGACAGCGTCTTACTTTCTTTCCCCCCCGAAAAGTCCCACTACGCCTTACTTTCGGGGTACGGCTTACATTGGGCGACGGTAAGCCGTACCCCCGGCCGCCGTGTCACTCGGTCCCGCCTCCTCCTCCTCCGCCCTCCCTGCGGCCGCCTCTTCTCGGATCGGAAGAGAGGCGGCTGAACGGAAGAGAGGCGGCAGAGGCTCTCTACCGCCGCCTCTCTTGCGTTTCCCGAAGAGGGGCTGCAGGAAACCGCCTCGATCTCCTTGCAGCCCCCTCTTCGGGAACGGAACAGAGGCGCAGCGCAGAGGAGAGCCCTCTGCGCCTCTCTTCCATTCCCGAAGAGGGGCTGCAAGGAAACCACGCAATCGCCCCCCTGCAGCCCCTCTCTTCGGGAATGGAACAGAGGCGCAGAGAGAGCCCCCTCTGCGCCTCTCTTCCATTCCCGAAGAGGGGGCTGCAAGCCGCCGATCGCCCCCCCTGCAGCCCCTCTTCGGGATCGGAACAGAGGCGCAGAGGAGTGCCCTCTGCGCCTCTCTTCCATTCCCCGAAGAGGGGCTGCAGGAAACCCGCGATCGCCCCCTGCAGCCCCTCTTCGGGAACGGAAGAGAGGCGGCAGAGGGCTCTCCTCAGCCGCCTCTCTTCCATTCCCCGACGAGGAGGCTGCAGGGAGGGCGGCGGAGGAGGAGGCGGGATCGAGTGACGCGGCGGCCGGGGGTACGGCTTACTTTCGGGGTATGGCTTATATTAGCCGACCCCTCTGACACCCCCGATACGTCTTACAATCGGGGGTGTCTTACTATCAGGGAAACACGGTACTACACAGATATATAGCAGTAACATTGTGGTTATTTTAATAGTATCACTAGCCTGTAGAAAGGAAATCTCTAATGGTTCAAATGTTATTTCTTATCCTGCCTCTATGGTAGGTGTATCGTGTACGACAAACCAGAAGCTTATAGCAATTAAAAAGAAATGACTTCAGCTACACATGGAAATAGAGGAGAGCCAAGTGTGACTTTAAAAAACTGAAACTATGACAATAACTACAGTAGTTTTAGAGCATTTTGTAATTATGACAGTGACAAACAGGTATTTGGGGTTTTTTTTCTACATGACTTTTAAATTCTGGGTTGAACTGGCTTCTCTTCCATGTTTACACCTCACAGCTTGTTATTTTGCCAACAAAGCCTCTTTTTCCACTCTAGCTCTGAAGAGAGGCTTACATTTTTGCTGGGTTCAAAGCTGGGCTGGTCATCTGCAAGCTCTCCAATGAGCAAAGGTTTCATATACTTTCTCACGACAGACTTCTCCAGATGAAATGCTGTGAAGGGATCCTGTAAAGAGACAACAAGCTAAAACAATAGGTCTTTCAAAGAGAAACACAAAAATGACAGTGAAGATTTAAATCCAGCATAGAAAAAGCAGACATGGGGCTCAGTACTATTGTCAATCCTGACAACAGTGGACCTGTTTAATCCATTGCATTTATCTCGATGTTAACTCACCATCTGACAACTGATTGAATGGACTAACCAGCAGGATTTGGGCTATGGTCTGTGCAACAATCCCTAAAAACCTAGTGATTATTAATCTGAATTTTGTGCTCAAATTATCATGCAAAATGGGCATGCTCCTATCAATAATCTTGTCCCATTGTAGTATTTCCTGTTGAAATACTGATGCACTTCAATCTAAGATTTCAGTTTCTCATTATTTGCTCTAAATGAGAAATCATCACTTGTGGTATTTTCTTCTTAACCCAGAGCAGTGGTTCTCAACCTGTGGGCCCCCATATGTTTTGGCCTTCAACTTCTAGAAATCCTAACAGCTAGTAAACTGGCTGGGATTTCTGGGAGATGTAGGCCAAAACACCTGGGGACCCACAGGTTGAGAACCATGACCTAGTCTCCAGAAGGTGTCTTTCCTTAAGTGCTAGACATTCATATTCCCTCTTTCTCTTTTTCTGACTTTAGGATGATGGTATTGGTCCTTTTTTGGGTTCACAAATACAACTCTGTTCTCCTTGACATCCCAAATATTTCTGTTTTGGAGGCAATCTCAAGGGATCTGACGAGACAAGACAATTAATTCCCAATTACTCATAGTGCTTCTCACCACTAGGTGCTGCTATGGAAACATATTTGTATTTTTCTGGGACACTGCCAATGATCTCATTCTGGAACAAAGGGACTTCAATGGATAGAAGCCATGGAATTACAGTTAATCAAAAGGTTCATTTCTATTAACTGTGGCTTGAATCAGGATAATGGGTTTTCATCACGCTTCTGTGTGTTGATTAGTTCACCAATGTCAGGTTGAATAGTTGCTGTTAATCGCAGAACTGAAATGTGGAGTTTTAAAAGCTTTGCGTGTAGTGTTCTGCACATTTTAGTTGGCCCCAAAAGACTCTTCTGTGGCTTTTGTTTCATTCTGCTGTATGGGGACAACAGCTTTCAAACTATCAACTGGGAACAACATGGCTAACCCTGAAAATATCATTTGTACTTGTCTGGACATTTCATTACACCTTGACGACACTACTACAACTGGGGATAACAACTTTCATGCACCTAAAGAAATAGAATGAAAGCTTATGCAACAATGAATTTCTCAAGGCTTTATGTATCACATAATATTTCCTCATTTAGACCTATCATCCCTTCAGTTCCTGAGGATTATCAATACTCTTACATTAAACCCTTAGCGGAAATGCTAGAAAAATAACTGTATATTCCCAAGAAAAGAAGCAGATGTATGGATGTTAGTTAAAGTCTTCTTCTCACCAACTCAGGTTTATTTCCAGTATAGTAAAAAGCAATTATCATCTCAAGTCCTGGCCCAGTCCCAAACAGTATGCAAAGTGAAGTGCTGTAAGTTACAAAAAGGCAGTTCATTTTACTGGAGGTTTTATAACAAGCTGATATATAGCTATAATGAAAACAATAGAATAATTAATATAAACTCTACATATTAGAACCCCCCCGCAAAAAATGCAAGAAAAATATGCCATTAATATGGACCTTGCATTTTGGTTTGAGTCCAACTCCACTATTATTCTGAAAAGCAATGGTAAATCCACATTTCTACAAAGCCTTGCCGATAACATGATCATTTAAATGTATGTCTGTTTTTTCAGGAATACAATAAACAGTTTATTTAAGGCACATACGGTAATTACATTTTGTGAAACCATGTATTCTGTTACTTCAGGCTCCCCTGTCTCCAACATCCAGAATACCTCTGTGAAGTTTTTAATGTATTTACTTAACAAGGTTAAGTAAAACAACTGGCCAATGATCAATTTTCTGCTCCCACAACTATATCAGGACCATACAAACTGAAAACTCAGGAATTGACTTCTAGTATGAAAAAGGTGCATGATGTATTAAACAGTTCTGGTGGAGGGGCTGATATAACTTATTAACATTGGTAATAGCCATATCTGGTTGTTTTATATTGTTACAACTTATGGTGACCCTAAGATAAACGTATCATGGAGTCTTCTTGGCAAGATTTGTTCAGAGCAAGTTTGCTCTTACCTTCCTCCGAGAGAGTGTGACTTGCCCAAACTGATCCAGTGGGTTACATGGATATGCTGGGATTTGTACCCTGATATCTTTGAATAGCAGCTCATTACACCACCATGGTTACAAATAACTGCACCATACTGGCTATATCTGGAAGCTTTCGGGAAAAGCAATGCTGTTTTTGACCACCAAAAGGGTGATTCAGGGGCCACATGCAGCCCCCAAAATTGCACTTTAGCATTCTTGTTTTAAAGCAATGTCTTTTATTAATATATTGATTTTTCTCTCCCTCTCTGCTCATTCATCCCACTCCAGTCTCCAAAACTTAGGAGAGAAAGGGATTTCTCATTGTCTGAAAGCATATCTATATGGAGTCCATACAAATTACAAAAGGTTTCCTTTCAAAGAAAAATTCTCAGCACAAAGGTTTCCACTTTTGTTACTAGAGAGCTGGTCAGGACACACTGACCCTTGCTTCCGCTTTAACAGAGCTATTGCTTTAACTGGCCCACAGTCAGGAAGCAATTAAAAAGCTGATGTATAAATGCTTCCAACTCCAATTACTGCTCAAAAACGAGAGTGGAAAAATAAGGAAGCTTATCTGAATGGTGGAAGGGGAGAGTATTATTCCTTCCCTCTCCATCAGCTTTCTTCCTGGAAGGGAAAAGGGGGTTGGTTCACAGCCTCAGCGGTAGACGGTGGTACCACACATTTCAACCAATCGTAACAATAGTGGTTGTAAAACCTGGCAACTGAGCCAAAAAAGAGGGAGAGGGGAGGGAGGCGATGGAGAGGGATCCTGTTGCAACACAGCAGCTTCTCGGAATTATAATAATTACAAAACACCAAGAAAGCCCATGGGGAACCATGGTAGGTTTTTTTAAAGTCAAAAAGGACCTTTTAGATAGCACCACCCTTTTGGATTTTTGGTGGGGAAAAGGGCATTATTCAAATTTTTGTCTCAGCTAAGGAGGCTTTTATTCGGTTTTGTTGGTAGATTACATATCCAAGGATTAATGCATTCTGCAAGACTTGAGGATGCTAAATCCAGACCAAATAAATAAATAATCTGGCCCAGTGAGAAAAGTCATTTCATACAACCACAATGCCCACAGTCAATGCCTTTTTGTGCCCTAATAGTTTATATATTTATTTATTTATTTACAACTTTTGTATCCCGATCTTCTCACCTCTGTCGAGGGACTCAGACTGGTTCTTTAATGGACTGGACCACAAACTATTCTGCACAAATTTGTGTATGTGCCTTCAAGCTGCCTATCAATGCATGGTGATCACATAAAATTCATGAAAACTAGGCAAGTACTGTTGATACCAAAATCTGTGAATGCTCAACTCAGATTATATATAATGCTGTACTAAAATTGCAACATTGATGTTTGCTTTTTAGATTGGGGGGGAAGAGGGATATTTTCAAGACTTGGGTTCAGCATCATTGGATGCTGAATCTGTGGATACAGAGGACCAACTGGTTTTGCTAGTTTCTTCCTATGATATATATCATATAGCACTTGGTATACATTGGTGATAGTCCATCCAAATATTAACTAAGGCTGTCCCTATATAGCTTCCAAGATCAAACAGAGCAACACTGGTTGCTATTTTGCCTGCAACATCACTAGTCTTTCTCAGTACACCAAAGCAGTTGCCTCCTGCAAGTCTTCTGCAAGGCCATTCAATGCTAATCAAGGTGGCCAACTGCAACATTCACATTTGCCTCAAGCAGGCTAGAGTTCTTTCTCCCACCCTGGACATTTCACAGATATATAAACCTCACTTGCCTAGTTTCCAACAGACCTCACAACCTCTGAGGATACCTGCCAAAGATGTGGACAAAACATCAGGAGAGAATGCTTCTGGAACATGGCCATACAACCTGGAAAACCCACAGCAAACCAGTTCCCTGAATAGTTGTAAGACGAATTCATGGGAACTGGCTCTGATAGTAGACCCAGTGTCAGCACAAGAACATCTGAATTCCATGCAAAATCCAATCATACAAATTGTCCGTAACCTGGCCTTGCATTAGGAGAAATTAAGATGCTGAGTAGACAGAAGGTTGGATTAAAACAAGGATGAAGAATGTGTGACCTTCCAGGTGCTAGCTGACTACAGATCTTTCATCCCTCATTATTGATCATACTGACAGGGGCTGATGGGAATTAGAGTCCCAAACCACTGGGAAAGTTACTTATTCTTGGATTCTGATCTGGATTCTGATCCTATGTACTGTATACAGTGAACTCATAATTTGTGTGCAGTCATGGCCAAAATCTACAGCTGAGTGGCACTGGAGCAGAAAGGTAAACAAAGCCTGCCAGCTCTGAGTAGCCTATTTCTCCATGTTTGACTTCCTTCATGATCATTGTGTCTGTAGCCTTTCCTTCTGCCATCATCACTGGTGTAGTTAACATAATGCATCAGCAAGATTCCAGCCCTTGTTTGCTATGCTGTGATCCAATTCATATTGGAGATAGCTGCAGAATCTGTACTGATTTCAGCAAACCAAGCCTATGCATTAAAAGTGCAGATGACATTCCCTATTAAAAACAGAATTTGACAATATATTTCAACTACTATACTTTAGTAGCATACTTGAACTACCATAATAATCTGTGCAAAGAAACAGAAGTTGACTACAAAAAAGGAAAAACAAGATCCAAGAAATCAAAGGCAAATTTAAATCAAGAGTGGGGATGCTCTACGACCTGAAAGGGAAGACATTGCATGGCTAAGTACGACTAAAAAGAGGATGGAAACAGTACACTGAACAAAATATGCAAAAGAGAGGAAAGGATGGCAGATTCATTCCAGGAAGAACTGTTCGAAAATGAACTCAGAGTTTTAGAAAGTGAAGGAAACGTTGTTCAGAGTACTTGGGAGAAATAAATCACCAAGAACAAATGGCAAAGCAATAAAACTGCTGC
Source organism: Anolis apletophallus (assembly GCA_030556195.1). Classification (NCBI taxonomy): domain Eukaryota; kingdom Metazoa; phylum Chordata; class Lepidosauria; order Squamata; family Anolidae; genus Anolis; species Anolis apletophallus. The sequence goes on along the minus strand of JARBWK010000002.1, from coordinate 102,803,643 downwards.
AAGTCAGAGACAAAATCTATTATGTCTAACTAAAATCTGTCAACAAATATGGGTAAAAAAACCAATGGCCCACAGATTAGAAACAACCCACCCCGCAAAAGAAGTAGGACACCAGGGATTGCAGTTACTACACACCCTTTGCATTAATATCCCAGGCAAGCAAAGGGATCAAAATTCTAGAACAAACATATGGAGCAAATAAATGGGAGATGTCAAAGATGGGTTCAGGAAAGGAAGAGGGAGCAGGGATCATATATGCTGGATAATAAAGCACATTAAAGAATTTCCAACTCTCTGAATTTATTTCCTGAATTATTTATTTGGGTGAAAAGAGCGGCCCACCACTGTATATTTGATTTTATTTCACTTAGACAAAATATCTGCCTATTAGCTTTAACTCAGAAATGTAGTTCTTCTCACTGTGGCACTTTTCACTGCAAATAGAATGTTAGGCTATCAAGGAAAATGTTTTACCTACAGTAGCTTTCAATCTGAAATGTTGTTGTCTATCTGCCATTGCCTCCTCTGTCTTGCAGGCTCTGATGAAGTCCAAGGGTGGGTTTACAGCAAAAGCTGATGAGCCATACCTTCCTTTTGATTGCTAAGTCCAGCAAAGGTTCATCAGCATGATGGGAGGAAGCTGCATAATGTATTACCTTTGTGCCTTCCTTGTTGTTTTCTGGTTACTGTGCAGTAAAAGTAGTTTTCTCCCTTGACCAAACAAACAATTGATTGGTAAGCTCATCAGTTGTCCCACTGTATTTCTCAAGGAATAATAATCCAATTGTGACGCATGATGAACCCACAGGTACCGCTGCCTCCCATGGTCCTGCTGATGAGGAGCCAAATAAGTTTGGCAGATTTCCTTGAACAGCTTGATCATCTTAGAAACACAGCCTGGAAAAGTTAACTTTTCTGGAAGATGACCCAAAAATTGGCCGACATGTATGGCTAATTTACATACTGCAGGAAACAGCATGATACAATTGTGTGTGTGTGTGTGTGTGTGTATATACACACACACACACACACACACACACATATCTCCATCACTTGAACATTATATAAAAGACTGAAGGTCCTTCCAGACAGACCCTATATCCCAGGATCCGATCCCAGTTTTTCTGCTTTGATCTGGATGATGTGAGTCCCTGCTGCCAGATAATCTTTGATAAACAGAAAACCTGGGATCAGATCCTGGGATATAGGGCCTGTCTGGATGGACCCTGATAGACTTTTTTTGCCACTGATTCATATTTGATGTATTACAGTTTCCATGTCATTGGAATTTTGAGTGCATGATAATTAATTGCCTTTGAGCAACCTAATTAGTTCTTTGGCTTTTAAGAAAGTCAAAGGAACACAAATCACTAATGGTGGCTATTCATATCTCTATATACACCAAAACCCCAGACATATTTCTAGATATTTCGCATACAATCTTGAATTTGTGATATAGACACCCACATTACACCACATGTTACTGCCTTTCTTCATTATATAACAATTAATATTATAGTAACTTTAATTCAGTGTAATGGTTTTGGGAGTTCTCAGGTATAGCACCCTTATGACTGTAAACAATACTGAAAGTGGCTCAACATCCATGTAAACTGCAGAATAATCGGGAGACAACAGGATTGCAAATTCTTTATGAGGTGGTGTGCTGGAATCTCAAGATTTATTACACAGATTCCAATGCAAATGACATACAAACCCTGAGCCCAGATGTCTAAGAACCTAAAACAGAATAGAACATATATACTCATGAAAATATGTAAAATAAACAAAAATTGACCAAACTCAACCCCCCCTCCAAATAAACTGGGTTGATATACATGGGTCAATTACCTGAGACAGAGGTGAGAAGCTCCCACCCCATTATGTCTGCCTTCCTTGCCTGATGCTCCCTCCTTCCTTCAACAAACATTTTGGGCACCTGAGGTGGAACATAATGGCAGCAGTCATCGTCTGCAGAGAGACTCTGGTGGCCATGTTTAATTGCGGTAGACAGAGCACCTATTAAAAATGGCTGTCAAAGTTTCTCTGCAGATAGGCTTATGCAGTTAGTACTTCTTAAAAATGGCTGCTATCATTTCCACTCCAATTCAAGCACCCAAATGGTGGGCTCCCCACTTTCTTCAGGTTCCTCTATAATCATTGCTGAACATAATTTGGGCTGAAAAAAAGTTGAGGAAGGCAGAAAGATAGGAAGTTTGCCTTTTTTTCTCTAATTCTGACAAAGGAAAGGTAATAAGGTGGGAATGCTTCTCATCTCTGCCTTTTGTTTCTGCCTTCATGCTGAGTCCCTAATAGGGACAGGTTGTTTTCTTTACTCTTCTACTCCTCCTCCTCCCCCCCACCAGGCTACATTCCCATTCTTTTTTTCCTCATTTATAAACCTTTTCTTATATGCATTTCTAAAGATATAGTCATTTTAAGATCACCAATATGATGTACACACACCCCAATTATAACTCCTCAAATAAACAGATCATCTCATTCTCTTTAATTCTTCCTATGTTCTATGGATTTTTAAAAGAGGAAAATATTTGTTACGTGTCCCTAGGTTTTATCCTAAATCTATCCACAGGTCCCTAAACTTTCCTCAACCTACACATGAGATTGGCTTATGCACAAGTATAGACAGTATGTCACAAAAATTCACCCCTGGTTACTCTGGGCTTTCATCATTGTAAAAGAATAACTGAGGGCACAAATTGAGTCCTTCCATTAACACTACTGATAGAACAAAAGAGAATATTCACATTCTTACTGCCAGTCACCCTGAGATTTATCCCACCCGTTTTTTTCCATCCTCCTCAATATTAGGATGTACCTGAACTTCGTGCACACACTGACAGGGGGTAATACAGTTACATGCAACCTCAGCTGGTCTGGAGGCCTTGGTAGATGCCCATTTTTAAACCTTCTGTTTGAGAGTTTCAACACAAGATACTATATGTCATTGCATAATAGTTGCATCCCTCTTTTTTGAAGGAGACAAAAGGAAAAAGAAGGTAGCCAAGGGAGACACCATAGGCCTCCTTTACTGGTACGTACAGGCAAACAAGGCCTACAGGTCCTCCTTTGACTGCCGGAAGCTATGGAGGATGCTCCCGGGGGCAGGTGCATGGATAGGGAATGTTACTATTATGCAAAGAACTTTAAAAGACCAAAATCTGGGACAGCAAAAAGGGAAGTGCCATTTTTACGCAATGGCGACTATTATGTGATGAAATATGGGTAGTTGACAGAGAAAGGTCGGGGCAACCAGGTCGGCTAGCAGCTCTCCAAACTTCAAGAAGTGGGAAGAGAGCTGATCAAACTTCCTGTAAAAAGCACATCAAGGTGGACTGGGGGGTCCGTGAGGTGGTCTGCAATGGATGGCCAGTCCGCCCACCGGGGGGAACTGCCAGACTCCAGCCCAGCATCCCAGCCCTCAGTAGCGTGGCCGCGTCCCAGCGTCTCCAATCCCAGTCTTGAGGGTTCAGGTCTAAGTCAAACTTCAGTCCTGGTGGGGGTCTTTGGGGACCAATGCCAGCTGTTTCCAGCAGCAGATGATCATCCGCAAACGATTCCGGGCTCAATTTGCATCTCAACTCGGTCAAATGAGCAAGCATAGGTGACCTCGGTCAGAGCTCCGAGAGCAGCTGTTCGCACACCTGCACCATCTTATTTATTTATTTATTATTCGGTTTTATATTCCGCTCCTCCCTGCAGGCTCGGGGCGGATCACACAAAAAGTAAAAACATACAATAAAAACATAAGTCATAGCAATGATAAAACAAAGATCTTGCCATTATGGAAACAGTAGTAGCTTTCTTGACATTCCTTATACCCCAAGCAATATGTCAATCTTTAGAATGATATGCTCATTTACAAATTTTTTAATCTATAGAATAGCCACCAGTAATTTCATTATATTTTTAAAATCTAGATCAGGCATGGAAAAACTAAGGCATGGGGGTCAGATGCGCCCCCCTGGGCGCTTACCTCAGCCCTCCTTATTTTCCCTGTCCCCTTGGCATATGGACATGGTGGCCAACAAGATGGGGGAGGAAGGCACGCAGCAGCTGAGAACCCTCTGGAGCCCTCTCAGCCACCACGTGTCTTACCCTCCTCACAGCATAATGCCAAGAGGACAGCCCGAGGATTGGGGGAGGAGGATTGGGGCAGCCAATGTGTGTCTCACCTTCCTCCTGGCATAACAATGGGGTGAGCAGCCCCGTCCTTATGCCGTAAAGACAACCTGAGGATGACCCAGGCCCTGCCCCCTCCTTGCCCCACCCTCTGTAGGGCCCTCCCCCTCCCAGGCCCATTTCGTCCAGTGTGTGCCCAGCCATCCTCCCTCCTGTCCCAGCCCTTCCAGCCAGGCCCGCAATGTGATCCCAAGGCAAAATGTTTGCCCATGCCTGATCTAGATGGACTGTGTAGCCTTTTTATACCTCTTATGGAATGTTTATACACAATTTGTATGAATTTATTACCCAAATAAAAAACATTTATTAGTCTATTGGCTAAACAAAACTCCTCTATTTGAATGGGTTTTCCCTAAGTGTGGCATTAAGAGCAGTCAGTTACATTACAATTATAGTTACTTTGTACAGTCAGTGAACACTTTGGACTGTGACAGATTGTAGCAACTCCGAAAGCTTCTAGATTGACAAATGCCTCACTGACATGTCTACTGCATTTACAGATGCCTTCATCACTGTGAAAGACCCATGTTATTTTTTCATAAAGTATGAGGTCTGTTTCAGTGTATCTCTAAAGATGCATCAACACTATAGACTTAATGCAGTTTGACACCATGTTAACTGCCATGGCTCAATGCCACATAATCATGGGAGATATGATTTTACCAAGTATTTCACCTTTTCGGCCAAAGGGTACTAGTGCCTCACCAAACTACAACTCCCAGGATTCCACAGCATGGAGCCATAACAGTTAAGGTGCTGTCAAACTACATTAATTCTGCTGTGTAGGTGCATTGTAACTCACAGAGCCATTCAGTCACTGCTGAGGTGGGTTCTTGAGACTTCCACACTTGTTGCTCTCTGAGACAAAAGGGCAGATCTACAAGACATGTGCCCAAACACACATGCATCCTATGTCACCCAGTAACATTTGTCCAGAATTAATGAAATACCCCAATGCAAAAATATTCCCCCCAAAAACCCTTGGCCATAAGCTTTCATGAACTGCAACCCATGCAACCCGATGAACCCAGCCAATGTAATTAGAATTGACAGCTTACATCACATCAAAATGAGCTTGTTCTAAAATGTGACTGAAAAGTCTGGTTTGGTTGGGACTAATTAACACTAAATATTTTTGGATGATACTTTAGGATGGTGGCCTATCTATTCACATTGAAAGGACCACTTTGATTTGAAGCCGTGCTCCCCAGTACTCAGCCTACACTTTGTAAAATAGCAAAGGCACATTTCTAAGTATGTGTAGAGAGCTTTCCCAACTCTGAAGTTCCAACAAGTTCCTATACACATTGGAAAGAGGACACATAGAATCATAAAGTTGGAAGAGACCCCAAGAGCCATCCAGTCCAACCCCTGCCATGCAGGAACACACAATCCAAGTACTCTCATCAGGCCTGTGCTTAAAAACCTCCAGAGTCAAAGCATTCTCGACAGATGACCATCCTGCATAGAACCCTAGAGTTGGAAGAGTCCCCAAGGACTACCCAACCCAACCCCATTCTACTATGCAGGAATGCACAAGAAGCCCACAGTGGCACAATGGGTTAAGACCCTTGTGCTGGCAGGACTGCTGACCGAAATGTTGGTGGGTCAAATCAGGGAAACAGGGTGAGCTCCCATTTGTCAGCTCCAGCTTCCCATGCAGAGACATGAGAGAAGCCTCCCACAGAATGGTAAAACATCCAGGAGTCCCCTGGGTAACGTCCTTGCAGACAGCCAATTATCTCACACCAGAAGCAACTTGTAGTTTCTGATGACACTCCTGACATGGGAAAAAAGGAATACACAATCAAAGCACCCCTAACAGATGGCCATCCAGCCTCTGCTTTAAACTCTCCAGAGAAGTAGACTCCACAACGTGCTCAGACCCTATCTCCTTTTGTTATATGAACCCAACAGATTTTAACTCAGAGATAATGTTAGGCCTACCCTATGAAAATGCCCACAGGCTGCTCCAGAGACCTGCAGGTGGGACAACTGGTTCTTGAAGAAGAACCTGATAATGTGACTTCTAGCCATTGAGCGCTTTGTTGTTGTGTGTCTTTCAGTCCTTTCCTACTGATGACATCACTATCATGGAGTTTTCTGGGGTTGAGAGTGTGAGACCTACGAGGCAAACCCAAATCTATTTCCTAAGAAGCACCGTAAATCCCCTAGACCAGTGGGTCCAAAGCTTTGGTGTTTTGAGCTTCCACCTACACTGCCATACAACTGCATAATATCAGGCATGGGCAAACTTTGGCCCTCCAGTGTTTTGGACTCCAACTCCCACAATTCCTGTCAGTGTAGGTCAGGCATAGGCAAACCTTGGCCTTCCAGGTGTTTTGGACTCCAACACCCACAATTCCTATCAGTGTGGGCCAGGCATGGGCAAACTTTGGCCCTCTGGTGTTTTGGACTCCAACTCCCACAATTCCTGTCAGTGTGGGCCAGGCATGGGCAAACTTTGGCCCTCTGGTGTTTTGGACTCCAACTCCCACAATTCCTGTCAGTGTAGGTCAGGCATGGGCAAACCTTGGCCTTCCAGGGGGTTTTTTTTACTCCAACTCCCACAATTCCTGTCAGTGTGGGCCAGGCATGGGCAAACTTTGGCCCTCTGGTGTTTTGGACTCCAACTCCCACAATTCCTAACAGCCTACCGGCTGTTACGAAATGTAAGAATTGGAGTCCAAAACACCCAGAGGGCCAAAGTTTGCCCATGCCTGGCCCACACTAACATGCAATGCAATTCAATGCAGTGAAGCTGTATTATATGGCAGTGTAGATAGGACCTACATGAAATCCTGACAGCTGCTGGAGCTTCTGGGAATTGTCAAAGATCCAGAGGACCAAAGCTTGGGGAGCACTGGATTAGTGCAATGGATCCTAAACTTTGCTCCTCCAGGGCTCCAGCTGTCATTTAACCAAGCTTTGGAAGTTGGTCCTAAACACCTGGAGGACCAAAGCATTGCATTAGCCGTTCTGCAAGCGGTACATTATCTTGCAGGCCCGGGTATTGTGCTTAGCAAGGCCCCTTCTCCAAATTAGGGAGGAATTACTTGTAGGTATTGCACGTCCCAAAATCCCGCAGTATGCAAGTATAAAGGAATGGGGATGCTGGGAAGAGCATTCCTAAGTGTCTCTTTCTACTGCCGCTGCATGTGCAAAAGGACCCCTCCCTCCGCCACATGTTCGAAGGGGATGGCCGCCTTGCAGCCCGAGCTCTGCCCCTGGCTCACCGTGGCGTCCTGCCCGGCGTAGTGGCTGATCACGCGGGATCCCCCCGGGTGCCGCTTGTGGAACTGGCTGATGTCGTAGACCTTCCGCTCGATGACCAGCCACCGCTCCTCCGCCTTCCCCGAGCGGGGCTTGATCTCCTCCCAGGTGAAGCGCCGGCAGGACGGCGCAGCGTTGGCCTCGGCCATGGCCAAGCCCAGCGGCCGAAGCAGCCTCGCCTTCCCTCAAAAGCAGCCGCCGCGCTTCTGCCGCCTGGGCACCACCATCCAAGCGCCCCAGGCAGGGAACACGCCCCCGCCCGCCTCGGCCCCTCATTTGCCGCCTCCGTGCCCGGGGCCACGCCCCCGTGAGCCAATTGGCTAAGCGCATACCCGAGCTCTTCGGGGAAAAAAAGAATCTCCCCGGGGAGGGGGCGTTCCGGGGCGCGCGCATTGGATGTCCGGCCGGCCGGCAGATGCGGCGGCGCGGGTTCCTATTGGTTGGCGCCTTTATTGTCTGCCACCATCTTTTGCAAGCTGGCTGTCTGGGAAGGGAAGGGGCGGGCGAGAGGGGGCTTGCTTGCTGCTTGCTGCTTGCTAGGAGCAACTGTAGGTTTGTTGTCAAAGGCTTTCATGGCCGGAGTCGCTGAGTTGCTGTATTTCCGGGCTGTCTGGCCATGTTCCAGAAGCATTCTCTCCTGACGTTTCGCCTGCATTTATGGAAGGCACCCTCAGAGGTTGTGAGGTCTGTTGGAAACTAGGAAAATGAGGTTTATATATCAGTGGAAAGTCCAGGGTGGGAGAAAGAACTCTTGTCTGTTTGAGGCAGGTGTGAATGTTTCAATTGGCCACCTTGATTAGTGTTTAATGGCCTAGCAGTTTTCAAGGTGTGGTATCTTACTGCCTTTGTTGAGAGGTGATTAGCTGTCCCTGGTTGTTTCTTGTCTGGAGCTCTCCTGTTTTTATTTACTGTTATGGTTTTAGAGGGGGTGTATATTTCAATCACACACACACACACACACACACACACATATATATATATACGCCATTGAAATTCACAAGCATGTGGGCAATTTCAACAGAAAGGAAGAAACAATGAAAATGAACAAAAGCTGGCAACCACTATTTAAAAACTCTAAAATCATAACAGTAAATAAAGACAGGAGAGGTCCAGACAAGAAACAATCAGGGACAGCTAATCACATCTCAACAGGCAGTAAGATGCCACACCTTGAAACTGCTAGGCCATTAAATGCTAATCAAGGTGGCCAATTGAAACATTCACAACTGCTACCAACAGACAAGAGTTCTTTCTCCCACCCTGGACATTTCACAGATATATAAACCCCACTTGCCTACTTTCCAACAGACCTCACAACCTGTGAGGATGCCTGCCACAGATTCAGGAGAGAATGCATCTGGAACATGGCCATACAGCCTGGAAAACTCACAACAACCAGTTATTCTGGCCATGCAAGCCTTGGACAGTAGATCAATAGGTACTGCTTCTGTGGAAAGGTAATGGCGCTCTATGTAGTTATGATGACCACATGACCTTGGAGGCATCTATGGACAATGCCGACTCTTCAGCTTATAAATGGAGATGAGAACCACCCGCCAGAGCTGGACAACTAAACTTAATGTCAAAGGAAAACCTTTACCTTTAGTTTAGGTACCCGGCAATGCCCTGGTTAAGTAATTTGTAAAACTATTTTTGAAAAACTCATTTTTGGTTTTGGATTTTAGGAATGGTCCCATTAGAATACATAAAGATATGGGTAAAGTACCACTCCCATCAACCCCAAACCCCATGAGTACTTAAAGTTGGTACTTAAAGAGTATGTGTACCGCATTTGGTCCAGATCCATCATCGGTCGGATTCAGTGGTCTCTGGATGAGGATACACTGCAACTTCTATTGCCCCGGGTCCATCCCAAACCCCACCAGCACTTAAACTTAAAATACTTATATATTACAAGCATCCCAACTTATGAGCGTTTTGAGTTACGAGTCATCGCTTGGGCCAGGTTTTGCTCTGACAGCCTTTTGAGTTATAGCTAGCGCCAGAGGGAGTGCTAGAGAGAGACTACAGGGCTTTAGGCATAAAGGGAGCTGCCTCCAGGCCTCCCTGCCTCATGCTCTTGTCCGTTTTGGGAGATTGCTGTCCTCTTCGCTCTTGTCCACTGTGAGGAATTTTGGGTTAGTTGATTTTGTGTGGTTTTGATTCCTGGTGTGGTTGGCTTCATGAAGAGCGAGGGGGGGGGGAGAGCAAGAGAGAGGGGAAGGCTGGAATGAGTACAGTAGGAAGAAAATGGTGCTTCTGCCTCTTTTGTTTGTGCTTTCTTGCCACAACTTTGTGCTTCTAGCATTTGAAAGTTGGTATTTCTTTTATTATAGTTCCATGTGAATATGTTGGTTTTGCCATGCTGTTTTTTTTTTACATTCTCATAAAAAATAAAAAGCACAGCCTGTTATAACAGACATAAGACAAAACATCAAACATCAAATGGAAGCAATAATTTCCCATTTCTTTGGAGCAAATCGATTAATCATTGCTCAAGATATCTATTGAGCTGGTGGGGTGAGCAGGGCACAGATACTGATGGCAACTATTAATCAGGTATAATGGTCGTATTGCCAACTACTATTCCTCCTCCTAAGTCAGTGAACAAAGGTATGTCTTCAGTTGTTTTTTGAAAGCGGGGAGGGAGGGGGCCATCTTTAACTCCTTAGGAAGGAAGTTCCAGAAGTGGGGGGCAGCCACGGAGAAGGCCCTTTCTCTTGTTCCCACCAGTCGTGCTTGAGGCGGGGGTGGCACTGAGAGAAGGGCCTCCTCCGATGACTGCAGTGTCTGAATTGGTCTATAGAGGGAGATGCGGTTTGCCAAAAAGTCTGGACCTAAGCCATTTATGGCTTTAAAGGTAAGAACCAGTACTTTGTATTTAACTTGAAAGCAGACTGGCAGCCAGTGGAGCTGCCGCAACATGGGAGTGGTTCTCTCCCTGAATGGTGCTCTAGTTCGTAACCTGGCTGCTAAGGAAAGGAAAGAAAGAAAAAGAAGGGGAAAATTTAAAAAGGGAGAGAAGAAAGGAAGAGAAAGGAAAGGTGAAAAGGTATGAGGGGAGGGAAGCAGCAGGGCAGTGGTCCCAATGACACTCAGGCAACATTGGACATAAATGTGTGTGTGTGTGTGTATCTATATAAATAAAAATGTAATGTTCGTTTGTGGGATTAACATAACTCAAAAACCACTGGATGAGTTGACACCAAATTTGGTCACAATACACCTATCAGGCCAACAAGTGACCATTACTCATAAAACACTGAAAAACACAGCAGAAAAGACTTTAAAAGCCAAAAATTAAAAAATACATTACAACGCATACGCAAAACCACACATACACACATATATACACACACATGCAAACACACATATATGCACATATACACAAATATATATACACACAAAACATACCCACAGACTGGGCCATAGGATAATTTTCGACTACAGTCAAGAAATCCGAAGAAATCTAAAGTTCTATCTACATTGTAGAATTAATGCAGCTTGACACCACTTTCACTATCAGGGCTCAATGTGTTGGAATTCTGGGAATTATCGTTTGGCAGTTAAAGTGGTGCCAAACTGCATTGATTCTGCTTGATACTATATGAAAATGTGACATGGCTCCATCACAAATTGTAAAGCAGTGGTTCTCAATCTGTGGGTCCCCAGATTGAGCTGGTAAATTGGCTGGAATTTCTGGGAGTTGTGGACCAAAACATTTGGGGACCCACAGGTTGAGAAGCGCTGCTGTAAAGGCATCTGTCAATGTGGTAGAGGCGTGCAGTGAGGCACTGGCAGTCTAGAATTCTACAGATTGATGCTCCTTGGACTTGAAAGGACAGTTATGAAGAAACTAGAGCACTTCCTGATGTGAAATCCCTAAAAATGGTCTATCCCTAGAAACTTCACTCTGTACAAATGATCAATATAAATAATTCATTCAGATTGACTCATCACAGAAACTCATGTACTGTACTTTTGGAGGAGAATGTGGGAGAGATTTATTGTTGGAGCCAATCAGAACTGTTGGTAGACTGCTGGTTCAGTGCCTGATTGTAGAACAGAAAATATACTGTACAGTTAGTTCTAAGACCTGTGCTTCAAAGAGACGTACATGGCATAATGTCAAGCAGTTGCCTGTCCTGAAGAACTATCTGAATATCTATGGTTGGCTATCCAGAGAAGCTAAAGAGTTAGCCACTGGTTCTTCGCTCTTTCCACCCCATCATTAACATCATCATGGATGAGAAAAGGTGGAATTAGAATATACAGGCAGTCTCAGAGTTATAAACATCTGACTTACAAATGACTCATAGTTAAGAATGGGGATGAGAAAACAGAAAGTGAGAGAAATCTACCCCTCTAAAGGGAAATCCACTCCTGACAGAGTTATCATGGGGAAACATGTCTCCACCAAAGCTTTAGTACCAATCCTTGTTTCCACAACAAGCCATTTTTTTCAAAAATCCAGTTTCCACAAGGACAAAAAGTAAGGTGAAATTTTCTGAACAGGGGAACAAAGAGCGAAACAAACATCACAGGGGTGTTAACCCTTGCTTGTGCTATCCAAAACTAGATAGATAGATAGGAGTTATACTTTAAAATGTACCTGTTCCATCTTGCATACAAATGAACAACTTAAAAACAAATCTCCAGATATCTTGCTCATAACTTGGGGACTGCCTGTATTCACAATTAGCAGATTATGAATAGCAATAACGACTTCCGCTATGCCATAAGTCACAATCACAGCTGCATATGCAACAAAAAAATCTCTGAAAAGTGTTTTTCTTCAAGGAAATTAACTTTTGATTAAAGAGTATGGATTGCATTACTTTGTCTGCTCAAGTCTGAAAGGCCAAGCTGCACCACAGACCTACAACATCTTCCTCAGCCCTTTATCACATTTTGCATCTTTCTGTGCCCCGTTACACTGTGATCCATCTCCCTCCCAACAATAAAATGTGCTTAAATATATGTGGCTTGAATAACAACAACAACAATAATAACAATAACAACAACATTTGCATTTGTTACCCTTCTCTCCTAACAGCTTGAGGTAGGGTGCAATGCAGTCAAAACATAACAACATAAAATACATACAAAAATACATATCTCAAAATTCAGGATACAAAGATCAACATGCAGCAGTAATAGAATGCAAATTCAAAATTCATGGTTCAAAGTTGACTGGGTAGGCCTGCTGGAAAAGATGGGTCTTCAGTTGTGTCTTAAATTCTGACGGCTCATTTATCTGTTGGAGTTCTTCCAGCCAGCAGGTCATTCGAGAGTCCTGGGGCAGCCAATGAAAAGGGCCTCTGGGTAATGGTCATCAAGTCAGGTTTGGGCTGTATTCTGAAAACTGTATTCTATCAATGTGTCAGAAGAGGTAGACTCAAATATATAAATCAGTCAGTCTTTCACTTTCCCTTTTTATACTGAAATGGTCCGATATGTCTATCTCTCTCAAAACTGTTTCCAAGTACACAGAAAACTTTCTACATCTGTTGCACTTCATCTACTCTGGCTCCAGAAATCTTTTTCATGATACCTTGATCACGGGTGCTCCTTTGCCTCCTCAGTGTAGTAGCAATGCAAACTGTATGGCTCATGCAGTGTAGAAAAAACACCCCTTCTTACCTATCTTAAATAACCCAGAATTCAGCTTAAAAGAAAGATCATAGGTTCTAGTATTATGGTTGAATCTGTAGATGTGGACAGTTGAATATATTTAAATTTGGGATTTCCCCCCTGAACATACTATCCATATGCAGTGTTCAATCTTGGTTTATAGAGTTTATATTGCCTTGCAGATGCCTTCCTATAGGATAGGGGTGGGGTGGGGGCACTATGGATGTTTGTGAAAAGAAGGGATTGGAATGCAACCCTGACATTTGGGGTCTTTCTAAACTGGGTGCTGAGGGCTCCCAAAACATGCCCCCTCAAGGGCTACATGGATTTGGAAATTAAGAGTACAGTTGCTTAACCAAATATTATCAAAAAGATAAATTACAATGGTTGGCTAGCAATAGGCAGTTACAGATTTAAAAATATTAAAATCCCACACTAGAATGTTAATCTTTGCGTAAGCAGCTGCATTTTAATGTCCAAATCCACAGAACTGTTGAGGAACCAAGTTTTGGGATAAAGTTCTTTTTATGACATTCCTCAAGCCCTACTTACTTTTTGAAAATCCAAAAGAAATGCAGGCAGGTATCTTGATTTATAAGAAACTAATTCTAACCTTTTTCATATCTGGTGTAAAGCTTCTCCTTGTTGTTGTTTTTTTCTTGGAGCTGTTGTGCAGTGAAGATCATATGCACTATGGAGGGGCAGAAGTCATTCTGGGATTCAGGGAAGGATGTTTTATGAAATAGATAGAGGGGTTAAATCTTTCACTCCTTCCCATTCCTATGCCCTTTCATTCCATCTGTGTATTTGAACTCTCCCTCTTTTTGACTGGCAGCTTTGCTCTGCTGTGCTTAAAATACTCGCATAAGCAAAGATTCATATGACATTTCACATTTGCAGGCATAAGAAAAATATAGCTACATGGAAAGGTGCAAGGGAACTCATGAGGACAGAGTTTCATTAGATTTGATGATAATTAAGAAAATGTATTCTTGTTTTGCTTATAAAGACTTATAAAGACATGTGTTTATTTCATTTTTTCTGTTGCAAAGGTTAATCAAGCCATAAAAAAGAGGCTAACTCCCCCCACTCCTAGATTATATATTCCTTTCCCCACCCCCATTTGATATATACTAATGTATATAGTAATTATTGGTGGATATCTATTGCTTGTACATCTGTTGATGGGGAACATCTGTGAGGAAAATGATACTTTCTGGGGTTTTTCTCCCTTGAAATATTTTAAATTGGAAATCTCTAGTCATTATGTAGTTTGTAAAGTACTGGTCACATTGATGGTGCTGTATAATCATAACAGAATCTAAGTACCATCCACATCTACAGATTCTGCATCAATGGATTCCACCATCTACAACTTGAGAATATATATATTTAAAATTCCAACAAGCAAATCTAGAAGTTGCCATTTTGTAGAGGGCATTTGTCAGTGGTCAGCTGTAGCCGCTCCCAAATTACCACACAGAGACGTTCTGGAAATCACTAGGAACTTTACTACAAACTGCTATCACACAAAAAGCCAAGAGTGCTTACATGGCAACTCCCTCCCCCTTATATACATTTCCCCCAGTAATTTAAAACTAAATTTCCCGCTTCCAACATTCCCGCTCGCAGCTTCCCGCCCAAGCTCCGGGCCGTTGATTCTCACACAGCACTTGGCAAGAACCTTATCTTTGTTATGGCTCTCAGTGTTCCTGAGTTTGGGCGCATTCCCCTTGAGCCCAAATCTCAGCACCTGACAGTATTATTTTACTGCATCACTGTTCATATTGGGATTTGAGTATCTGTAGATTTTGGGATCTGTGGGAGAGTGAGGAGAGGGAGTCCTGGAACAGAACCCAAGCAGATATCAAGGGCTCCTGCCATGTATTTCTGTTTTGTAAATGAATCAGACTGAGGGGTTTGCTATATCTAATTTTTTAAAAAAGTATTTTGACCAACAAATACCATAAAAATAATTGAAAAACATTTATGAAGGCACTTTTCAAAAACTGAGAATTGATACCATAAATATGCTTGGAATTCAAATTAATTATGATTGAAAAGGGCTAAAATTGCTTTCTCTGAGATAGCCACAATAGTCCTTGCTGAAATAAACTTGTTAATCTGGATTCTTTGTTGATAAATAGAAATGCATTTGTAAAATGTTGTTGATCCAGTTAGAGCTAACGTAAAAAAAGAGAAAGAAGTGATGTTACATAACCATAATACTGAAGATTAGTTATATTTTTGTTCAAGAGTCAGCAACTTCTGCAGGGCCAAGGGCCAAGCAGAGGTCCCATCAAAATTGGGAGTGCTATACTGCCACTGCCTTTTTTTTAAAGTTTCTGAGAAAAAAAAGTTCACGGAGCCCTTTAGAGAACATGAGGTCAAGTTTGCCTAGTTTCTCCATGGAGGATGTAGCCCACTCTGGAAATGAACTGATTCATTAGCCAGCACTAGACTTTATATAAAGCAGTCAATTCTTTCACACTTAATAGATGCAGAGTCCCTAAAGAGCTTACACAAGCAAGAATGAGATCATTGTTAAGAAAGCTGCAGAAGAAAAAGAGGGAAAAGCAGCTGTTATTGTATACTCACTAGGATTCTACATCCAGCTGCTGGTAGCCATCTGTATTCACAGCGAGTTCATCTCCGGTGAAAGATAATTAATAGAAACATACCAGTAGAAAAAAAGTCCTGCTATTCCAGTGACATTTCTGGATTGCTGCTGCCTGATTGGTCTTTCCTTCCCATTCATTTATCTTCTGTGTGCATTGAGATGCCATAAAATAGTTACATGCAGTTGTAAAGTAATTTCTTAGAGCAACATCTTAGAGTAAAGGGATATTACTTGTAGAGCACAATGATTTTGACTTATGATACTTTCTGGTTCAAGGAAAACTGGGCCAGATCCATTTTGACCACATTCGTTCTGGCATCCAAAGCTGTGAAATGTTTCTTTTCTTTTGCTTTGATGCCCATCAACTAATACTTCACTCCAGATTTTGCATGCTACAACTGTAGTGGGATGAGCATTTTCAAGGCTTGCTGAACAAGACAATGTGATTTCCTTTTTATTTATGAAATACAGCTGAAGCATTTGTTGCATGTTGTTGTTAACAGATTCATATAGGTGTGTCTAAAACAGCCACTATATGGGAAGCTACACAATTTTAGCAACCCCCTCCCCAATTCAGTTAAAGAACCCCAAAAGGGGTCACAACTCACAATTTAAGAAGTTTTGAGATAACCCAACAACTGGAGAGATGTTTGCAGATGTATATTTTGCCATGGAACCGCTGCTCCTGGATCTCTCAGTCAACTTCAAGAAGTCATGCTCCATTCAGTTTTTCTCAGGCTCATCTTACACTGTCCTTATATTCCAGACTCTGATCCCAGATTATATGGCAGTGGAGACTCATATAATCCATTTCAAAGCAGATAACCTGGGATCAGATCCTGGGATATAAGGACAGTGTAGAAGGGGCCTTAGTGTTTCTCCTCTATGCTGCCTATTTTTCTGGACAGGTGAATTCTATAATTGTAATGTAATGGGGTATTTACAAAGTTCTGGAGTCTTGGTATAATGTGCTTGTGTGCTTTTGGTTATTACTGCATATCAAACTATTTTGAAGCATGCTGTACTCTGTATGTAAATAAAGTCCTGATTATTTGCATGAGAGCCTCCACAGAATTGCTATATGTAACTTGAGTACAATTCATATTTTCACTGATGTCCATGTTCACAGCTGCAAAGTTATAGTTTGGGGTATTGTGGTCCATATGAAGGTAAAAGATAGGTTATTTATTTTATTTCGGGATTTTACCCCGCTCTTCTCAACCCCCAAGGGGGGACTCAGAGCGGCTTACAGTACGGCACAATTCGATTTATATTTTTAAAAATCGATATCCCCCCTTTCCCTACTCAAGGGTCTAAGGCAACTCACAGCTAATAAAACATGGAATATAAAAGTTAAAATTATAAATATTAGACATACTGTAAACTTTAATAAAGTTCAATAAAATAAATTATATTTCTTTACAGTATATACTTATACTGTAAGGCTCTTACAGCTTTATTCATTCATTCATTCATTCATTCATTTTACTTCATTTGTATACTTCTTTTCTCACCCCAGGGAGGACTCAAAGAGGTTTCCAACATATTTATGGCAAAATCCAGAAATCACAGTCCAAGTCCATTCCAAACATCAAATATTAATTCCACATAATCACTGATTTATTTTTTATTGAAGTAAAGGCCACTCAGCATTGCTTGCGAAGTATCCATATATGATTATCGTTTCATGCAGTGCTGTAAATGGGTCCTGTTTAAATTAACCCCCACCCCTTCCCTGCCTTTTTAGGTAAATCCTCATAAGACTACTAAGAGCAATTCACAATCTATTTACTGGCATTCAACTTGATGCCTCCTTTGGATGAATACCCTTTTATTTCTCAAACTTTTCAATCTGCTCCAGGTTTATTATATTTTATCTTTAACTATTTGATTAGCTTTGGACTAATTTTACATGTATTGTTGTATATATATGGGTTTGTGAGTGTGGAGGGTAATATGAATTTTAATTTGCCTTTAAGTTCTTGTGAGCCATTCTGGAAATATGGTTATCAGAGTGGTATCTGAAATTTTTAGATAAACAGTCCTCACCATCAATGCAGAAGAAATTATTTCCCATGTGAGTGTTCTTATAAGAGTAAAATGTAGAGTATCTCAGATTTTAATTCTGAGACAGAGATGTATAACTATAGTGGGTCCCTGGTATCACCTGGGGTTTCGTTCCAGAATCTACCAAATTCATGATTACTCAAATACTATTATATATAATAATATTGTCAAATAGTGTCCCTTAAGTTAAATGGTAAAATTAAGTTTTGCTTTATTTTTTTAAAATAAAAAAATCAAGTTGTATATGGTTGAATTTGGGGGTGCGGAATCAATGAAAATGGATTTTTTTGCTTTTCACAAGAAAATATGCCAAGAAACAACAATGTCAAGGAAAGCCAGATGCTGTAGGCAAGAGGACATAGTAGAAGTAAAAGAACAAAACAAGACCTAATCTTCAAATCGTGTTTTGGCTGCCTTTTGATAATGTTAATTCCATTGGAAGGATGGGGGATATAAACTTCTAGCATGTTTTCCAATACAAGATATATGATTAATGGGTGAAACCAAGGAAATAAAAATCTAAAATAAAGTTTCCAGCCTCTACCGGAAGTTGAGGGACGTTGTGTGACATGCTTGTGTGCCCATCTGTCCCTCAACTGGCCGGCAAATGTCCTAGGATAGATAAATGGGTAAGTGTGATGAGATTCTAAGTCTGGACAGATGATAATATCTGTCTTTTCCCACAGTTCTTAAGAAAAAATGCCTGAAGTTATTTTCATCCCAATATCAAGACATTTCTGTAAATTTTTCAAAGAAACTGAAACAAACGTTTTTTGGCTTTTCCTCAGCTTTGGACTGGGCAAAGACAGGAAAGACAGAATTTCCAACATGATAATGGCATCTCTTTGTTTCTTCTCTTCCTGGTGTAATGACACTCCAACTTCGGTAAGGATCACGCGTAGATAGAAGCACGGTCCAACACGATTTTATTGCAGGTACAGCACTTGTAAAGCTAAAGCACCGTCCCGCCCCCCAAACACACCTTTTATACCTAACCCCCCTCTCCCCTTGCTCATGCAATGTCCAGGCAGGGTTGCACCATATCCGGTGAATCAGCAAATCCCATAGTCCCAAGGGATGTGACCTCATTAGTCTCTGAGTCAGCATTAACAGTTCATTGTCCAATGTCCAAGTCCAGAAGAGGTTATCTCACTTCCCCTGGAGGCACCTGGAAGTTACATCACTCCCACATTGACTCAGCATGTCCTTCAATAACTAGGACAAAGGTCCCAGAGAACTGGGACAAAGGTCAGCCACCTCATGGCAGGCTGGAAACCTGAACTTCTTCCAAGCTCAGATTTCCCAGATCTGACATAACGTCCTTCTCCACCACGTCCTCCCCCTGTAGAAACAAAACACCATTCAGTCTTTGGGTGGAAGGGGTCCTATATATCTCTTCAACAGACTACAGTGAAATGTGGGATGAACCTTGCCCAAACTCTTCGGCAGAAGGAGGGTATAAGAGACCTTATTGGCTGCCTTTTCCACCCTGAAAGGTCCAATATATTTCAGGCTTAACTTTTTTGATGGGCTCCCCAACTTCAAATTCTGTGTGGATAACCATACCAAATCACCCTCTACATACTCCTCCCCTTCCTGTCTCCGCCGATCCCCAAATAACTTATATGCTCGTTGCGCCTTTCCCAGAGCTTCGGTTACCTCCCTCCAATCGTCCTGTGCTCGCATTCTCCACTCACTCCTCTCCTCCCCACCAAACTCCAACAATTGGGGCAAAGGAGCCACATCCTGGCCATAAACTATCTCAAAAGGGGATTTCCCCGTGGAAGAATGCACAGAGCTATTATACGCCATTTCAGCATAAGGCAATAACTCTGACCAGTTATTCTGTTCCTTATTACTAAATATCCGCAAATATCCTCCTAGTGATTTTTGCGCGCTCTCTCCACGCCCCCCCCACGAAATCTGTACTGACATGCGTCCACGGCCGCACTGGGGAGGCCACCACTTGAATCAAACCCTGAGGTCTAGCAGCAGGATCCTTATTTCTAGCACAATCCTCACAATGTTCCACATACTCCTTCACTTCCGCTCTCATTCCTGGCCACCAATATCGTTTCTTTATAGCCAAAAGCGTCTTCGTTACTCCCCAATGACCAGCAGACTTATGATTGTGATTAAGCTGCAAAACCTTCCTCCTCACACCTCGAGGAACATACACCTTATTCCCCATGACCCATAAACCGTTCAACATTTTACACTCCCCCCTATGATCTCGTAACCACGCATCACCTTCGTAACCCTTCTGTAACTCTAAACACCATTCATCTACCACTCCTTCTTCCTCTTTTACCTCTCTCTTTACCTGAGACCTTGTCCTCACCGCTAATCCCCAATGCTCTCTTGTAAACACCTCCTCTGCCTTCTCCAAACAATTTCCCCCTACATCAGGATACCGAGACAAAGCATCCGCCACTACATTCTCACTCCCCTTTATGTGTTGCAATCAAAAGTTAAACCGGGCAAAGTACTGAGCCCATCTCACCAATTTGGGAGATAGCTTCTGAGGGTTCTTCAAATACTGGAGGTTTTGGTGATCCGTTAACACCACAAAAGGAAAAGCCGCCCCCTCCAGAAACTGCCGCCACGTTTGCAAAGCACACCGCACTGCAAAAGCCTCTTTCTCCCAAACGGGCCACTTCCTTTCAAGTTCCCCAAACTTCTTCGAGAAATATGCACACGGTCTCAAATTTCCCTGTTCATCCTTCTGCATCAGCGCCCCTCCATATGCCCAAGCAGAAGCATCACATTGCACCACAAAAGGCTTGTCTACATCGGGATGTACCAGTAAAGGACCTTGGGTAAAAGCTCTCTTCAATCTCTCAAATGCTCCTTGACATTCCTTAGTCCAACTTAATTTCGCCCCTGGGGATTTGGTCTTCCTTGACTCCCCCTTCCCCTTCGTCTTTAACAACTCTGTGAGGGGAAGAGTTATAGCTGCAAACCCAGGTATAAAGGTACGATAAAAATTCGCCAGTCCCAAGAACGCCTGCAACTGCCTCCGGGTTTGCGGAGCCTCCCAGCTCAACACATCCTCTACTTTAGCCGGATCCATGGCCACTCCATTCTCACTAATCCGATACCCCAAAAATCAATCTGATTCTTCCCAAACTCACACTTACTTAACTTCACATACAAACTAGCCTGCCTTAACCTTTCTAACACCTCTCGAACCAATTGCACACGCTCCTCTCTAGTATGCGTCACAATCACTATATCATCCAAATACACAAAAACTCCCCTATACAAAAGGGGGTGCAGCACCTCATTAATCAGCTGCATGAAAATACCGGGAGCTCCGGCCAAACCGAATGGCATCACGGTCCATTCGTACAGCCCGAGAGGGCAAGAGAAAGCAGTCTTCCATTGGTCACTCTTTTTCACCCGCACCATATGGAACGCATCTATCAAATCCAATTTGGTGAAAAATCTACCGCCCCCTAGCTGGCCCAATAAGTCCTTAATCAAGGGCAGGGGATAACAATTCGTAGTGCTAATGGCGTTCAACCCCCGATAATCGATGCATAAACGCAACCTCCCATCTTTTTTCTCCCGAAACAAAACTGGCGCCGCAATAGGAGATTCAGACCTTTGAATAAACCCCTTCTCTAAATACCCATCAATCTGTTCTCTCAGAGCCACCTTCTCCTGCACCGTCATGGCATATATTTTTGGTTTAGGCAGGATAGCCCCCTCTTTGACCTCTATACTACACTGTACATTTCGGAAAGGGGGAAGACTTTGAGCCAATATAGGGTTAAACACATCTGCATAATCCCAATATTCCACAGGCACCCCCTGTACCTCATTCAGAACCCCCTCCCCCACATTAGGCTCACACTGCACTCTCCCAGACTTCCAATCAATTTTTGGATTGACTTGCTCTAACCAAGGCAGTCCTAATACCACCTCATGTCCTTCAATGGGGGCCACTACAAAATCAATACCCCCCTCCCAAGGTCCCACCCGACCTTTCAAATCCTTAGTGCCCAAAGAAACGGCCCACCCTTAATAGATGACCCGTCTAACTGGGTAAAATTAACAGAGGTATCTAAAGTCTTCCTAGCCCCCCCCAAATCATCTACTAACTTAGGGGACATGATATTCTCCGAACACCCACAGTCAACCAATGCTTTTTTTTTTCAATAATTTCCTTCCCTTTAAATAAACCCAGGGAGCATTGTACACTTGGGGGACTCACCCCAACACTTTTTACATCAGTATTGTCTACAAAGGCCGCCTTAGCAGATGCCACTTTAGATGGATCCGAGCGGATAGGATCCCGCACTAATTTCTGCCGACACTGCGACGCAAAATGGCCCGGCTGGGAACAAATGAAACAAAGGCCACGTCCCATCATTGGTTTCTTCATAATGCTGGCCCTGCTATCACCGCCGCCACGACGAAACTCTCCTCCCCGGAATCGGCCCTCAGCAAAACCACGTCCCGACATCCTGGATCTCGTCATCTGGAACCGCCGTTGCTGCACTTGGGCTAAGATCCCCTCCACATTTCCGGCCAACTGGATCCACCCATCAACGTCACCTGGATCTCCGCGATGCAGACACCATTCTAAAATCTCCTTCCGCAGGCCATCCTTAAATAGTTCAAGCAAGGTTGCTTGGGACCATTCTGCAACTTTTCCGGCCAATCCCATAAATTCTTCTGCATACTCAGTGACTGAACAGGAGCCCTGGGATAGACTTCGCAGCGCTTCCTTCGCTTTTATCCTCTCCAGAGGATCACGAAACCGGTTTCTAATAGCTTGCAAGAAGGCCCTGACTGATGTCAAACATGGATCTCTCCGGTCATGGCACTGCACAAACCATTCAGCAGCCCTTCCCTTAAATACTCCTCCAATGGCTCGAACTCTGCTACCATCGCTGGGGTAAAGATAACCATAGTCCTCCATATGGTCTTTAACTGCGGCAATAAAGAAGTCCACCTTGCACGCTTCCCCTTCAAATTCCACCCTCAGCGGTTCTTTCTTCACTCGTCCTCCAAACTCATGAGATTGCACTCTCCTCCCCTGAGGGGCCTCCATCCTGGAAACTCCCCTTCCCATCCCTGCCGATTGCAGGGGCCGGCTCGCCGGGACTGGATTCACTTCCTCTGACGCCAGATGACCACCGTCCGCCCACACTCCCATGGGAGATCTAGGACGTCCAGCTGCTGACGGTTCGCCATCCATCCACGAATAAAAAGTGAAGTCTCCTCCTCCCGGGGCACTCCATGCTGAATCTCTTGGCTCTCTCCTAGGCATAGCCTGGGACATCCTTCTCATGGTATGCTCCATTGCATCCATTCTACATCTCATCACCTCCAACTCCGACAGCGGTTCAGGTTCTGTGGTCTCGCTACCACTCTCCTCCAGGTCCACCTGAGCTGGGGCACTCTTCCTCCCAGCTTCTCTGGTCCTGCACTCCACTGGATCCACCTGAGCTGGCCCTTCTTTCAGCACAGCTTCTCTGGTTCCTCCGGCCATCCGGACATCCGCCTGATTAGGGCCTCGCTGCCTCATTTCTCTCAAGGCACTCACCCGAGCATCCCACAATCTCTCCGCTTCTCGGAGCTCGTCCCTCTGGGCTGACGCACCACACGCTGTCACTTCCCTGGACACATCCGGGAACCCCACTTGGTCGACGGTTGTCCACTCCCAATCCATGGTTCTCCGGACTTCTTCAGGAGCCATATTCCACATGTCGATATACTCCTCTTCCTTCCAAGCCAACCTCTCCATTTCTGGGAAAGTTGAATGGGGCTTTAGCTTCTGTAATGACGCTCCAACTTCGGTAAGGATCACACGTAGATAGAAGCACGGTCCAACACGATTTTATTGCAGGTACAGCACTTGTAAAGCTAAAGCACCGTCCCGCCCCCCAAACACACCTTTTATACCTAAACCCCCCCCTCCCCTTGCTCATGCAATGTCCAGGCAGGGTTGCACCATATCCGGTGAATCAGCAAATCCCATAGTCCCAAGGGATGTGACCTCATTAGTCTCTGAGTCAGCATTAACAGTTCATTGTCCAATGTCCAAATCCAGGAGAGGTTACCTCACTTCCCCTGGAGGCACCTGGAAGTTACATCACTCCCACATTGACTCAGCATGTCCTTCAATAACTAGGACAAAGGTCCCAGAGAACTGGGACAAAGGTCAGCCACCTCATGGCAGGCTGGAAACCTGAACTTCTTCCAAGCTCAGATTTCCCAGATCTGACACCTGGCATGTTAGAGCATTCTAGTCCTCAACATACTTGCTAGAGAATAGATTCTATTGATATGCACAAGACTCACCTCTGAGTAAATTGCACAATTTATTCATTTGAAGGACAACAGAGAAAGTAGATAATAATGAGTGAGGATCAATAGGATCTCAAAATATCACTGGGTTGCAACTTTCATCTGCCTGAGCCTTATTTAATTTTGATAGCCTATTATTTATCTTTTGATAACTGATCCAGAAATATAACTACAGAGTAACACTGTATAAAGTAAAAGAAATTCTTCCTTTAAAAGAAATTAAATAAACCGTTTGGAAAATCCAGCATTTTGCTGAGATCCTGCAGCTGATTAGCTTATCTCAAGATGAGTTTAAGATACAGATTGATAAATGTGTGGCTATTCAAATGTTGTTGGACTGCAACTCAGTTCTAGCCTAACCATGTGTGAGGCACAAGGGGAGCTACAGTTCAATAACATCTGGAGAGCAAAATAATCCTCATGAGCAACTATTTAGAAGACAAAGAGGCCGATCAACAAATCTAGCTCCTCTGTGCCAAATCCACATTTTTCCTATGTTTCTATCTTCTCTTGAGAATGACTGGCCTGAAATCTGTATTCTCCATTGAGAGAGGGAGTAGCTATGAAGACAGATGCTTAGAATTCTGCATTTTTAGTATTCTGGAAGATGACCTGTGAAAATACATCGTCTTTCACAGATGTGTGTTTATACGTGAAGCTCTTTACACATTGTATAATAAGTTTCCACCCCTTTACAAATTTTCTGAGGCCCCATCTACACTGCACTGTTCAGTGTTGATGGGGCCTCAATCAAGGGAGTATAATGTCTACAGCTACATCTAAAATTATATTATTCATAATTGGTAGTAAAGGCTTTTAAAAATACAGTTAGGCTTTGGAGATCTGACATGCACATTAGCAGGAAATACTACATATGACTAGTTAATCATTTAACCAGCTGCAGGGAAATTTTTTCAATTGCATTTATATTAGAAGAAAGTAGAAATCACCATATTTATGTTGATTTACCATTAAGTTTAATATCTATACTGACAGCTTTACCAGAATAAAGCTGAAAGGTGAGATTCACGATTGCTGATTATGTATTATTGTTAATTATTACTAATTTCAATGTGTATTAGACCCAAGCAAAACTTTCTTTTGGGCAATTTCTGGATCCACCCACCAGCCATCTGGACACTCCTGATTGTCTGCTTCTCCTGCTGTTTCCCAGGCCAGCAAAACCACGTGGAGGCTCATGGGATTGATATGGTCAAACACATCAGGAATAGTAGTTCTACTCATGACATTCTCTGCTGTGATCAACCAAACTCTCCCTGATAAGTCAAGGAATGCCATAACCTATGAAATGCTCAGGCTATACTAATTTTTGTTCCTTCTCTGCCCCCCTCTCTTAATTAATAATTTTATTCTGGATTTAGGTAATACTAAATTTTCAGCTTAAGTCAGATATTTTAGGTTTTTTAAAAATCATCCTTTTCATGAGATAATTTCCAATTTAATTGAAAACTTCATTTATTTTTGCTTCTGAATATACTCATGTATAAGGCTAGCAATATTAGTCAAAATATCAACCTCCCAAAAATGTTTCAGCCTCTCAACAGGCTAATAAAAGTACTGTACCTTAATAGTTAAAGGAGTTAAAAATGGAACCATCCCCTTCTCTGCTTAGAATGGCAATAGAGTGGATTTTTTTCTTAGACAGAAGTTATGCAACTGTTTCAGCAGATGGGGCTCTGCCTAACACAACTCACAATGCTCTTCCTAGTGCAGTGAGATGTAAGAAGTATCATCACACTAGAGAAAAAATCCACTTAAAATCTGGTTTCTGCCTCCTGCAGAATTCTGGGGATTATAGTTTAGTGAGGCTGTTAAAGGCTCCTCCCTAAACTACAAACCCCAGAATTCTGCAGGAGGCAGAAATCGGATTTTAATTGGATTGTTTCCTCTAGTGTGATGAAGTCATTAGATCAGCCATTGGCAACTGCATTGGATCCAAATGGGATCAATTTCCTGCCACTGGGATCTTCCAGGGGCCACTCAAACTAGTAAGAAGAGAAAAGAAAAGAAAAGAAGAAAACCCAAAATGAAAAAGGATGGGTAGTAAACTGGAAAAATTCAAAACTATGTAGTACAAAGCAGCCATGTCTGTTGCTTTGTACTATTTTCGTCCTCCCCTGTCCCCTCATGACTTTTGGAGGATTTGGTTAGAAAGACAGCCAAGGACCTGGAAGGCTGTTGATGTCTTCAACTTACTGTTTTCTGTATAACATTAAGATAGTGACAGGAAAGGCAGTCTGGGATTTCCCCCCTCCTTTAGAGCATTCAAATATTCTTGCTATTCTTACTCTATTGGTTTCTTGCCTGTTCAAAGCCACAGTCTAAGTGTTCTAATCTTCTCAGATCCCCTGCCCATAGAAAATCCAGGATGGACTTTAGCTAGACTTCCGCTTTAGCTAGAGCATTATAATAGACCTGGCCAGAATCAAGGCAGGGATCTGCCACATACATTACCCCATCAACCCAAGTGAACTCCTGCTAGATAGTTTTCACCACACTCACTAGAACCAAAGTATGATTACAAGTATTGCTTCGCGCTTGCTCTCTTGCCTTGGAATTTGTATCTTTTTCTTGCTGGATCTGAAAATGGCACCTTGCCCATCTGCCAGTGAAGGCCCATCTGCAGGCAGTTTACTCAGCTGCCAGAAAGGAACACACTGCTCCAGCTACAGCAGTTATCCTAGAAATGCAGAACTGGTGGGGGGAAAAAACCACTGCAAGCTCATGGATTGGCTTTGGACTAAAGCACTGCTGAGTAGCTATATGACTTACCTCCCAAGAAGAACATCAAGGCAAGAAGGAAACCATGTTTGGCTCTGTTACTCGTCCAGAGAAGAAAGAATTGCAGAATGATTTGTTGTTAACAGCTGTCTAGTCTAAGTCAACTTTTTGTGTGTGTTAGGAGCTACTTGAGAAACTGCAAGTTACTTCTGGTGTGAGAGAATTGGCCGTCTGCAAGGATGTTGCCCAGGGGATGTTTTGCTGTTTTACCATCCTTGTGGGAGGCTTCTCTCATGTCCCCACATGGGGAACTGGAGCTGACAGAGGGAGCTCAACTCACTCTCCCTGGATACAAGGGTTTAGTCAACTTATTGATATTCTATGAACCAGAGATGTCCAAGTCAACCCATCACCAACAGCCCTGCTCAAGTCTTGCAGACTCATAGCTATGGCTTCCCTGATCAATCCTTTCTTTTCTGATCTGCTTTACCAAGCATTCTTGTATTTTAGTGAGTCATAAGTATGAAGTATAGAAATCTCAGTTTAGTCATTTTGGTCTCTACACAGAGAGTTCACGTTTGATTTGCTCTAGGACGCAGTAATTTTATTTTTAGCTCTCCTCAGCATCCGTAAAGCTGTTCTCCAGCTTCACATTTCATATGGGTTGAATTCCTTCCTATCAGCTTTCTTCACTGTATAGTTTTTACAGCCTTACACAGAAATGTGAAATAAGATGGCACTGACATTACACAGAAATGTGAAATAAGATGGCACTGACAGTATTCAGTTATTCATCTTGTCTGGTTCTTGTTTGATTCCTTCATAGTTTCCCTTCCAAGTCCTAAATATCTGATTCTTGACTACAGCCTCCATTTCTTTAATGACTGAACTAAGCTAACTATTCCAATGTCTTCATTAATCATATTAAAATTATGTACACTACCTGTAATCATTATTTTTGTTTTCTTAATGTTCAACTGCACTTTCTTCAGTTATCATTCCAAGTCTTTGTTACCTTTTGGTTATATGTTGTCATCTAACATCTTAAATTGTTGATGTTCCTTCCTCCAATACTCATGCCTCCTTTGAGTTTAATCCTGTTTTACATATGTGTTCAGTATACAAACAAATAGAGTGATAAAATGGAGTTTTGCCTGACCCCCTTGGTAACTGGAAACCATCATGTTACTCCATATTCTGTTGTAAAGGTAACATCTTGTCCCAAGTACAAATCACACATCAGGACAATCAAAAGTTGTGACTGCCAATTTCTTTAAGAAAATATATAGTATTTCTTAATCAAAGACTTTGCTATGATTTTTACAACACAGGGTGATTTCTTCTGAAATTCCTTAGAACATTCAATGATTGAACACAGTTGCAATATGATCTTATAAGCCCCTTTCTTTCCTGAACCTAACTTGGGCATATGGCACTTAGCAAAGACATCTGGTAAATGTCTTTAGTTTATAATTTCAAATATTACTTTGCTTGCATGGGACATTAATGCAACAGTTCTATGGTTACTGCATTTCCTGGTTTCCTTTTTGTTGGGAATTGGACTGTATATTGAGTGTTTCCAAATGTAGGCAATTGTTTGCTTTCTGTATCTATTGACAACTGAATAAAGTCAGTGTCTGTAGACTAAAGCAGCTCTATTGGTACACCACTTGTTCCTAGTAATTTATTTCTCTCAAGGGCATTGAGGGCAGGTTACATTTCATTTTCTAAAACTGTAAGTTCAGCTTCAAATGTTTTTTTTCTTCTTGAACTAATCTGTCATCATCTAATCTCTTTTATAAAGTTATTCAGTGTATTGTTTCCATCACCTTGTATTTGATTGTGCAATATGTCCCTCTGTTGGTTATAAAGCATGCCATTTAGATTTCTCAGATCTTGTGGAAAGGGTCTCTGGTTCTTCCTGTTTTATTGTAATCTTCTGTTTTCAGTTCACAGTTCTTGTCAATTCAGCATAAAAGCACAATATTTTTGGCATTATTTTAATGATTTTTAACTGTGAATTATTTTAAGAATTTTTCACTGGGAATGTCTTAATACTGTTTAGATTTAATCCTGTTTTAATGTTTGTATATTTGTATATTTTAAATGACCATGCTGATGCTTTTATGTTAAGCCACTTTGAGTGACCTTCGGAGGAGATAAAGTGGGGTATAAATAAATATATCATAATCATCTTTAAATTCTATGATTATGTTCTTCAGATTGCATTTTGACCCAGTGGCTGTTTTATTGTTCTTCTTTACCTTTACTCTGATATCTGATATGAGCAGTTCGTGGTCTGTGCCATGACCTACTCCTTGACTACTGCTTCCAATTATGTTGTCTGTTTGGTTTCTAGATGGGCCATCAGGTTATGCTGAAAAAGGAAAATACCTGTTGTTGGATTAATAATGCCTTTCCTTTCTCTACACAGAGCACTGGGGAACGAAACTTCCATTTAAGATCTAAGTCATGGAGGCTGGTGGCTCTGATGTCAGTGAGACTATTAATCTTTTCCTAAGTTTTAATCCAAACTTTAAAGGATCTGTCTGAAGTGCTGAAACGGAGCCCTCAAATAGATTTAGGACCTTGGATAGTTCTTCCACTATTCAGAATAATTGACATCTGTTGCACTGTAAGAAATAGAATCATGCAGGAAAGCCATGATTGCAGCAAATAACGGTTGGAGAGGGATACACAGCACTTGATATAATACTAGTTGGCATTTAAAACCTGGTGTGAGATATCAGTGTTGCAATGGATTTAAAACAGTTATCACAGCACTAACACATTCAATTAATATATAAGTGGTATGATCATCCCACTAATTGCTAAAGCAGACACATGTGTTGAACCTTTTTACAGCCTTCAATGGGCTTCTAGGAGTTATATGAATTATTATGTATAGCATTGAAAATTGATCTGAACCATGGATCTGAGCACTTTACAGTGAAGCATTCATGAAATAAGTTGCATTCCCAGCTAAAAATGGTCAAATGTATTTGGACAGTTTGCTCCCCCCCCCCCTTCTTTTTAATCAGCAAGAGAAGGGAGAGGTATTTTATCATTTATGTTCTACTTAAAATTACCAAATGTGCCAGGTCAAACTGCCCCCAAAGGAAGGCCATTCTGCCATGATCTGGGAGCCAGCACAACAGGTGAGATGGTACGATCACTTCTCTCTCATGTGATTGATCATCTGCCTCCATTAAGTCTCCATATATTCTGCAAACCTCAATTTTATATCAGCAACTTATTCTAGCTACAATGATTTGCCACAGTCTACTTGGGTGAGCTCTGGGTGGATAGGGCTTTCAACTTCCCTTGCAAGAGAAGGCTATGGGCAGGTAGCTAGAACTGCACTGGTATTTCCAACAAGGAAATTGGGGGAATTGAGTTAAGGAGCAGTAAAACAAGACTTTGCTGTAACTAAAACATAGCAGGTCCAAATTGCATGTTTTCTTAAAACTTTTAACTTCATAAATTATTTGAAACTGGGAGACGGGAGGGAAGCAATGAAAAAGTCAAGACTGATGTCAGCACCATGATATTCAAAGTTCTAAAAAGGAGAAGGGGACTACAAATAGGCCCAGAAGGGATGCTGACATGGATCAGCATCAGGAAGTCTGCACAATCCCAATTTTCATGGCCATTGGTGGCTGACCAAGAGAGAGCTCTTGTGCTTGTGATGGACAAATCAAATTAATGGAATTGGCAAATCCAATAAAGCAGAAGAGAATTTTAGAGAAAAGGAAATATTTATTGACACAACATGTAGCTAAACTGAAAAAAATGTTACCACAGCATGTAGTGATGGCTGCCAACTTAGGCAGCTTTAAAAGGAGATTAGTCCCTCCTATTATTCTACAGTTATTGCTCGCCCTATGTTTTTTGCCCATTCCTGTCCTAGAATTTAACAGTTTGAGGTATCAGTCAACGTCCCCTCTGAAAATGTCCACATCAAAAAAAAAACCCCTATTTTGGGTCTCAGTCATCCTCCCTCTTTCCCATTTCTACTTGAATCTAAGCTAGAACTCTCCTGGTTTCCCCCATTTCATTATTCAATAAAGCTGAATGATACATTGCAGTGGTTCACAACCTGTGGATCCCTAGATGTTTTGCCTTTAAACTCCCAAAAATCCTAACATCTGGTAAACTGGGATTTCTGGGAGTTGTAGGCCAAAACACCTGGGGACCCACAGGTTGAGAACCACTGGTACAGAGCATCAGGACAAATGAAAAATAAGTACTTCTTTACACAGTCCAGCATTAAAATATTGAATTTTTAAGCTGGAGATGTTGCAATGGTCACCTGTGCCCAGATTTGCAAATGTCTTAAAAAATATTAACAGAGTGCCAAACAATCAATGCCTACTAATCATGATGGTGGGGGACACGGAAAGAGCCTCCTTGAAGACTGAGTACAGTCGGGCATCCTCTGGACAACGTTTGTTATCTACCCAACCCAAAAACATTGCTTTACAACATTTATGCAATGCTTTTGACATGAAATAATATCATGACAGTTATTTATTACTTTCAATATCAAAGATTGTATGAAAAACAATACTGAGAGCATAGAACTTCACTTATATCCTCGAAGATTTCCAATAACAACAACAACAACAACACTTTATTTATAGCCTGCCACCATCTCCCAAGGGGTCTCGGGACAGCTTACATGAGACCAAGCCCAATGACACATAATAAACAACACAACCGCAAATAATAAAACAATACAATCAATATAACTTACACACAAGCAATAACAGACTATTTAAAACCATTCAGGCCGGGCCAAATGTAAAATATTAAAATTTTAAAATAAATAAACACTGGCTGTGAACAGAGGTAGAATGTATGTAGAGGAAAGTTTTAAAAGCTAATGTGGGACAGACAACCATTCTCCCCTTTTTCTCATGCATGCAGCCCCCAACTCTGTTTCCTTCTGCTATTCTCTAATACAGAGAGCCTTTTGTTGAATTGCAACTACCCCAGTCCATAGTGGCTAATTTCCCAAGCTACAGCTACAATGAGTACCCTTTTGCCTAATTGGCCACCAAAGCCATCCTGAAAGCAAATACAGAGAATTCAGTCCTGTTCTTGCTATTTCTTTCAGCGACTAAGAACAAGTGCCAAATAGGAGGCCTTGACATTGGACGGAGGTACAAATACCTCCCATATATGTCAGAGAGTTGGGTTGTATAAGTGACATTGGTCAATTTTTTTCCTGATGAAATCAGTTCTGCAAACCTAAGCAATAGCCTTTATATCTGGTGGCACCTGATAGACAGAATGACAAATAGGCCTGCAGTGGTCTCTGAGAATAGTAATTAGAAAGATTTGCAGATGCCAAGGAGAAATGTTGAGCTTCAGTATATTGTTATAATTGGTTAACTTATCTTATGTTTTGAACTCTGAGCCTGGAGGATTAGTAAGACCATATTACTTGGAAAGATATTGTTTGGGAGGAACACTTCAGCAAGTGTGAGTCCAAAAGTGGCAGGTTAAAACCTGGAACCTCAATCTGTGGCTGATCCCAAATGAGAAACTCTCTCCTGGGTACACAGAAGACTGGGCGACTTGGAAGGCGCTGAACAGACTGTGCTCTGGCACCATGAGATGAAGAGCTAAAGTTAGGAAATGGGGCTACAAAGTGGAGTCCGCGACATTCAAGTGTGGAGGAAAGCAAGCCATAGACCACTTACCACAATGCAACCTGAACCCTGCCACAAGCACAGTGGAGGATCTTCTCACAGTGACACCAGAGGCAATCAAAGTGGCAAGCTTCTGGTCAAAGGAAATTTAGTACAATGCCAGGAGTTTTTTAAACTTTGTTTGTGGTTTTTCTATACATTATAACTGTATTCTCAACTTGCTTCTGACACAATAAATAAAATCAGTCTGCCCAAACTGGTGCTCTCCTAATGTATAAGACTACGATTCCCATTATCTGTAGCTAGCACAGCCAATGGTACATCTTTGCTTCTCATATTTATCTTTATTCCTTTTATTTTATCTGTGTATCCCACCCTCCCACAAAATGGGACCAGACTTATAGCTGTCCTAAGTATATTTCATACTGAGCTTTGATAGTTTTAAGTCTCTGTGAAAATTTGTCCCGGTGAAATTATTTGTGGTAATGCATGAATTTTTGTGTGTGGATCTTCCCTTAAAATACATATTTTGTAAACAGACTGGAGACTACCACAATGTGGATTTCAAAGCATAACTGTGTTTTCAGTTTACATAGTGGTCTGAAAGTGTGGAATTTGGTATGTTTACACCAAAAAGTGCAAGACTTGAAATTCTTTCTCAAGAATCCCCACATTGTAGGACAAGACCTCTGAGGAGCAACTGGTTAGAAAAGTCAAATGCAAGGAATCCAATAAGGCTGCCTGTGCTTTGGGTGGCATCTAGTCCAGGGAGGAGAAATTAAGAAGTTAGGAGAGGGAAATTCCTTGTGATTGATAAATATACTGCCTGCTACTCTGGACAGTATATTAAAATTAATATCTGAAGATTAATTTTAGAGAGAGAAGTGACTAATCCTTTTCTTGGCACCACCAATTATCAAACTATTTGCACTGAACAAATTTGAGAATCAAGGACTTGGTGATAGCACAGAAGGACTAGAAGGGACACAAAACTCTGGCAAGAAAAACCAGAGTTTTTGGTGTATGCTTTTCAGTGTATGCAATAAGACAGCCCCTCCTGAACAGACTTTAGTCCTTGCAAAAATACTTACACAAGTAGTTTTTGTTTGCTTGTGTTTCTGTGAACACTGGAAAATTCCTTTTAGAGATTATGAGGGAGGTAAAGTCAAATCTTTGAGGGGCATGAATTCCAGGGAGAGGAAAGACAGGGTTCTAGTGCTACACTCCGAGATTAGTATTAGCTTCAATGGTAATAGCTACACTTCAATGGCTCACCTTCATTGGTTTTTCTCAATGCTGCTGTCTGAAACTGTTTTTCCTTCAGACACCAAATAATGGATCTGGTTTCTTCCACAGGCAAATATGTGCTCTATTAGCAAGTATTGGGTGTCCTTACTGTATCCTCAGAGGCTCAAGTGGTGGCAATGCTGCCAAATCAAAACATGGCTTTTTAGTAAAGCCTTAGTTAGCATCAGAGAATCATACAGTGGGCAATCTAGTCCAATGGAATTGGGACAGCAAATAAATCCACCAAAGTAGCCATTCCATGCTGGTTGCTGAAAAAAACCACTGATTATTTTCTAGGTTCACATAAAACTTTATCAGAAAAGAACAGAGTCCATTGCTTCTTCTTTCGATCCTACTGTGGCCCCAATTTGTCTCTCCTATTTGTATCTGGCCCCAAAAAGGTAGTGTGTCCAGCTGGAGACAGTGTGAATTTCTGTATCTGAATAATTGACTATGTATGCTGTTTCCATTCTTTATCACAAAAACTTCTGCCAATGGGTTATAATCAGGGAGGCAGCTTGTTGACAGTGGAGTCTACAAGCTTTAGGTCACTGTCAAACATGTTAGCACCAGGCTTCTCACAACATTTGATGTCACCCCCAAGATGTATTCTAAGCTCACTCTTTGTGATAGAAACAGAGAATTTATTCTTATGTTGAGCTGCCTGTTGTTTAATGTATACTGGAAAATGCTTTCATATAGTACAGAACAACACCATATAAAACAGTACTGTGGAGAATAATAATAACTGTGTGGTAGAAAATATGCTGTGGAAGTCCCAGGTTTAATGGCTGCCATCGTCTACTAAAAGGAACAGGGAACAAGGCTTGCAAAACAACTTTTATCTATGACTCTGGTGACTGCTGCTAGAGCAGCAGAAGATACTGAACTAATTGGACGAAGAGTTTGACCTGGTACAAGACAAACATCCTCCTATATTCCAGAGATATTATTGGCCCTGCATGACTTGCATCTACCGCAAAATCAGGAAACACTTAACATCTACCAGAATTCCTACAGTTAAAATCTACCAATACAACACAGTTTTCTGTACAAATATATAAACAAAGCTGGAGGACTCTGGGCAACAATCCTCTGTATTTGTGTTACATTTTGCATTGCAAACATGGTCCCCTCACTGCCCATGCATAGCTTCGAATCAGTTATGAACATACTGAAGAAATACTGGTCCAGACCTGGGGGACATGATGCTTTACATCCTTTCCTAGCAAATACAGGCAGTCCCCGAGTTACAAACATCTGACTTACAAACAACTCATAGTTTCTAACAGGGGAGAAACAACAGGAAGTGAAAGAAGTCTACTCCTAGGAAGGGAAATCTACTCCTGGAAGAGTTATGGAGAAAATGTGTCTCCACTGAAGTTTTATCCTCACTCCTTGTTTCCATAACAAGGATTGTCTTCTTACACCATAAGTTTGTTCAGGAATCTTAGGTGAGGGATTTTGTCAAAAGCCTTGAAGCAAACTTTGTCAACAAATCACTTCTATGCTTGCTGACACTTCGAAAACTCAAAACAAGTGCTTCTTGGGCTACTTGATGTGAGTGATTGGCAACTGTTTTTTTTCCTAGCATGCCAGGAACCTGCACTAAATTTGCATCCATAAGGTACAATTCCTATATCTTTGAAAGTAGCATCTAATGGATCAATGACCAGCACCGGTCCAGGACTACTCTGAAAGATAACAACTCAGACTTTGCCTTTGCTGAAATTATGTTGATCCTCCTTTAACAGTTGTATATCTATATCAGAGATGGGGTCTGTGGGCCCCATCGATTCCATGCAGCCCCTAAATTTCACTTTGCAATCCCTGAAGTCCCCTGAGCAGACTCCTAGCACAATTTTCCTGCCAAAGTCACATCAAAATCAGTTCCCAAAGTCCAAAAATGCAAAACAAAAGTGTGAAAACATCTTCTCAGTTTCCAAGAATACGCCATAGTTTCTTTTTCATCCACCAGATAAAATGATGATGGAAAAGAAGGCTACACTTATGAACTTAATGGTTGGATACTATCCTCATAGGGATGATTAGTAATGCATTTGTCAACGGGGTCTAGAACAGGCATGGACAAACTCTGGCCTTCCAGGTGTTTTAGAAATCCCAGCCATCTTACTGGCTGTTAGGAATTGTGGGAGTTTATTTATTTATTTATTCAAATTTGTGAGTCGCCACTCCCGGGTGCCTCGGGGCGACTTACAGCAAATTCAAGATTAAAACAGAATAAAACACCATTAAAACAGCATAAAACAAACAACAGTAGGATGATAAAAGTACATCAGTATGATATACAGGACACAGGGAGGCAAGAGCCTACCAATCTTATCATTAGAACCCAAAGGCCTGCCAGAACAGGAGGGTTTTGCACGCCTTCTGGAATGTAACTAAGTCCATGAGAACGCGGACTCCGGAAGGCAGAGCATTCCACAGTATCGGAGCAGTATTTGAGTTGAAGCCCAAAACTCCTGGAGGGCTAAAGTTTGCCCATGTCTGGTCTCGAACCTAATTTATTTTCACCAGTAGCTGCTTCCATTTTCCACACCCCCTTCCTCAAAATATTCAACAACAGTT
The DNA here is from genome assembly GCA_030556195.1 of Anolis apletophallus. Classification (NCBI taxonomy): domain Eukaryota; kingdom Metazoa; phylum Chordata; class Lepidosauria; order Squamata; family Anolidae; genus Anolis; species Anolis apletophallus. Next base: position 102,767,250 of record JARBWK010000002.1, on the reverse strand, counting down.
TTCCATCGATACCTAGATGGTCCTCAGAAAATGGGGAAGCACACAAATGTCATTGATTTTACAGATATAAATACAGTTATCTGCAGATATCAAGCACTTGAGGAAAAATGTTAAGCTGAGAAAGATAAGGGACTAGAGTCAATTACTTTGGGACATATTAATTGACCTCTCACCTGTACTTTCAGGCATAGCCAGAACAAAACACCTGGCAATGGGACAACTCTGGTTTATTAACTGGCATTGGAATTGTAATCTGTAGACAAAGCACTATATCATTCTGGTTTTTATTAGATGGTTTTGGTTTTTTGTTTGTTTGTTTGATTGGTTTTTAAAAAAACAAAAATACTGTTTTATATAAGCAAAACTTAGGAAGACCTGTGTGCCTGAGTATTGCAGTCTTTTGTGAGGAGGTTTCTCTGTATTCCACCAGTGAGGCCAGTGAGAATCATAAATTACTTGAAGACAGGGGAAAGGGCTTGGAGTCCTGATTGGTGCCAATGCTAGGTTAATTTAAGTGCCAAGTAAAATCACTAATATGTATTAAAGGCTTTCGGTCTCACTGATTTACTTCAAATGCTATGCACATGGTTTTAAAACTAATCTTTATAACCTGCTTTAACTTGTTCATGTGTCTAATATGTTCTTACTCCCAATTACTATTGTTTTAACCTGTTTGTATTGATTCCACTTATATTTTACCCTGATATATTTGGAAACAGCATAAGATGGAGATATTTTAATTAAACAAATGAATATTTTTTTAGGTGTATTTTGATTTACAATGTAAACTGCTTTGAGACTCAGTCTGGGAGAAAAGCAAGTTATAAATTAAAGTAAGAAAAGAAACTCAAGTCAGCAGGACAGGCAAGTATTGTATAACAGAAAGGAAAGGAACAAAACACAACCAAAAAAGCTCTATAGCTCAGGGCCTAAAAGGGCAGGTGGAGGCAATCCAAATAAAGTTGTACACAAACAGTAACAGTGTGGTATGAAAGAGTTCCAGGTCAATGTGCCTGAGTCCTTGCGTTCTTATCCACGATTCAAGGGCCAGGAATCTAGTGGACTTTCAATAGCCAGGGCATCAGAGGCCACATGCCAACATGCCACCCAATCCTTTGGCATCCATGCAAATTCTGAGGGCCTTGATTTTACATAGGAAAATAGTACCCCCATCACTCTTGGATCCTGAAGTGTGCCTATGCCTTATGGCAACCTCATGAATTTGAAGAGACCAATTCCCACTAATTGCAGTAATGCAAATGTATCTAAACAAACTCAATGTATACATGCAAATACAAATGTCAATAGAACATAGGATTGTTACATTCACATTAAACAGAAATAATTTGTGCTTTTCTTGAAAGATGAATAAAATGTTCTTCACATGTGTGGAAGTAATCCTAGTGTCTTTACTACAGACAAGTAGACTACAGGTCCTTGCACAATTAATATCCTATTTTCTTTGTTACAAAAGAGTAGACTCCAACATTGACAGTAAGTGTCCTATTCTTGTATTCTTGTTGTACTAAGTGATGTGTGATTATTGTCTGTGATATTTATTGTATTTGTTTATTGTTGTAAGCCACCTCAAATAAGGTGGCGGTGGCTTTTTATTCTTGTCCCCCACGCTCCTCCTCCTTGGGTCCCCATGTGTTTTGGCCTAAAACTCACAGAAATCCCAGTCAGTTTACTAGCTGTTAGGATTTCTGGGAGTTGACAGCCAAAACATCTGGGGACCCACAGGTTGAGAACCTCTGGGTTAAATCCTTCTGCTGGCAGGAATGCTGATCAAAAGATCAGTGGTTCAAATCCAGGGAGTGGGATGAGCTTCTATCTGTCAGCTCTACCTTCTGATGCAGGGCATGAGAGAAGCCTCCCACAGCATATTAAAACATCTAGACATCCCCTGAGCAGCATCCTTGCAAATGGCCAATTCTCTCACACCAGAAGCGACTTGCAGTTTCTCAAGTTGGTTCTGACACACACAAAAATCATCATCATCATCATCACCATCAATTGCCTTCAAGTCAATTTCGACTCATGATTAACCTATGAATGAGAGACTCCTAGTCGCCCTGTCACCAACAGTCCTGCTCAGCATTTGCAGATTCAGGCGTGTACTAGCTTCATTGAGTTTACCCATCTGGAATGGGTTCTTCCTCCATTCCTATCGCTTTCTACCTTACTAAGGTAGGAGGCGATCATTATTTTTATTATTATTATTATTATGTTTAATGTATTGTCGGAGGCTTTCATGGCTGGAATCATTGGATCGTTGTAGATTTTTTGGGCTACATGGCCATGTTCTAGAAGCATTCTCTCCTGACGTTTTGCCTGCAACTATGGCAAGCATCCTCAGAGGTTGTGAGGTCAGACCTCACAACCTCTGAGGATGCTTGCCATAGATGCAGGCGAAACGTCAGGAGAGAATGCTTCTAGAACATGGCCATATAGCCCAAAAAACCTACAACAACCCATTATTATGTTTTTTATACACTTCTTTTCTTTCCAACAAGAAGACTCAAAGGGGTTTACATTAAAAGCCATTCAGTACAGTTTAAATTCTACAAATATACAAACATTAAAACAGAATTAAATATAAATGGTATTTAAAAATTCAGTTAAAATCCATAAAACCATAATCAAATCTTAAAACCACAGTGAGTACGAGTGAGTAATGCCTTCTCATGATGTCGTGAAAGTATGGCAGCCTCTAGAGAGCATTCAGACTTGATTTTCTCAAGGACCCATTTCCTGCCAACCATCCATGGGTGAAGATTTTTTCTTAAACATCCAAAAATAAAAAAATGAAACAATCTATATAAGGACATCATTTGACTATACCATTGTCTACAATGAGACTTCAGCATTTTGGTACCCATGAGGGGTCCTGAATAAATGCCAGTGGATACCAAGACACTTGTTTGACTTTGTAGCTGTCCATGGTATCTTCACCAGCACTGTGTTTCGAAAGAGTCCTGCTTGGACCTGCATATTGACTCTTCATCATCAAATGGGTTTTGCCAACTCCTGGAAAATATCTGACTAATTAAATGTGTCTACCTTGTGGCTTTCGATGACCAAACTAGTAAAGAAATCTAATCTGCAGCAGTTGATTTTGGTCCTATGGCAGATGTAGGTATTGTTTTCTTGTTCTGGCATTATGGCGAAGGGGGAAATGGTTGCTTCGAGCCCTACTCCCCATAGATATGAATGAGCAAGTGCACAGATTGAGTGGATTTCTGGTCACAAAGCCCAAAGTGTGTATGTGGGAACCTTAGGGCACATCTACACTGTGGAATGAATGCAGTCTGATTCCACTGTACCTGCCAGTGCTTAGTGCTATGGAATTCTGGGAGTTATACCTTGGCAAGGCACCTGTGTTGAGGCTCGATGCCTCCCAAACCCCTGGTATCTCTGTTTCAATCAGACACTAGAGGCAAGGAGATTAGATGCAATAGATGTATTATGACCAGAGAAAAACGATTGGGTGTGCAACAGGAAAAATGGTGCCACACCAGGTTGAGGTGCAGTTTGGCCCTTTTATAGTACGGGTTCTTAAAGTTTCTAAAATGCACATTCAAGCTCCCTCTTTCCACCCACACCTCTGCTTCTTTTGTCCTTCTCTTGGAGCTTCTTATCTACCTTTCATTCCATTTCTCCACAACAATTGCCCCCCTTTCTTCCCCTCCCTTCTCTTTAGCTCATAAAGTCCTCCTTTTCAGCCTTCCACAGTCATCTCCTCAATTTCCTACCTAATACCTCTGTCATGTTGCTGTTTTGACTGGCAGGGGATTACATCTTTCTTTTCAACTCCTCCAACTCCCCCCTTCCTTCTGACTTAACCTTCTTTGGCTTTCTTAGGCCCCTTCCACACAGCTGTATAAAGTCCACATTGAACTGGATTATATGGCAGTGTAGACTGGGATAATCCAGTTCAAAGCGGATATTGTGGATTATCTGCCTTGATATTCTCGGTTTCAATAATGTGTGGAAGCAGGCATGTAGCCAGGGGGGGCCTAAGGGGGCTTCAGCCCCCCCCCAAATTCTCAGGGTGGTCCGCAAAAAGGCCTTACTGGTACATTATTTAAACTGTTATGCTTATTCATATCATGATCTAATCACCATGCTCATTATATCCCACATTAATGGGGTTATTGGGATAACAATACAAAAGGTTTGCTAGGGTATACCCTCTTCCACCCAGTCTCAGCCCCCCCCCCCGAACCAAACTCAGCCCCCCTCCGAAACAAAATCCTGGCTACGGCCCTGTGGGAAGGGTCCTTAGTAAACTTCTCTTCATCTGCGCCCTATGGCAGAGAAGGCAAAAGACCTTGTCAAGTGAAGCAGCAACTCCCTCGATTCCCAAGCCTTGAGCCTTGGCAGGTCAAGTGGGGCCAAGCTGCATTCATTACTCATTCCGCAGTGGAGATGCCCACATAAACCAAGGACCAGAAGCCAAAGTTCCTCTCTCCCTCCCCCCTCTCTTCCTCCTGTCCTTTTCCCTCCCTTTCCCCCTTCCTGCTTCCCTTCCTCTCTACCCCTCCCTTGCTCTCTTCCTCCCTCCCTCTGGTCCTTCCTTTCTTCCTCCCTCACTTCCATCCTCCCTCCCTTCTCCCTCTATCCCTCCCTCCCTTCCATCTTCTCTCCCTCCCTCTCTTCCTCGCTTCTGTCTTCTCTCCCTTCCTCCCTCTCTCCCTCCCTCCTGTCCTTCCTCTCTACTCCCTCCCTCTCTCCTGTCTTCACTCCCTCCCTCTCTTCCCCCCTCCCGTCCTTCCTTCCTCTCTCCCTCCCTTCCATCTTCCCTCTCTCCCTCTCTTCCACCCTTTCTTCCATCCTCCCTCCCTCTCTTCCTCCCTCTCTTCGTCCCCCTCTTTCTCTTCCTCCCTTTATTCCATTCTCCCTCCCTCCCTCCCTCTTCTCTCCCCACTCCCTTCCATCCTCCCTCTCTTTCTCCCTCCCTACTTTTCTTCCCCTCTTCCTCCCTCCCTCCCTCCCTTCGGAATAAAACCAGACAGGGAACCGCTATTGCAAAGCAGACGTCATCCCTGGTTTCTCAGAAGCGGGGGGGAGGGGGCGCCCTGTAGCCGCAAACCCCGAAATCCCTGGTGGTCCCCCGGGGTCCTCTGGGGAGCCAAGAGAGAGAGAGAGAGCCGCCTCCAGTCGGCCGCAGAAAGCCAAGAGAGAGAGAGAGCCCCCCCCCCTTCTCCTCCGGCGCTGGTCCAGCTTCGAAAGAGAGCCGCCAGCCAATGGGAAGGCGTTGTTGGTGCAAGGGAGCGCCGCAATTGGCGGAGGGCCTCTGCTGATGAGCGGGGGGACCTCCTCGGCGCTCCTCGGCGTGGGATGGAGGGGGATTACGGGACCCAAGAGGAGGAGGAGGAGGAGGAGGAGGAGGAGGGAGACGCCGCCGCCGCAGCAACAGCAGCAGCAGCAGAAGGGGGGGGGAGCTCCTCTGTGGAGCAGCCGTCGGGGGCGTGGCGTGGGGAGGGGAGGGCAAGGCACAAAGAGCCGCCGGGGCCGAAGGTGCCGCCGCGCCGGATGAATTAAACCCGCGAGTCGCAGAGCCGGCGCTCCTTCCTTTCGCCCGAGAGAAGGAGACGCGCCCCCCGGCCCCCGGCCACGCTCTTGCGGGACCGGTGGGAGAAGCCGAGGCGAGGGCGGACAAAAGAGCCGGGCTTCCCCGATGGGGAAAGGCGGCGAGCAGGGCGAGGAGTGCGGCGGCGGCGGGGAGCGGGAGGCGCCGGTGCCGGCGTTCACCTGGGAGGAGGTCCAGAAGCACAACCTGCAGGCCGACAAGTGGCTGGTGGTGGAGCGCAAGGTCTACGACATCTCGCAGTGGGTCCGGCGGCACCCGGGGGGACGGCGCGTCATCAGCCACTACGCCGGCGAGGACGCCACGGTGAGCCCCGGCGGCAGCAGGAGCGCGGAAGGCGGCCCACGGGGGCAGCCCGGCCCCGCGGCACCTGCCACAGCCCCGTCGCGGAAACACGGGCGCCCTGGCACCGCACCGGCCGCCTTTGTCCTGCGCCCAGGATGCCCGGGGAAGGGGAAAGGGTGCCCAGTGCATTCCAGGCCCCGGGCTCGGCGCGCTCCTTTCTTCTCCTTCCGCCGGAGAGGCTTTTCTTTGTTGTGGGAAGGATTCACGGGTGGGGGCTGATACGAAAGAAGAGTCCCGGCCGGCGTTTAAAATACCGCCTCCCTCTCCACTCCTTCCCCCACTCCCCAAGGCTTGTCCCGCTGCCCCCCAAGCCGCTTTCTCCCCATAGGACGGGTTGCTTTCTTCACACTGTTTCCCTGCAGCTTGCAATGGCGAGGCGGAGCTGAGGGGCGCAAGTCCGGGGAAGGCCAAGGGCTGCCTGTCTGCCTGCCTGTGCCGCTTCGGAAACTTTTGGTGCCTCCAAAAGAAGGGGCAGGGGCAGGGGCAGGCTTTGCGCCCTGCAGGGAAGGAGCCCCTACGCCAGAGTCGCCTCAAGAGAGCCGCTTCACGGTGGACTCTGAAGGCAGGTCAAGGCAAGGCAGAGGGAGGAGAGAGCCTGCTCTTGGGCTCACTCCTATCTGTAGGCTGTTACTGGTTGTCCCATTGGCCACCGCCACCGGGGAAACAAAATGGGAGACTATTGAAAGTCCTGGATCTGTGCCCTCTCTTGGGCTGCTTGAAGTTTTCCAGACTGTCTGGCCATGTTCCAGAAGCATTCTCTCCTGACACTTCGCCCACATCTATGGCAGGCATGTTCAGAGGGGTCTGTTGGAAACAAGGCAAGGGAGGTTTATATATATGTGGAATGTCCAGGGTCTGCTTGAGGCAGATGTGAATGCAGCAATTGGCCACCTTGATTAGCATTGAATGGCCTTGCAGCTTCAAAGCCTGCCTGCTGCCTGCCTGGGGGAATTCTTTGTTGGGAGGTGTTAGCTGGCCCTCTGGGGCCCCCAGTGGCGCAGTGGGTTAAACCCTTATGCCAGCAGGACCGAAGACTGACAGGTCGCAGATTCAAACCCGGGGAGAGCGTGGATAAGCTCCCTCTATCAGCTCCAGCTCCTCATGCAGGGACATGAGAGAAGCCTCCCACAAGGATGATAAAACAGCAAAACATCCAGGCGTCCCCTCAGCAATGTCCTTGCAGACGGCCAATTCTCTCACACCAGAAGTAACTTGCAGTTTCACAAGTCGTTCCTGACACGACCAAAAAAAACAAAAACAAAAAAAACCTGCCCCTGATTGATTCTTGTCTGGAATTCCCCTGTTTTCTGAGTGTTGCTCTTTATTTACTGTCCTGATTTTAGAGGGTTTTTTTAATTTAAAAAATTGCCAAATTCGGTTTATGATAAAAAAAATTTAAACCCTCTAAAATCAGGACAGTAAATAAAGAGCAATGTTCAAAAAGCAGAAGATTTCCAGGCAATAATCAATCAGGGCCTCCCAACAAAGGATTTCCCCAGTCAGCAACCAGCCAGGCTTTGAGACTGAACTGCCATTCAGTGCTAATCAATGTGGCCGATTGCAACATTCATACTTGCCTCAAGCAGACAAGAGTTCTTTCTCCCGCCCTGGACATTCCACAAATATATAAATCCAATTTTCCTAGTTTCCAACAGACCTCACAACCTCTGAGGATGCCTGCCATAGATGCAGGCGAAAGGTCAGGAGAGAATACTTCTAGAATCTAGAACATGGCCATACAGCCGGAAAAAAACTCACAGCAACCCAGTGATTCTGTCCATGAAAGCCTTCAACAACTTTCTTCTTTTGTTCTTGGGAGTCTGGCTTTACTAAGTACCCCAAAGGTACCAGACCAGGACCTGCACCAGTTAGGTCTTGGATGAGAAGCCACCAGGTACTGTAGGCTACATTTTGGAAGTAGGGGCTGACCAACCAGCTCCTTGGCTAAGAGAGCCCGTAGCATTAGTGGGGTTGCCAAAAGTGAATAGACTCCTTGAAGGCGGACACACACACCAGTCAGAAAATGTCGGGAAACACCAGGAGCTGGGCCCAAGGAATTCAGAAAGGAGAAGGCTCCTTCTGTCCTCTGTCTTGGAACGTTGTGGGGCTTCCAGGTTGTTTCCAGCTTCTGCCAACTCCAGAGCAAACCTATCATGAGGTTTGTTCAGAGTGGGGTTGCCTTTGCCTTCCTATGAGGCTGAGAGAGAGAGAGAGTGACTTGCCCAAGTTCACCAAGTGGGTTTCCATGGCTGAGCAGGGTTGAAGTCCAACACTCAAACCATGATGCCATGCCAGCTCTCACAGCACGCTGTCTCCCTGTCTTCAGATCAGTGGTATCAAGTGGGCTGTGAGATGTCATAGTGAAGGCATGGTTCAGTGTGTAATCAGAGACAGCCTCTTTTTCTTATTCGGCCACCTTTTCTGGAGCTGAGCCTTGACGCTGAAGGAAAGGCAAACTTGTCAAGTTGCACCCAAGAGCCCTTAAGAGCTGGCGGGCTGATCCCAATGATCCTAACTGTCACCTGTGATCATTCAGGAGGGAGCAGGGAAAGGGAATCCCTGTTGTCATCACTGTTTTGTATGTAGTAAAAAGCTACAGGGGACTGGGAGTGGTGTCAAACATTCATTTTATCAAATAAGTGTCTTGCTGCATTTTGTTTTTGATAGGCTATGTGTTTGTTAAGTGGAAACACAAAGTCTGTTAACATGTATTATCAGTGGTGCCTGAGGGTGCTGTGCCAACCCAAATCAAGTAGCACGCTTTCACACATGAAGAGAATATGTCCATTCAAGCCTTCCATGAGGATCCTGTCAAATAGGGTTTTGTTTTGTTTTTGTTTGCTTGTTTGTTTTTTTCGTGTCAGGAACGACTTGAGAAAACTGCAAGTTACTTCAGGTGTGAGAGAATTGGCCGTCTGCAAGGATGTTGCTCAGGGGATGCCCAGATGTTTTACCATCTTATGGGAGGCTTCTCTTACGAGAAGCTGGAGCTGACAGATGAGAGCTCACCCTGCACCTCGGATTTGAACCGCAGACCTTTCAGTCGGCAGTCCTGCTGGCACAAGGATTTAACCCATTGTGCCATTGTGAGCACCTGTCAAATAGAGTGTGGCTAGGAATGTCCAAGGAACTGGTACAACTGGTAGCTGGAACCAACTTTGTGGTTTCTAATAACTAGCTGCTATCAAGGGTTCACTATACCCTTGAGCTATTCAGAAATGAATCTCCTGAAATTGGTGGTACCTTCAAAGGCTAAGTGGAGAAGAAGGGAGCCTTCAGATGAAGGAAACAGCCACGATCACATAGCCATTATCCTCCAACCCTTACATTTGTGGCCTTTTAAAATATGAGGATCCAGATCTGTAACTGCAGCTGTTAAATTGTTTAAATTGTGATTGCCATTTTCCTCTCATTTCTGATGCCTGAACCATTAGCAGAAACCCACAGTGATCCTATTGTCTTGATTGTTTCCGATCACAGTGAGTTTTTCTAAGGCAACATTTCTTAAAAACAGGAGGGACATGCTGAGCTAAAGCATCCAGATAGTGGTGTGGTGTGAAATAGAGGCATTTTATGACTAGGTGCTGTATCTTGCTTTCCCTGGAGTTTGAATTTGTGAAGAAAGAGGAAGCAAGGTGCCATGTGGTTTGGTGGGAATGTTGAGTTGCCAGAGCCCCAGAAATGCTATTGCTCTGAGGAGAGAGCAAATTACTTTTAAGCCAGTTTCATTCAGTGCTGTGGAAACCTTATCCATCTCGCAGCCTTTTCAGTTGTAAATTAGCAGTCCAACCATAGTATACATGTTAATCCAGAAGCAGCTCCCACTCCAAGGGAGGTGTGTAAGGGTTTGTATGAGAGCAGCTTAAAGGTACTATAGCCAGCCCTCTATATTCACAGATTCTATGTTCATGGATTCCACTATCCATGACTTGAAAATATACCCCCCCCCCATAAAAATCTAAAATGTAAACATTAATTTTGCGACTTTATATATGATACACCATTTTATTGTGCCCTCTGGTCCATAATGGAAGTTGAACATCTATGGATTTGGCTGAGAGTGGAGTCCTGAAACCAAATATTGGTGAACAAAAGGCATCTGTGTAGCCCACATTTTTCTATCACACTTTTCCATAGTTAGATAATGGTGTCAAGTTCATTTAGAGGGCCAAAGTCCTGAAAATTAAGAAATCTTAATTTGGCTGAGTTGGTTGCTCAAGCAGCACCCGATGTTTTACTTCATTATATATAATGTTGGCATCTTGAAACATTGACGCCTGCTGTTTGAGAGGGGAACTGAGGTAAAGAAAGGATGGATGGAGTGAATCAGTTGAAAGAAAGGCCCAGGCAGTGGATTTTGGCAGCAACATGAAGGCATTGGTAAGCACTGTGGGTTTGGAGCCCAAGATGAAGAGTGGGCGAATGGCCAGCCACAGCATTTTAGCAGTAGCGATGAAGTGTGGAGGTGGAGCACAGTGGTGGAGCTGGTATACAGTAGGAAATATCTCTTCCACAAGCAAGCTGTAGAAGTAAAAGACATATAGTGCCACCATGCCTATAAGAGTTTCTGCCACACCTGTGGCAGAGCAGCAAATGATGTGTCATTGCCCACCCAGCCCACCACTCAAGGTGCATTGCATTCTCAACCAGCCAAATTATTTCTCACTACTTTTGCAAATATATAGTTAGCTTGGTGTTTAGGAATTCAGAAGCACTTGGTATCCCTAAGCAATCCTTTATAGGGATGATTTTCTTTGGGAAAGGGGAATGTACAAGTAATCTACATGCTTATTTTGGAACAAATCCAACTGAACTCTGTGGTAGTTGGTTCTCAGTGGAATCATGCTGTCAGGTAGATATTATTTATTTGTTTATTTATTTATTTACTACATTTCTATACCACCCCTCTCAGCCTGAAGGTGACTCGAGGCAGTTTACATAGGCAATTACTGTACTCCAAATAAAAAACAATTAAAACAATAACCATATAAGAGCAATTAACAATTAAAAACTTAAAAATACAATTCTCAGTGTCTCGTTAAACAATTGTTTTAATCGTTTTTAATTGTGTTTTATTTGGAGGGCAGTAATTGCCTATTGGTTTGTGTACTTAAGATGATGATGATGGTGATAAATGTATTATCTGCCTCTCCTTCGGCTTGAGTTGGGATACAACATAATTAAAACCAGAGATAAAAGACTATTAAAAGACAGACAAACAGAGTTAAAATACATGTTTAAATGCTGATAAAAATGCACAATTTAAAATTGACCAGCTAGGCCTGATGAAAGAGATGGGTCTTCGATTGTGCCTTAAATTCTAATCGCTGGTCTAGCTGTCAAATCTCTTCTGGCAGGTCATGCCACAGTCTTGGGGCAACAGATGAAAAGGACCTCACTTTCTACTTCGTTATGGGCCCTTCCACACAGCCCTGTATCCCAGAATTTCAAGACAGAAAATCCCACATTATCTAAGTGTGGACTCAGATAACCCAGTTCAAAGCAGTTATTGTGGGATTTTCTGCCTTGATATTCTGGGATATAGGGCTGTGTGGAAGGGCCAGGCATGTAGCCGGGGGGCTAAGGGGGCTTCAGCCCGCCCCCCCGAAATTCTCAGGGTGGTCCGCAAAAAGGCCTTACTGGTACATTATTTAAACTGTTATGTTTATTCATATCATGATCTGATCACCATGCTCATTATATCCCACATTAATGGGGTTATTGGGATAACAATACAAAAGGTTTGCTAGGGTAGACCCTCTTCCACCCAGTCTCAGCCCCCCCTGAACCAAACTCACCCCCCCCGAATCAAAATCCTGGCTACGGCCCTGGGAAGGGCCCTCTGTAAGCACAAATAGTGGCACAAGTGCCCATGAGGGTGATACCTACTTTCTTTTATACAAACAAATAGTTTAAGCATGTAGCAAATAATGCTAGCTCAAGATAATGGCAACTCCTGGTGTATTATATAGCCAGTCCCAAGAGCACAGAGTTCTGTTTCCACAGCCAGATTCATGCTGAGGCTCTTTCAGTCTTTAGTCCACAAGCTTGATACTGACCGTTTTCTTCATAGTACATTTTTTTAAAGATCTCCTTGGCTCCAGTGGGCCCTTTAGTGATTCTTAAGGAGCCAACATTGTTTACTATCTACTAACAAAGAGTTAAATAATCTGAAAAGAAACAGTTGTCTGTTCAAGAGTCACTAGCATAACTTTAAATCACCTTGCAAATAGACCATGATATACTGTACAAGTGCTAACATGTGTTATGGTTTCTTTGCAAAGTGAGTTATGAAACTGCTATAGTAATGCTATTTTGAAGGCTTCTGAAGGATGGAATTTGCTTCCCTTTTTTTGACCAGAGGAAGGCTGGAACATTTGTGAGTTGCAAAATAGCCTTGAGCGCAATAGAGCAGCAAAGCAACCTTGGGAGCGAGCCATTTTGCCTCTTCCTAAGATTGTGTATTTCTGCATGTGTTTGTCTTTGCCTACTGCCATTACAATATACAGCAGAGGGAGGAGGCACACTAGTTCAGCTTTGCTGAAGGATACTTTGTTTTTTTCTCTTCTTTCCCTATTTCTTTGCCTTTCATGTTAGGGTTTGTTAAGGCTAAAGGCATACAGTCTTGGAATATAATCCTAACAAGGGGCTTTCAATGTCCCTTAATCTACTGCTAGAAGACATAATTACTGGATTGCAGTGAAGGCCTCAAGCCAATTTCCAGAAAACACCAATTTCCCCCTTCAATATACTTTGTATTCTTTCCTAAGAACATATCTTCTTTTAGTGGACTTGCCTGAAAATCCTTTGTGTGCTAACGTTGTGTGACCCAGCAAGAAGCCTCCAACAAAGCTCTTCCTCCCTCTTGCCACAATTTCATTCTCCTCACAGGCTGACCTGCCATATTTTGGGTGTCAGTAGGTTGGGATAGTGGTGGGCATTTTCAAGTTGCTTGTACTAATGCCAACAGACAGCCTTCTGCATTGACAAGTGTCCCATATCCAGGGGCGGATCTTAGTGGAGACAAATTAAGCGGCCGCCTCAGGGCGCCACGTGGCCAAAGGGCGCATCCAGGGCCGGGCGCCACACCCCCAGGGGTGCTGGCAGCGTGGGAGGAAGGCTCGTGCAGGGCGAGAGAGGAGGAGGCAGAGGCGCACGCCTTTCCCTTCTCCCTGCCTCGCCCTGCGCCCTGCGCGCGTCTCATCCCTCACCCTGCACACCCTTTCCCCCCGCCCCCGCTGAGGATGCCTTGCGCAGGGCAAGAGAGAAGGGGGCAGAGACGCCCGCCTTTCCCATCTCCCTTGTGCCCCGGGCGTCTCCTCCCTCTGTTGCCATTGCTGCCAACGGTACATGTGGGGCGAGGGAGGAGGCCACATGGGCGCTCTTACCTGGGGGCTGGGAGCAGGATGGAGTGGCCAGACGAGCCTGCCAGCCAGAGGGCACCTAGCCCAACCCCCGGGCCCTTGCTCCCAAAATTAGCCTAGACCTGATACACACATATATATACATACACACAAAAAGAGAATAGGAAGAGGGGAGGGAAAAGGGTGAGAAGGGAGGAAGGGGAAAGAGACATCCTGGACCAGTTTGGGGTCAGTTCCAACATCCTGGACCAGTTTGGGATTGGTTTTGACATCCTGGACCAGTTTAGGATCGGTTCTAACATCCTGGACCAGTTTGGGGTCAGTTCTGACACCCTGGATCAGTTTAGGATCGGTTCTAACATCCTCGACCAGTTTAGGATCAGTTCTGACATCCTGGACCAGTTTGAGGATCAGTTCTGACATCCTCGACCAGTTTAGGATCAGTTCTGACATCCTGGACCAGTTTGAGGATCAGTTCTGACATCCTCGACCAGTTTAGGATCAGTTCTGACATCCTCGACCAGCTTGGAACCAGTTTGGAACCAGTTTGAGCATTCTGAATCAGTTTGGGACCAATTTGAGCATCCTGAACCAGTTTGAGCATCTTGGACTAGTTTGGGACCAGTTTCAGCACCTTGGACGACTTTGTGGCCAGTTTGAACATCTTGGACCAATATGTTATTGATTTAGATATAGACACACACACACACAAAGAGAATAGGAATAGAGCAGCCCCCCATGTGTTTTGGACTTCAACTCCCACAATTCCAAACAGCCAGTAGGAAGTCCAAAATACATGGAGGGCCCAAATTTGTCTATGCACCCAATCCATTGATTGGTTGGGGGGGGGGGGCACCAATATACTGTTCGCTTACCATTTAAAATTACCTAGGTCCGGCCCTGCCCATATCCCTAATATTTTATTTGTCACAGACTTGGAAAATGCACAAATAAAGGCCATGAATTGGAGATACAAGAAGCATAGTATTACAGTAATTTGTTTGTGTCTATTTATATACATCAAATGATTTCCATGTTTTTGTCCCACCTGTCCCCCAAAACTGACAAAAATGTTTAAACCATACATAAAATAGATATTTTTTAAAAAAAATTCCAAGCTCTCCTCTAGAAGCAGAGTTGAGAAAAGTCACTTTTTCAGAGTGCGATTTACTGAATACACAACATGGCTAGTGATTTTGGGGGGGTGGGGGTCAGGAAAATAACTTGCTAAAGCCCTTTCTGTATGAATAAACCATCTATTAGTTAGATCCATGGTGTGTGGAGAATCCTCTATCTTTCCAAGTTGCTCTGACTGGTGGTGAAAACTGTAGAAGGCATCATTGGCCATCGCGAAATGTCATCCAGTTAGGTTCTCAGTATAATGAAGCTGCTTGTCTGTTCAATTTGAACAACATAATTCCACAATGTTTAGATCACTTTGGATGAGAAAGCACCAGTAAAATGTTTCTTGTGGCTCAGATTTTCTTTGGAGAAATAAGAGGACTGATCCCATCTGTCACATTTATTGCAACCACTATATAAGTCAGGATTTAGGCTTCCCCCCGGGTTAAGCCAGATCTGCCCTGTGTGGTGTTTAGCTGCCTTAGGGCTGATCGAAGTGCTCAGTGGATCAGGTCAGTGTAGATGAACCCTATGACTTGTCCAAGGTCCCCTGGTAGTTTTTCATGACTGAGTGGGAATTTGAGCCCTGGTCCCCCAGAATCCTGGTCCAACACTCAAGCCACTGTACATTAAACTGGTTCTTAATCGTTTTGTTGTTGGTGCAACTTATGGTGACCCTATTATGGTGATATTTTGATTGGAACACCTTTATTCATGAATCAATTTTTCATCATGACTTAACTTAGCAAGCTTTTATATCTCCTGAAATTGTTTTCTTCCTTTTGGTCAACTTCTGTTTTATCAATATATAACAATGCCTCTGATTATTCATTTCTATCTTCTAGCCTAGAACTCTCATTTCCCAGCACTGGTGTTTTAAACAATGCCTTGTGTTGATAAGCTGCAATAAAGGTGCTAGTTTATCTCCTATAAAGGTTTCCTATGAATAACCTAGCATCACGCTTCCTGTGAACTTGTGATATGCACATCATATTGAAATCCTACCATGTTCAGTTTGTTCAACTTTATAAGCTAAGTGGGCGATGTGCACTCGTACCCTTATACTATTTCAGAATAATAGAAAGCATTATGTAGCAGCCTAAGGTTGTTTTTCCTCTTAATGTCAGGAAGCACTCAAAAAGAGATTGAAAACCAAACAAACTGGTAGCTTGATACCATTTCACAAACATATGAAACATTTTACAATATAGTCTTACATAGACACATGCAATATTATATGTCATTCAATTACCTAATCAGAAAAAGTATTGAGATGGAAATATCCTGAAAATGCTTTCTCCTTTGAGTGAAATCAAGGAAGACACTTGGATCTCTACTCTGCTTGTATTACAGTATGATCATGTTGTTATTGTGTGTGTGTTTCTGTTGTGTCTAAAAGATGAACCACTTAGGCCCTTCCGCTGACCCGAGGATTGTCTGATGAAGCCTTAAAAATAATTGGTATTGAAGAAGAGATTTTCTCATAATGCTAGGATTAAACTGATTTGTAATTAAAGGAACATAAAGAGAAATTAGATTAAGATTTAATTGGAATAAACCCTAAAACATGTCAAATTTGTTTATAATTTACAATGACCATTACATTTTGTGGCTTTTACTTTGAAAATGGACCGAAAATAATGGATGTATTAGCCACGATGGTCAAATGAAATTTCCCATGTTAAAAAGCAATACACTTTGTTTTTCCATTTCTGGAAGCAGAATTTCCAAAGGCATCAAGTCTCTGTTGGAAACATAATACTAAACTAAATTAATTATGATCTGATACAGCAAAAAAAATTTATATTCTTCTGTTCCTCTTTAGTGCATACTGACTTATCTAGCTATCCACACTATCATGATTTTAAACAATTCATGGTCTATATTAGTTGACTGTATATTTATTTTATTTTAATAATAATTGAGTTTCAGGGTCCATAGCATTAAATTAGTGGTTCTCATTTTGTGGGTCCCCAGGTGTTTTGGCCCACAACTCCCAGAAATCCTACCCAGTTTACTAGCTGTTACGATTTCTGGGAGTTGAAGGCCAAAACATCTGGGGACCCATAGGTTGAAAATCACTGGTTTAAATAGAGGCTGTGGCAGTATAGTAAATGAGATCATAAAAGGGGAATGGTGTAACTCAATTTTTTGGATTACAAAGTAAGACAAAAAGACAAAAAGGCTACACGGAAATGAATTTTCCTATGCAATTACACAGTCAAAGTGTATATTTACCAATTATGATCTTTTTAGTCTAATTCCAACAGTGAGGATGGCTGGTCCCCAATATTTAGATTGGTGTGAGTTTTGAACTATCCTGATAAGTTTAGAGCACTGATTCTCAAAGTGGGCGGTACCACCCCCTGGTGAGCGATGAGGCGATCCAAGGGGGTGGTGGGAGGCTCAGGGGAATTTGGGGGGTGGTGAACCCCTTTAAGGGGGAGGTGAAAAATTGGCCATTTAGGAGGGGCCGCGCAGCCGTCTTCTTTGGCCCCACCCTCTTCGCTTTGAACCCCACATGCATTGCACTGTGAAGGCTGCAGTGTAAAGACCTCCACATCCTCCAGCAGAGCCTCCCTGCCACCACGGAAGAAAGCGCAGCCTTCCCCGATGGAGGCAATTCATTCCAAACCCCTCCAGTATTTTCTGTTGGTCATGGGGGTTCTGTGTACCAAATTTGGCTCATTTCCATTGTTAGGTGGAATTCAAAATGCTTTTTGATTGTAGGTAAACCATAAATCCCAGTAACTACAACTCTCAAATGAGAAGGGCTATTTTCTCAAAACTCCACCAGTGTTCAAATTTGGGCGTATTGAGTATTTGTGCCAAGTTTCATCAAAATCCATAGTTGTTTGGGTTCATAGTGCTCTCCAAATGTAGGTGAACTACAGTACATATCCCCTAAATCACTGCCAATTCCTCCCAAACCCCTCCAGTATATTCTGTTGGTCATGTGAGTTCTCTGTGCCAAGTTTGGTCCAGTTCTGTAATTTATGGGGGTCTCAGTGGTCTGTGGAAGTCAGAGCTGAATCAATTGAGGTACTGCAAATCCCACCATCTGTTGTGCATATTCCCTCAAACATATTGTTTTTGTGATTAATCACTATGCTTTAATTATGTTCAATTTGTAACAATGAAAATACATCCTGCATATTAGATATTTGGATTGGAATTCATAAGAGTAGCAAAATTATTTATGAAGTAGCATCGAAAATATGGTTGGGGGTCACCACAACATGAGGAACCTTATTTAGGGGTCACGGCATTAGAAAGGTTGAGGACCACTGCATTAATACCTATATCTTTCTGTTTAATTACTATTAAATTTTTAAAAAAACAATTTCTAGGGGGGCAGTGAGTAATTTTTTTTCTAGAAAGGGGGCGGTAGGCCAAAAAGGTTTGGAAACCACTGGTTTAGAGTCTCGATGAACAAATAGCCAGAGAGTCCTCTTTTGAAGCCAGAGGTCTTTATAACAAGAGCTAATAATTTACTGGCTCATTTAATTTCCTTATTGCCTACTGCTGCTTTTATAACCCTTTAGTTTGGGCAACACCTTGCCCACCTGGCATTCCAATGAAAACCAACTCATTTGAATGCAACATTTAAATACCTGTTACATACTTACATGCTTACATGCTCCTGGCAATATGAAATAAAGACTGTGTGTGCCTTCAAGTCACTAGTCTATTCATGTCAACTCCCTCCAAAAAAATCATAGTTTTTCTAAGGCAAGGAATATTCCGAGGTGGTTTTGCTGGTTCATTCCACTTAAATGTAGCCTGCAGCACTTGGTATTTATTGGTGATCTCTCGTCCAACCAGGGCTTAGCTTCCAGTGTCACACAGAATCTGGTGCCTTTAGGCTATTTATTATCACAGTATTATCTCTTTGCAAACCTCTGTTCACCTTTCACCTTTCTTTAGATGTTCCAAAGTTCTGTCAACTCTATGTAACTCTAAACTTGTTTCATTTTGTCAGTATCTGAATTGACTGTAGATAATCCTACTGTAGCTGTTTGGCCCTATCTCCAACAGGCAATGCAACTGCAACTATCTCCAGAATCCCCTACTGACTATGCATGTGTGTGACACTGGAAGCTAAGCCCTGGTTGGACGAGAGATCACCAATAAATACCAAGTGCTGCAGGCTACATTTAAGTGGAATGAACCAGCAAAATAGAGGCCAGAATTTACCTAGAGAGTTGAGATGTTCACAAGTGGGCTTGTATCTGCAGGAAATAGAACTGAGCAGTTCTGAAATATCTGTATTCAGTAAGGGCTGCCATTCCTACATAAGGGACACAGCAAAGTGACAATTGCGACCATTGTGCATCTGCCGCCAGTGCACAATGGGCAATAATGTGCCTTGATGTCCATTCCGATGCTGGCTAGAGAGTGTTAATGTGCATCAATAGAGCAGACCACAGTTCAGCTCATTTTTTCAGGGCAATAGGAATCATGTGGAAAAACAAGTTCCTTTCCTTACATATTAGTATAAAGCAGAGAGGAATTGAGAGATTAATGGAAAAGATTAAAAAGAGCAGATAAAAGCTTTTGTTATTGTATTATCTTTCTTCACTCTAGGATGCATTTCGGGCCTTTCATCCTGATATCACCTTTGTGCGGAAGTTTCTTAAGCCCTTATTAATCGGAGAACTTGCCCCAGGAGAACCCAGTCAAGACAGAGACAAGAATGTGAGTATTACCAACTTTTTAATAAGACTTCTTTCTTGTGTGCAATACAAACACCTGTAATTCCTACAGATGGCTACTCTTCGTGGTTTATACCAGAGGATGATTGGAAATTGGGGTGCTTGTTTCATTTGTTTACCTCCTTACAGCTACATAAAGTTCGAAAAGTAGTAGATGCACGGAAATAATAAATAAATAATAAAACTCTATTTATATACCGCTCTGTCTCCCCGAGGGGGACTCAGGGTGGTTTCCAAGTAACATCACCAGAACATACAGAGTAAACAGCATAACATAAAATTAACAAAACAACATAAGCATAAAATTATCAAAATAACACATATATATTAAAAATAATCCTGCCTGTTCAGAGCAATTAAAAGGTCGGACCAAGGCTAGTGCAAACTCAAAATATGAGGGGACCAGGAATTACAGTGCTATAACGGACTAACAGCAATAGCAGGTACGGGTCTGTAGCTGCTCATTTCCAGGGCCTATTAGAAGGATGATCGGAGTAATAGGTAGGAAGTATAAGGCCATATTCAACTATGTTTGGGGCTGGGCTAGAACTGGTCATTCTCAAAGGCTTGTTAAAACCACCAGATCTTCAAGCTCTTACGAAAGGAGGGGAGGGATGGGGCCTATCTTATTTCCCTTGGAAGGGCGTTTCAGAAGTGGGGGGCCACCACCAAGAAGGCCCCCTCTCTCTTGTCTTCACCAACCATACTTGTGATAGTGGTGGGAGCAAAAGGAGGGCCTCCCCAAAAGATCTGAGAGTTCGCACCTGTTCATAGAAGGAGATGCGATCACGAAGATAGATGGGGCCCGAACCAAACCGTTTTTCATGAGATCTTTCCATCTGGATTTAGCCACCCTGTTAGGTCCTAAAACAAGCAACTCTGCACTGGATCCACTCATTGAAATGATTGCTTGTTTAAGGTTAGATGGATCAAAAGAATGTAAAATTTCAGGGTGTGAAGATGAAGAGGGTATGAAAAAATTAACATGAAACTTAAAATGTGACAGAACTATATGGATTCTACCTCCCCCATCACATTGAGGGAGTGCTTGAGTTGAACAGGGAAAGAGAGACAACTATAAAGAGTAATGTTGATCCCCTCCCTTCAAATAGAGCTGAACTCCTGTCATGCCTTAAGGATATTCTGAAGGGGAAATCCTTGTTACCATAGAAACTTCATGTCTCTAAAGTCAGGAGAACTAGGGGAGGAAAATGATAGGTGTGAAATCAACCAAATTAGGTAAAACAGAGGGTTTTCTTGGGAGGATTCTTTTCCCGAGCCACTGTCTGTGTGTCAAGCCAATTGTGTATGCAGTTGTATATATGCATATATACATGTTTACATTTCCTTCGCTGGAGATCAGGCCTCCAGTTACTTCTGAGTGATGGAAAACCATACATAAAAATTTAAAGACACTTGGCATTCGGATCCAGAGGACAGTTTCCCAAACAAGAACCCACCATACCTTCCCCATCTGTCTCTTACTTGCCATGTCACTTGAGATTTCTCGAATCCCAGATGTTCAGCTTATCAATTATTCAGGCACTCTGTCTCACTTGGCTGATTCAAAAGGAGGCAACCTTTTCCATTCCCTCTTGTTCTGGGCTGACTGAGGTCACGACAGACAATACTGCGCCTAAACATTCAAGCTGAAGATTCTGCATTAGCTCCTTTCCAGAGAGACCATATTCTACAACGTTCTGCCTTCCAAAGAATGTGACTGTCAGATGCGGGGGCAGAGGCTGGCCCATTTTTAATTACCTCCCGTTGTCCTCATGAGACCAAGCTGGCAGAAATACAGAGAAGCAGTGGAGACATCTGCTGAAGCAAGTCATTTAGCCATACTTGAATTAGTGGTGGAAATTGTCACAGTTTTATCATTTCTAAGGCAAACATTATCCTTTATACTAGGATTTTTTTCCAATGCCTGTGCAGGAAATAGCTACTCAAGAGAGATCCCAGGGGGGTCTTTTCCTAAGAGTGTATTTATTACTAGAATTTGAGCAATTATTTTATAAAAACTAATTCACTCCAGTTACCATTTCAAGCCCCCATAACTAGTGTCATAGCTACCATTTTGAAAGTATCATTTTACTTTCCCATAATGCAAAATTAATTTGCGCATAGAATCATAGAATCATTGAGTTGAAAGAGACCTCATGGACCATCCAGTCCAAACTCATGCATAATGCAAAATTAATTTGAGCATAGAATTGTAGAATCATAGAGTTGGAATAGACCTCGTGGGCCATCCAGTCCAACCCCCTGCCAGGAAGCAGAAAAATAGCATTCAAAGCACCCCCAACAGATGGCCGCCCAGCCTCTGTTTAAAAGCCTCCAAAAAAGGTGCCTCCACCACACTCTGAGGCAGAGAGTTCCAATGCTGAACAGTTCCACAGTTAGGAAGTTCTTCATGTTTAGGTGGAATTTCCTTTCCTGTAGCTTGAAGCCACTGCTCCACATCCTCGTCTTCTGTTTATTTTCTTTTTTAAAAATTAGAACACTACAAACAGATGTGTGCTAAGCAAGTATCTCTCATACCGTTAAAAATAACTAATTTGTATGTCAGTCCTCATTATGTTACATTCAGATTGTTTTTGCTTTAATTGATGCAAAAATGAATGAATTACACGCAACTCATTGTTTAGTAGTTACTTATGGATAAGACATGCTTAAAACTATGATATTATAGAAAAACATGGAATGTGTGTGTGTGTGTGTGTGTGGGGCTATCAGAAATGAAAACAAGGGTAAAACATCTTTATTTTATTATAGTATATATAACTTTATCCACTCTTCTTCTCTGCCTCTTCCTCCCTTGGAACACTTTTATTCTCAGGAAAAACAAATGTAAAAAATGAAAACAAGGATATGCAGGTGGTTAAGCAAAAGAGAAAAAAGTCCTCGTAAAATTTCTTCTTTTGCCATAGCTACAATTCTCTCCTCCCAGATTCAATTGCTCATCTACCTTATCTTCCATGACCTTTCATTCCTTCTGCCCCCCAGCCCTTCCCAAAGTGATCCACAAGTTGTTTGCAGTGATCTTAGAAATATCTGCAAACATACTTTTAGTTTACATAACTCATAACAAGCAGCCATCAATTGCACCTCCTTTTGGTCCTACGTTTGTGATCCTCTTTCTGTAGTTGCTAAAGCACAGAGGTTGAATATTGAATAGTAAAGATAGGGAACATTTCACCTTCCATATGATTTGAATGCAAGCTCCCAGAAGTTCTAACCCCCAATGCACATAGTGAAAGAATTGTTGGAATTGTAGTCCAAAACATCTGAAAGGTCAAGTGTTTCTGTGATATAGGTGCCTTGATGTACAATCCAAACTCTGCATTGTGCCACCAGGATTTGTTTCAATCTCCTGTACTTCCACTTTGCAGGCCCAGGCGATAGAAGATTTCCGCACACTGAGGAAGACAGCGGAGGAGATGAACTTATTCAAAGCGAGTCCTGTATTTTTTTCCTTTTACTTGGGTCAAATCCTTGTGATGGAGGCTTTGGCTTGGTTAATGGTTTCATACTATGGTACAAGTTGGAGCATAACTTTCCTCCTTATCATCATCCTTGCAACCTCTCAGGTGAATTTCCTTCTCTATATTCCATTGGCTAGTGAATTCATTCGTACATTGACTCTATTTCAGAATGTTATCCAGACCGCCATGTAATTAGAAAGAGTGAGATCAAGTTACAATGTGTTAAATAAAAGCTGCCAGTCGCTATCAGAAAGGCTTGGGCCTTTTCCAGTATTACAACACACATGGTCCAAAGTAGACTCAGGAGACATACGAACCTGTTCCTGGTTCTCATGCACAGCCATTGAAATCAGTCTTCCCTTGTTAAAGCTTGGTCCCACATAATAAGATAAGGAGCCCCCAGTGGCACAATGGGCTAACCCCTTGTGCTGACAGGACTACTGACTGAAAGATCAGCGGTTCAAATCCAGGGAGCAGGCTGAGCTCCCATCTGACAGCTCCAGCTTCACATGTGGGGTCATGAGAGAAAACTCCCAGAGGATGGTAAAACATCCTGGCATCCCCTGGGCAATGTCCTTGCAGACAGCCAATTCTCTCACACCAGAAATGACTTGCAGTTTCACAAGTTGCTCCTGACATGAAAAATAAACATAAGATAGTGGTGCTAGATGAAAAAGTGCTGAACTTATCCAGAGACAGCAATTGAAGGAATTTTGATCCACGTGTTGAGGCATTTAGTGACCTACACCCTACATGTATATGCCATGACTATCAATAGCTACTGACCTAGATGCTACATGTATGTGCCATGATTACTAAGAGCTACTGGTGGATTTGGAGTTAGTGGATCAGTGGCTTTACTGCAGATTTTATTAGATGTTTGAAGATTCAGAACCCTTTCCCCAAAATAGATTACCTTGGACAGCTCCATTACAGTTAGAGTCATATGGGGAACTAGCGGAAACAAATACAAGGAGCTGAAGTAAACTATGCATCTGAGAGTGCTCGTGTTATCATCTTAAAGTAGTGGAGGCTAGGAAATCAAATCATCTGGTAGGCAGGACAGGAGCAGGAAGAATGAAGTAAAGGGAGCCACGATTCTTTTCTCCCATTCTTTTTATTTGCCACTGCAGTAGCAATGCAAGAGAGCAGATGAAGAGATTCTTTCCAGTCCTGCCTTTCTCTCTACCACTTACTCAGAGCTTTTTTATCTCTTTTCCAGCAAAGGAGAGCATGATTACAATGTGAACATTCATTGAAGGGACCACTAAAATAAGGGCCCAGTCATTTTCCAAGCTTTGTTTATCATGTCAGAAGCAAATTGAGAATATACTGCAAGTTGCTTCTGGTGTGAGAAAATTGGCCATCTGCAAGGACATTGGCCAGAGGACGCATAGATGTGTTACCATCCTGTCGGAGGCTTCTCTCATGTCCATGCATGGGAAGCTGGGGCTGACAGATGGGAGCTCACGCCGTCTCGTGGATTTCAGGTCAGCAGTTCAGCCGGCACAGTATATACCCATTGCACCACTGGAGCTCCTATGTTCCAAACTGAAGTGTAGTTATGGGATTGGCAGGCACCGTATACTGTTAATGCACTAGAGCAAAAAGTCTAGCAGCAGGATTCCAATAGGATACAAACTCAAAAACATACAATGATTTTTTAGATCTCTTTTAGATATGTTTTTCCCCTTCCTCTATAGATATGACATCTGTGTGGACAGAGTATTACATATGCAATGCCCATTTGCATTCCAAGCATTCTCCTTTCTAATGTGGTTGACATAATCTGTTACTATGGTAGTAACAGCTGAAAGTTATAGTAATGCTCTCTGTGTTAGATATTTTTTTAACATAGGCATCTGGAATTTCACCTACTTCAGTGTCAGCTCTGTTGATGGCAATGTTGCAGAGAAAGTGAAGAATGTACAAATAGTTAAATGAGTTTTGATGTCATGTTAAATAGCACTTTTCTATTATGATCACTCTCTTTCCTCCAAAGGCCCAAGCTGGATGGTTGCAGCACGACTTTGGACACCTCTCTGTGTTTAAGAAATCCAAATGGAATCATTTATTTCATAAGTTTGTGATTGGTCACTTAAAGGTAAGGCCACCTAATTAGAGAAGAGATTAAGATTATGATGGAAGTGTTGCGGTGTGTTTAACAGAGGCAGATGGAAATCCAAGACGGAAATCCCTCATCACATGACTATGAAACACCAGAGTCCTATTGGAATTTCCGCTTGCTTTCTTGCTATTAAAGCCACAAGGCAAAGTCACACAATCTTCACTGGAGGCTTTCTGGGTCATATTCTTCAGGTGTAAAACAGTAAATTGTAACCTTAGGTTTTGTGGCATAATGTAAAAGCAAACCACGAGTAGTTCACATTTGATCAGCGCACACACTGCCTTGCTAAAGAAAGAAAACATGCCATGCAAATGAACAATAAAGAACAAGTAGTTTACTCTTCGTAGTTCAGAACAACATATGTAGTGTGGTCAGTTGCATCAACTCACATAATGTCCTTCTATGATAGATTTTAAATGATCTTTCTTTATCCATGTGGATAAACTCCTCCATCAACCCATGAAGCGAGAGCACACTCCAAACTCTGTCTCTCCCTGCTTCTCTCCAAGCTCCTGCATAGCTCGAACCTGAAAAACGTAACAGTAACCAAAAGTCCCAGGCTCAGCCATCTCCCCGCACGAAGCTCAACCAATCAGCTTCATGCATCTTATTTTACAGTTGATACACGCACTAACCAATTTCTTGCATGATGCAACAGGTTTGACTGAGGGTTTTTTCAAAACAAAAAATAAGAAGAAAACAAAATAATCGGTTTTTAGGCTTGTCATCAAAGAGCAGTCCAGGTTGAAAGTTAATGTTCATATGTTTAGAAGAATATCAGATAAGAAAAAAGACATTTGCAGAGTCTAGAGCCTTGGTTGCAGTCAAACCTACTTGGCCAATCGTTCTTATTCCTTATTGTTGTGGAATCAGGGCATTAGCAGTTTTTGTATGATCACAGCCAGCAATAAATTGATATAGGAGAAATAAAATGTATTTAGCCTGTAAGTGATGAATGTTACAGGTTAACATGATAGAAGCTGGAAGATGTAATTGAATGCAAGAAAATTGGTTTCAACCATATTGAGTATGGCTAGAGGAGCAAGTGTTCAAGACTAGGACATCAGGGTTCCCAAGAAGCCATTGAGGGCCCTTCCACACAGCCCTGTATCCCAGAATATCGAAGCAGAAAATCCCACATTTTATGAGTGTGGATTTAGATAACCCAGCTAAAAGCAGATATTGTGGGATTTTCTGCCTTGATATTCTGGGATATAGGGCTGTGTGGAAGGGCCCTGAGAAACTGTTGGAGAAAACTGGGGGCCACATAGCCCTATATCTCAGAATATCAAGGTAGAAAATCCCACAACACCTGCTTTGAACTGGGTTATCTGAGTCCACACCCAGATAATGTTGGATTTTCTGCCTTGATATTCTGGGATATAGGGCTGTGTGGAAGGACCCTAAGATAGGACCAGGAATAGCACTTACTACCTTTATTTTACCCAACAGAAGCAAGTGGATATTCTCTAGATACCACCAGCTGGCCATTAACAATTAATGCTAAGAAGCACTGACTGGAAACAGTCCTAAGAGAATTAGCAGTTCTAATCCTAGGATCAGAATTTTTTTTTGCTCATGTGCCTTTAGCAACAGCCTAGCACATAGAAATTAAATCATTGAAGCTTTTCCGGCTTTGGAGATGAAGTAGCAGGAGACACATTTCACTGCTATGTCCAAGGTTAATGATAAAGGCCCAGGAGCACAAATCGTCACTATAGCATCATCTAACAGAATTAATATTCTTCTGAAGTGCACTGATGGATTTCTGACTTTCTCGCAGTCTTTTAAGTGTTCTCTTTTATATGAGCAGTCCAAGGCTGGGACCATTGTGCCCATGCCACATCAAAACAAATACTCCTGTCTTAACCATCCTCATCAGTGGTAATTTCTCAGAGCTTTTTTCTGAGTGGTAGCCTTTCCTACTTCTGTCTGGAACAACTGGGGTTCAGCATATGTGAGTCAAGCATTTTTAACTGCCAGCGATAAACATGGGCTGGACTGAAGGCCTCTTTGTTAAGGAAGACTTTGTGTCAGCCTCAAGTTCTTGGAAACAGTCTGGAACAGCTCAGAGAGCCAACGGCATCAGAGCCTGTTTCAAGAAACACTTGGCCTGGGCTGCATTTTGAACAAGGACAGTTGGGAGTAAAATCCTAAGGAGAAAATGGAAGGAGCCAATATCCCTCTCCCTCACATTTCCTTTAACTTTTTTTAACAGTCTGTTATATAATGAAACTACTACAGTGAGCTAGAATAAATCAATTAATTCACTGTCATTTGTAAGTTCTGATTTATCATCACACAAGTGAGTCAATTGGTCTGCTTTTCTTGGGATTGGTAGTTGGCATAGGGGGTATCTACACTGAAGAATAAATACTTTTTGGCCCCCACTTTAACGCTCATAACTCAATGTGATTGAATCCCAGGATTGTAGTTTGGCACTTTTTGGCAGTGAAAGCTAAAGACCTTGTAAAGCTATAACTCTTGTGATTCCATAGCATTAAGTCAGGGCAGTTCAGGTGGTATTAAAATGCATTAATTCTATAGTGTAGATGCACCATATGGCTACTATCTTCTCAGGGCTAGGCTAATCTTTCTGCAACAGATAGAGTAGGGGGGACAGTTATTAGATGAGTACATCCTTAAATTTCACACCAGCCCACCCACTGTTGTGTAATACCGGCTCCTCGGGTCTTGAAGTGTGAGCTGCATAAAGTGGGTTGAACATAAAATGGAGAGAAAGGAGACTGATGCGATTTTTAGAAATATTTTCTGCTGCTGGAGGAGTAGAGAAGACAGCTCAAGGAAGAAAGAGCAGTTGAATAGAAAGATGAGTGACAGCAGGAGAGTAGAAACAGCTACCTTTAACCACTATGGGTTAGTGCAGTGGTTCTCAACCTGTGAGTCCCCAGATGTTTTGGCTTTCAACTCCCAGAAATCCTACCAGCTGGTAAACCGACTGGGATTTCTGGGAGTTGTAGGCCAAAACACCTCGGGAGCCACAGGTTGAGACCCACTGGTTAGCGGGACTTCCCAGCATAATGAATCTGTCCTAACGGAAGAACTGTATTTGCAATACCCCGAGTCTGAAATAGTTTGCATTTGTTCTGTGTGTTTAAATTGTAGGCCTAAAGACACCAGATCCCATCTTATCGTGGAAGATTAGTACTTGGAAAGGAGACCACTAACACATACTAGATGCTGTAGGCTACATTTCGTAGGACAGAACTGGCAGAAACAGCTCTGAGTTTTCCTTTACTGAAAAAAGGCTATGAAATTCATGGAGTCTTCATAAGTCATCAGTTGGCTTAAAGGCTGATAGACACGCATGCGTGTGCACACACACACACACACACACACACATACATTCTTGAAAATCCTGAAGGTGTTTTTAAAAATATTTTTAAAGGACCTTCTTGATTCTACCGATCAACCCTTCTCATCATCTTTTCAAAATCTAGAGTATTACAAGTACATGGTGCACATACAGCCTGAAACTGGTTTTCTCTATTTTAATGTAGCAAAGACACATCCAGGGAAAAAGGAGACGCATAGTACAAATTAGCTGTATAATACAAACTGAAGGAGCCAGGCCTAAGGTCTTAACTGTAAACTATATTCCAATTTCAATTGGCAATGACAGCAGAACTCTGAGAGAAAACTAAGAGTGCATCAATACAGTAGAATGAATGCAGTTTGACTCCACTTTAACTGCCATGGCTGAATGCTATGGAATCATGGGGGGTGGTAGTTTGGTGACACATCAGAACTATCTGACAGAGAAGATTAAAGACCATGTAAAACTATAACTCCCATGATACTATAGCCTTAAACTGTGGCAGTTAAAGTGCT
Source organism: Anolis apletophallus (assembly GCA_030556195.1). Lineage (NCBI taxonomy): Eukaryota > Metazoa > Chordata > Lepidosauria > Squamata > Anolidae > Anolis > Anolis apletophallus. The sequence goes on along the minus strand of JARBWK010000002.1, from coordinate 102,738,646 downwards.
GTCAAACTGCATCAATTCTACAGTGTAGATGCAACCTTAGTTAGAGACTTCCAACACTTTTTCCATGGGTTCCACAAATATTTATCATATGGATACATATTATTAACATTACAGCCTCTTTTTCTGCACATGAATGGTTTTTAGAATGTGGAGATGACACGTTGACAGAAATCCAAGATGTCCATGGACTGTCCGCATATTTCTACAGGGTGCTTCAGCAAATTGGTGGAATCACCGGCACTTCCAGCATCATGCCAAGCCTAACATCTTCAAGAAAGATCCAGATGTGAATATGATGCATCTTTTTGTTCTAGGAGATACTCAGCCTATTGAGGTAAGATGAAAGAATGTGAAGTCAAGTTGTGTTTACACTGGAGTTTTCAGATCTGACTGGTCTCTTATAATAAGAACAGAGTAGTAAAAACAGTACGAGTCTAAATATTCTAAAGGCATCAGATCTCGTCTGACCTTGGAAACTAAAGCAGGGTCAGTCCTGATCAGGACTTGGGTGGGAGACCACCAATTAATACTGTGCACTGTAGGCTCAATTTGAGAGGAAGAGACTGACAAGCCCACCTCTGAGTATTCCCAGCCTGAGAAAACCCTGTTAAAATTCGCGGGGTCACCATGATTTGACAGGTGGCTCAAAGGCCACATACACAGCAAAAAGCATAGATCTTGTTTTTTGTGAATGTGTTCCTATTTTGTAGTAAACAGCCTTTTTGGTGATGAACAGATATTTTTTAGCCATCTGTTGCCTAATAGTGCTGAACTAGTTCTAGATTTTTTTTGGAAACATAAACTAAACAGTAGAGTCTTGCTTATCCAACCTTTGCTTATCCAACACATTTTGCCTCCCATCCGGATCCACAGCTGTTTCAATACATTGTGATGATTTGATACTAAATTCGTAAATACAGCAATTGCTACATAATGTTACCGTGTATTGAACCGCTTCTTCTGTCAATTTGTTGTAAAACATGATGTTTTGGTGCCTATTTTGTAAAATCGTAATGTAATTTGACGTTTAATAAGCTTTTCCTTAATCCCTCCTTATTATCCAACATTTTCGCTTATCCAACATTCTGCCGGTCCATTTATGTTGGGTAAGGGAGATTCTACTGTATTAAATATAGGTCACACAATTACATAATTTCACTATATTTATGTATAAAGGTATTACCAGCATACTATCTCAGTTCTTTAGATAAGAGCCCTTCCGCTTTCTCTGCACATAATCCTGGTATATTCCCACCTAATTGCCTCAGTTCTTTTATGTTCACCACATTAGCAGAAAACATACGTTTTTAATACAAGAGCCAGCTCTTACAACAACTTGTAAGTAAGTGGTAAAAGAATCTAACATTTAACTTATTGGGTTGAATAATGCTTGTGGATAATTCTGGAATATTGTGGTGAAATGTTGCCCTTGTTTTGGGACACATGTTTCTAATAAATCCAAACTGCAGTAAGTTTCAGTTACTAAATATAAATAAATGCACTGTTCAGTCCAGTTCTTTGTCATGATTTATACTTGCTGGAAAGCTGTGACCTGGTTGTCACAGCAACTCTGAGTTTCTAACACATACCATTATAGTGTGTGCTAAAGGAGAGCTGTAATAAAGGAAACCATAAGTAACCCTTTTCCACAAGCTTCAAGAACAGTATATTGAAAATGTCAATAGCCATGGGGAAATTTTAAAAAAAATAGTAAGTGTAAGGGAACACAAATGCTCTGAATAATCTATTTCTGAAGTTTTAAAGTAGCTACAGGAAGAAAAAGAAAATGTAGGTTGAGTATCCCTAATCCAAAATACATGGTTCTAGAAGGATTTGGATTGGGGGAAATTGATTTTGGAATATTGGTATTTGTGCATACACGCACACACACATGCATATACATGGGATATCTTTGAGATGAGGCCCAAGTCTGAACACAAAATTAATTTATGTTTCAATTATACCTGATATATATAGCCTGGAGGCAATTTTATACACAATATAATAAGTAATGTTGTGCATGAAACAAAGTTTGTGTACATTGAGCCATCAGAAGGAAAGCCTATCTCAGCACCCCATATGGACAATTTCAGGTTTTGGAGAATTTTGGAATTCCGGATAAGGGACACTCTACCTGTAGTAGCATATTAATGGCTCAGCCATTAAAGTTATAATCTGAAGAGAGTGCCCAAAGTGTGTTATCAGGTACAAAATATAGGTCCAGTTAGAGCCCTTCCACACAGCCATATGGCAGTGTGGACTCATACTGTGTGGACCCAGTTCAAAGCAGATATTGTGGGATTTTCTGTCATGTTATTCTGGGATACAGGGCTGTGTGGAAGGGCCCTTAGGTTGATTCATTCTTCTTTGCTACATTTTGGTAAAAGTTGACCAACTTAACAAGTGGATAACCTGCTCAAAATCTGGAAATGAGCCAACCTCAGGATAGAAATATCTGGGTGTTCTTTCATGGTGTAACATTTTTCGATTGTTCTTTCCAGAGAGCAGGCTGTCCTCAAGCAACAGTTTGTTCAAACAAAACAAATAATGGAGTTGAGCCAATCTTCAGTACTGAGTCATTTGATTGATTGTGCTTTTCATGCATGGCAGGGGATTGGACGAGATGGCCCATGTGGTCTCTGATATTCTATGATGCTATGATTTAGAAACTGCTACGTGGGTTTGGAGTTGGGTGTTAGGAAAGAACTTAATTTCTGTTGACTGATATCTGAATTTGCTTGTTTTCCACTTCCTTTCCCATTTCTTATTTCTTTTCTATGATATCTTTCAGATTATGTGTTTCCATTTGCATTTAGCATGAACTACCAACATCTTTCTTTGTGTATCATTTAAAAATAAAGGTGCTCAATTTCCATTCTTTTACATCAAATGCCAATGTGAAAAATGTGTCCCTTGGTCACAAGCAGCTTCTCAGACTGACTTTGATGTTCTCTGTTGAAGTACTGGAGTATGACCAATACTTCAACAGAGCCTAATTGTTAGTAGGTGAATATTATTTTCTCAGTTGTTTAGGATAGTAACCCAAACAACCTTTTTAGAAGATACATTGGTGCAGTTTTCACATTTCACACATTTAATTAAATCCTTTGATTGTCAAAACATATACTCTGAAGGAAATGGTTAGCATGTACTTTTTACAGAACCAAATTACTTATCAAGCGGTCCTTAACCCGAATTGTTCTCAAAGGCTTCCGTTGACCAATTAATGCAATAATGTTCACATCCAAACACACATATATAGAGAAGCATAATTTTACATGCTGAGAAACCCACTGGAATTTAGTGGTGTCTGAGAAGTAACAGGAAGGAGCAACTGAGGTCATCAGGAGCATAAAGCATCCTTCTGATGAAGCAAGGTTTTTTGTTGGGGCCTTCCAGGGTAGAAGAGAAACAAGTAAGCAATGTGTCGTTCTGCACAAGAGTCATCTGTTTGATGGGGTTAAAAACCAACAAATCACTCTCTCAAAATACAAATTCCTGCCCATGAAGGCAAATTCCACAGCAAATATCTTTTCCTAAAGGTGCCACAATTTTATACTGTCATTGCAGGAATTGAGGGATTCCTTTCTGGAAGACAGTGTCCACTTGTTTTCCTCCACACCATGTATAGTTATATTCAACTTTTGGTATCTGCTGGGTTTGGTTCCAGGACTTCATGTGGATACCAAAGTCATGTCTCATAATAACATGGTGTCCCTTATATAAAATGGCAAATTTGAGGTTTGCTTTCTGGATTTTTAAAAAAATATTATCAAATTGTAGATATAGAACCCATCTACAGCTTGATAACATTTATAGAATGCATCACTATAGAATAGCTTATTGTCCCTGGCCACTTCAGAAGTATGAGGAAAGATAGATGGAGTAGACGTCTACTCCAATTGCTTCAATTACTAGAAATTCATTTGCAGTAAGATATCTCTGTTTATGATACAAGTAAGATGAGCAACAGAGTTGGCAGATCTCACCATGCTCAAACTTCATTGTGGTTTTTGACTGATCATGGTGGAAACTGTGTTGAGCTAGATTGAGAACCTCATCATATTGGGGTCCTTGATGCAGGGGACAGCCAGGGGACCCATAGAGCGCCCCACACCACCCATTTGCCCATCACATGCCAAAACGCATAGCTTTCTGTCATGATCCTGTATTGTCTGCATGATCCCTAACCCGAACATAGGTAGTGTCTCGTGTTCAGCTTTTCCCCTTCTTCTATGCTTCCTTGACACAGCCAGCACAGAGCCCTGCCGAAAGTAGATGCAAGTCATGGGATGAGATCCAGTGGATTCTGTGCCGGCTGCATCAAGGAAGTGTAGTGTGGGGAATTTAGGTAATGTTATGAGGTTGTGAGTTTTAGACTGACAGCATAGCAACTCATTTGATCTGACACATGGTAATTTGGGAGGGGAGAGGGATTCCCAATATATTTCAAATATAGGCCCAGGCTACCTATCCTTTAGTTTGGGCTTTAAATATTTAACCCTATTTCTTGTATTATAAGGAAATAAATGCTTAGAAACAGAGATATGGGCACCATAAAAATGCTATATTTTTTCCACTGAAAAAAAATCTACACAGAATATTTATTTTATATATTTATTTATTTATTGTTTGGTTTTGTATTCTGCTCCTCCCTGCAGGCTTGGGGCGGGTCACAACATATAAAACCGGCGGCATGTAGTGGCCATGCAGCCGTACAATAAAACAGTAAAATATTAAAACATTAAAATAATACGAATCACATCACGAGGTATTGAGACACGCATACATTTCCAAAGGCCCGAGACACCAGTGTATTAGACAGCTGTAAGTCAGTCGCCCAATCCGGTTGTCTAGTCAAAGGCTAATTTGAACAGCGTGGTCTTAACCGCCCTCCGAAAGGGAATTAGGTCTTGTATGGTCCGGATGTCACTTGGCAGGGAGTTCCATAGCACCGGGGCTGCTACGGAGAATGCTCTCTGCCTAGTTGTGGACAGATGGCAGGAGCGGATTGTTGGCACCAACAACAGATTTCGTTCCTCTGAACGTAGTGATCTCGGGGGAATGTATGGGGCAAGGCGGTCCCTCAGGTACGCAGGCTCAAGCCGTACAGGGCCTTGAAGGTTAACACCAACAGCTTGAAGACAATTCGGTGCTCCATGGGGAGCCAGTGCAGTTGCCAAAGAGTGGGTGTAATGTGCTCCCTTGCCGGCGTTCCCGCCAGCAAGCGAGCAGCAGCATTCTGCACTAGCTTGAGCTTCCGGATTGTCGCCAAGGGAAGACCTACTAAATGTGTGTCCATAATTATCTGGTCACATGTGCTGGGTGGGCTAAAGTTATGAAACTTATATATTTATTCTTCAGAGAAGATAAGCATTGTGAAATCTTAGAATTCAGAGGAATAGACTAAGAAATGCACGTTCTGCTTACCTTGTTTCCGTTTCACAAAATCTCATGCTGAGCTTTGAATCGTTACTTAATGTTCTGAGAAATATTTTCAACCAGCCTTGCAAACAGTGTGATAAAAGTGAATAACCTGTGGATGCTTTTGTATTGCGCACGTATTAACACACATCCTTTTGTGGTCTAACAAACAATGTACCTAAATCCTCCCTGACTGGTTCCCAGGTAGCCATTTTCCCTTATCAAAACTGCCCCTAACTATGGTTGTTTAAGAATGCAAATTCAAGCAAGTGTTATTGAGAGAAATAAATCCCTTTGAAAGGAAGGCATCTTTCCAGGTAAATGTGTGTAGCACTGCAATACTTAAAGCCAAATGATAAATAATAGTAGTACCAATAGTACTGACAATAGGAAGACATACAAAGAACAACATGTTTTTCTTTGACAAAATGTTCCAGATCATTGGCTTAAATAACCAAACAACCACACCTCTATTTATAAGGTGATTCTTTCTAAATGTATGTGTATATATATTTCAATACAGCAACAACACCAATGTTATTTGTTACCTGTCTTCTCAAGACTTGAGGCGAAGTACAACGCAGTTAGATGAAAACATAAGACCATTGAAACACATTGAAATTATTCATACTAATAAAAAAGTTTTCTAAATGTGATACACACACACACTTGGACCCAAGAATCTACCTGGATATTAAAGTCCTATTATATACAATGGCCTAGTAAAATGGCATGCGCCCCTAATGCAAAATGGAAAAATCAAGGTGTGCTTTTTGGATTATAAAAAAGTATTTTTGAATATTTTCAAGCTTTGGACAGTGGAATCTATGGATGCCAAATCCATGGATATGAAGAGCCAGTTCTGCCTAAAAACCCTTGTGGAGAGGGCCTGGAAAATCAACCCAAGGAATACATTCCATGCCTGACAAAGTCCCTTTTCTGTCTTTTTTAGTATGGAAAAAAGAAGCTGAAATTCTTCCCTTATAACCGGCAACATGAATATTTCTTTTTTGGTGAGTGTCTTCATATCTTTCCATTTTCTTACATGTAGAGAATTCAAGTTTCATGTTACTGTATCATTCCTTCTTGCTTAAACATAGCCTTTTGAGTTTTGTTACCTTTATAATTGATTAAAATTAGAATGTTAATTAATTAATATTCTAATTTACTCTCACATGGAATCCAAAGCAGCAAGCTTTGGTATTATGATCTCTCCCCTGTTATGTGGTGTCTTTCAAGTTTCCAGGGTATTACATGTATGCACAGATTTTATTTATTTAATTATTTATTTATTTAAAATAGCTTTTAAACCCCTGCTAGGTGCACTTCTCCTTACTCTGTATTTTGATAACTTCACAGGATCATTTTATTTTTATCCCACTCATTCTCCAAAAACTATAAGGCACCATATATTCTCCCTCCCCTTGTAGCCTTACTTATTGAGCTACATACCCAAATTGGGATCAGACTTTGGTTTTCCTGAATCCTAGAGCTCATTGACAATGGTCACTTACTGTAAGGCCAGTAGAGTAGAAATGTCCTGAACAGGCCTTGGAGGTGGCGACACGCCTGTCCCAAACCTGCATTGGCAAAGCAGAGCTCAGTTGATCCAGCTGGGCTAAGATCATTTCACTCACCTTACCATCCATGTTACTATTGCCAATGCCAGGCAGCCTCAGAGCTCCATGACAGTTCCTGACCATTGCATGACAGGACATGATGAGGGAGAAGGAGAAGAGTAATATGCACAAGGAAGAGAAGATAGTAGCAGTGGTCCACATGGAGAGCAGAATTATTTGCACTGGACCTAATCCTCTTATCCAAACTGTGCCCAAATTCTGGGGTTGATCTAGCATTTAAGCCAAACTCTAGAGTGAACCTAGTTCACCCCATGGTAAGGTCCAGAAGTTCCTGAATGTCATGAAGACATCCACGGGTGACTTTACAGTAAGAGCAGGCTATTAAGACCATGTAGACCAGCCCCTAGTCCAACACTGAAATATATATATACTGTATATATATATATATATATATATATATAGAGAGAGAGAGAGAGAGAGAGAGAGAGAACTAAAATACACAATACTATAATACTATATATGTCTAAAGCACAAAAGGGCTGTGATCCCTTCCAACGCAAACTGGAATGAAAAGAAAAGGGGGGAGATCAGGAAAAAAATCTTCCATTACAAATCCAACTGATTCCTACTATAATTACTAATAACCATAGCCAGAAATTATTCCAGTGTTAGATTTCTTATTGCTCAAAAAGTTCAAAATAGTTTCCAATTTTTCCCAAAAATATATGTTCTGTTGTTTTAAAATCCACATTAGCTTGGCAATTTTGGCCAACTCAGCAACTTTGACAGTCCCGTTCCAAAAGTGCTTCAGTCCGTTTCCATTTTTGAGCAAACAGTGTTGTTATCATGTATCAGAGAAGTAGTCTATATTTATGGCCATTTATTTATCCATAATGCCCAGCAAAAACATTTCTGGTGACATGTGTAAGGTGTACATGAGACATAAATGAATTCCATGTTTAGACATGCATCCCATCTCCAAGATATCTTGTAATGCAAATACAGGTATCTCAGATTCCAAACTTTTTCTCGCCATAAGCCTTTTGGATGCTCAGCATGTAGCTACTTTACCTCCAGCTACCATTTTATATCTCATGCTTGCCTTCGTCCTCTAATCTTCTGGTTTTCCTTCCAGTTTTCCCACCACTCCTCATTCCAGTTTACTTCCATATGCAAATCTTCACGACCATGTTCAAACACAAGTACTGGGCGGTAAGTCAAAGATTCCTCTCCCCACATCCTTCATTTTCTTCATTAAATCCCATTTCACTGGAGTCAAAGACTCTCTGACAAGACCTTATTGGGGGCAGCAAGGAGTTTCTCACTGCATTTTGTTCTGACGCGGGAACTAACAGGAAGAAGCTGAAGTATCACCAATATAATATAATCCTCTTTCTTCTTTTTCTAGGACTTGGCCTGGTCCTTCAGTTACTACATACGCTACTTGATCACATACTCCCCATTTTATGGAGTTATTGGATCCATGTGTCTCCTCACCTTTGTTAGGTAAGAGAGAGAAACAACCTCCATCTTTTCTGAAGTCCTTCCTTCCGTCAGTAGCACAATGACATTACGACTGAAATGAAACCCAAGTGGGTATTTGTAATGTTCCATAAAGCCAATTGGCTACCGGTAAATCTTCAAATCAAATAGGACCCAACTGGGTATTTATAATCCATTATATGCCCGATGGCAGGAAGAAAATCTGGTTTAGGTGCTGGTAGGCCTTCCTGCCATCAGGCATACAATGGATTATAAATACCCAGTTGCGTCCTATTTGATTTGAAGATTTACCGGTAGCCAATTGGCTTTATGGAACATTACAAATACCCACTTGGGTTTCATTTTGGATATACTCCAGAGCGATTTGACTCTGCTTGATTTCAATCCAGTTGGATTTCATTTATTTTGGACACAAATTGTCACAGTCTTGTGGTAGGCTGCATAATATTATTAAATTACATAATATTATTTCTTATATACGAGTGTTGGTTGCTTACACTTTCGTCTTTGCTTACATAGAAATGATGTGCCAGGGGATTTGGGGGGGGGGGGTGTCATTTCTACACACATAGAAATCTCCTGGTGCCCAATAAGTTTTTTAACATTTTAGATTAGTTTTGGTGGCTTGGGGGAAAGGGGTGCACACCATCTCACATCTTTGGGCTCCAGGAGCCCAAAAGTTGTGAGGTTACAATGGGGACTACCAGGGGTGAGTCCCCATGGGCCCAATACCCCATTAGACCCGGGTCTTTCAGGAAGGCTCGGATCTAATGGGGTATCTAATTAATTCAGGTAAACCCTGCCTTGTTCCAAATTAATTCGCTTTTACCTGAGACATTGTCTGGACACCTCAGGTAAAAGCACGAAAGGCCCCACATTTTTGGGCCTATCTGGAAGGGTCCTCAGAGCCAGGCTGAAATCAGCTCCACAAAATGCAGAGCACAGTGTAGACACCTGTCTGTGCTGAAGCACAGCAAAGATCCCAAACCAGGGGAGGAAGACTTCCAAAATGCTCCAAGAGCATGGCTGAGCAGCATGGGGCTAATTGGATGTCTGAGAAGGGTCATTGATTACCTCTACTCAAACCGGTTCTAGACCTTTCAATTTGATCACTCCACAGTGAAACCAGTTCCTTTTTGATCTGGTTCTAAAATGAATTACAGTGAGACTGTAGAAGCACCCTAAGTCTCTTTCATCCTTAGGAACATTCTTGGGGTTTTATTTGAAGTGTTTTAGTAGAGCACAGTTCCACTTCACTGACGGTTGTCCTGCCAGTTATTGCTACTCAGTAAGATTGAAACCTTGTTTGTGTGTTTTTTCTTTTTTAATAAAAGGTTTTTGGAAAGCCATTGGTTTGTTTGGGTCACACAGATGAATCATATTCCTATGGAAATTGACTATGAGAAGCACAGAGACTGGCTCGGTGCTCAGGTAAAATTTTTCTAGTCTTATATAACAAAATCCACAAAAGAGTGATACATTTGGTGGCCAGTTAAACTGCAGAGAATATCTCATGCAAAATTCCAAAGCTCCCCTGATTTCTTCATCAGTCAAAGATGTTTAAATTCATACAGAAGAAGAATAGTGATGATGTTACAAGTCACAGACCTTCATTTTGTCTTAAAGCTTACTTTTGTTTGCAGTTAAGATGGTCCGGAGGGATCTCAGTGCAGGCAGAGGCCATTCCCCTTCTCAGCCATGTAGGGACCAGGGACAAAGGGCAATAAAAGGAAAATAATAAAATGTCAACTCAGATTGTGGCTACAGAAACGTAGCCACAATCTCCTTTTAAAATGATTTTTCCAGCAGAAGCTAGACCACTCCTCATTCATATGTATGTTGTTTCAGATGAAAGAAACCAAAGTATATGTGGGTTGCTATTAGATTTTATCAGATTTCTACTCAGTTTTGCCTTCCCTGGAAGTCTTTTCCACCATTTGTAAAGAGGTGTCTAGCATGAATCCTTTTTGCATATTACATTTCTTTGTTGAGGTTCCAAAAAACCTTTGAACACACTTTTAAACATTTCAGTGACCTTGAGATTTGCCTGAACATGTCATAAGAATTTTGTGTGTAAATGAGGTGAATGCATGGAAGTCTGTGCACATATCTGAAAGATGTCTTTGGAGTGCAGCCTTAGCCTGTAATCCCAAATCTCCTTATCTGCCAGTAAACCCCATAAAATTCACTAGAACTTATTCTGAGTAGACAGTAGATTGCATAAAGTGGAAGTAGGGCAACAGATGACTCCAAAAAAATGAAACACACAAAGTTCACTTGGTTGTTTTCCAGTTCTTGATTTAATGAAGGGTCACCATTTCTCCCCCTTATCTTTTGCAGTTGGCAGCTACCTGCAATGTTGAACAATCGTTTTTCAATGACTGGTTCAGTGGGCACCTGAACTTTCAAATAGAGCACCAGTAAGTATGTAGAATGTAGTATTTGGATTCAGAAATATTAATCCTTTAGGTAAAGCAAACTCACCAAATGTAAAGAACGATTATGATATAATTTCTGTTCCACCTTCTCTTGTTGTGTACAAAAAAATTACAAGAGTGTATACATAAAAGAATAACCCTGTTTAGCTTCTAACATCAGAAAGGATGTTGTGCCCTTTAGGGTCTGTAGGCTGTTGCTACTATAGTCCAGTCATTATTCCGTTAAGTAAGAAAGAAAGATAGTGAAGTGGATTTTTGATCTGCTATTCCTGCTGATTTTAGCACTCTTTCTCCTTTTTTGTTTTATTTCAGTTTGTTTCCCACAATGCCGCGTCACAACTACTACAAGATAGCCCCATTGGTGAAGTCACTCTGCGCCAAGTATGATGTCCCCTATGAAGAAAAGTCTCTTCTAAAGGCATTCTCAGATATAGTTGGGTAAGAGGCTTGATGAGGATTGGCAACACGGTCATGATATTCCTCATCTCAATTCTAGTTACTTTAATGAAGACAGTGATTCCAAGAATTGTAACACATACTCAACCTAGCAGTTTTTCTCCCAGAAAGCTATGATTCATCCAAGAAAATGTTATGCAGACAAATAGTCAACATACTGATAGGCTTGTGAAAAGCTCTGCATGAGATGGAGAATGGTGATGGTGCAAATGCCATTCACTATGTGTAAACAGTACAAGCAAGTAGATATGTGAATCTATATGCCTGAAATGAATCCCTTCCCACTGCTCTGCAGATTAAAAAATCACAAATTTAGTAGAGTGTGTGTATCCAAAGGATGGGATATAGTGCTCACATTAAAACTAGTGTATAAACATAATAAGGGAGTATGTATATGCAGCTTATTCACTGCTTGATGCCAGTCATGTTACTGACATTTAAGTCACTCAGTCCAAATCAATGTGTCCCAAATATTAAGGATTCAATGGAATCACTCTGCATGATGTTATAAACATTTTCCAAAAATTCATATTTAGGATGGAAAATGTAGTGTTGGCTTTCAAAAAAAGATGTGGTCTGGCAGTGACTGTTCTAGCTTAGAATTTTGTGATCATACTGGAATCTCATCTCTCTTTTCTTACTCTATAGGTCCCTAAAAAAATCTGGAGAACTCTGGTTGGACGCCTATCTCCATAAATGAAGCTGGATTTCAGAACAAATGGGAAGGTGTTAGTAGATGGGAGGGGGCTGGTGGGAGGGGAAAGGGGTCTCAAGTGTGTTGTTATTGTCCATTTTCAGTCTGTATCTGTACCTGCAGTTTGAAAGGAGTTTCCATGGATGGTGGGGTGGGTTCAGGGGACCTGTGTAAAAACAGAGATGGCTTCAGTAATGTTGAGTATTGTCTGTAGAGGATGAATGGAAGACACTGTTCCTAAGACACGGTGGCTGAAAATTGTCCCAACAGGTTGTGGGGGAGTATTCAGCAAGGCAGACTGAAGAATGAAAGTGCAAGTATGCAGAGAACTTCCCTTGTTCCTCTTCCCAATACTTCCTTTCCACCATCTCAGGCCCATGGCTCACACAGAGATTTCAAACAATAACAACCCTGTCTGTCTTCAGGTATCTGAACAGCAAACAATAAAAGGAGCATGACCAACTACTTAAAGAGTCAATCTTAAGTCAGCATGGGTTATCTTCCCCTGAATAATGCTGGTACGGAGAGTAGGAAATATAATGTGAAGCATGTGAAACCTCTTCTTTACAAACCCTCATAATCTATTTGAGATGACAAATCACCAGATGGAGAAATTGCTAAAAACAAGTAATTAGTGTCAGCAATTCATCAAAGAATGTCCTAGGGGAATTTCTTACTCACTTTTTCCAAAAAGAGAAATGAAAGGCAGAATGCAATCAGGAAATCTATGTCGGATTCCTTTGCTCAGAGCCCTAGGGCTTTGTGTGCACAATCTTCCTATTTTCTCCCTCTCTTGAACAAAACTACATGTGCTTACCTTGAACTTTGTGCAGGTTTAATCCTCTTCTCTATCACTTCACTGCAAAAATCTGTAAAAATGTTGAGACCAGCTAACCCAATCCAATGAAGAATCACATGTGTGGAAGCAGGCTTTCTCATCTGTGTCCTTAACTGGATCGGGAATTATGCACCTAAATGGCCACTGTGCATAATTCACAAGCTGTGAAGCTCCCAAGTAGAAATTGCATTTCAGGATGAATTGCAGATGGTGTATTTACTCATATTTCTACTGGAAATAAGGGCTTCTTGCTGTGGGGAGGAAAGGGTGGGATTACATTTACATTACATTACATTACATTACAGTTCAGTTGAATGCCAACATTTGTATCTAAAGCTACAAAAAGTCTCATGGTAGCTCTCACATCACATCACATCTGGAACCATTGTGGATTTTATGTTCATTTGCTGTAATTCACTACGTTCATTCCTAAGTGATTGGCTCTAATACCTTTAGAAAGCTTGCCTCTTGTAGTTGATGTGGGGGAGGAAATTACATTGGCCTAAATATAGGATGGATGAGCTCTTTTCTGGGCAGAGCTGCTGTCATTGAATTTATCTGGCCACAATTCTCCTAGAATATTTTCTTCTACATAATGGCGCCATCCCTTCTCCATTTCTGCAAATGTGTGTTGCTGAGAACAATCTGTCTCTGATTTTATTTGTAATGTGAAATTCCAAAGAGTTCTAAGAAATACTTCACTGTCATTTTTCTTAGATACAGTGTTGACAGCTCAGAAAACAAGTTTGCAAAATGCTTGATACAAAGTTTATTGAAATTTGGGAAAAGTCAAATGGATTGCATGAGACTGTATGCATTCTCCAGCTTGATGGCGTTATTTTGTGTTCAGATGTCAGTTCACAATCTTTCAGGGGTGAGAGTGAATGTAAAACTCCCGTCCAGTAGACAAAAGTGGAACTAGCTGTTGTCACACTTGCCTTTTCTCTCTCCATCATGTTTCAACTGGCATTTTTTGTAGGCATTGAGATAATTTCCTTTGTGAACCTTGCTAAGTTTCTACATGTTGAATTTCAATTTTTCATTAATGAGACTTGCACTGAAATCCTAAACATGCCTAATGAGAAATAAGTGTCACTGGTTCCAGGGTGACATTTTCCCCAGGTTTTAGTTGCATAGGATTTCAGTCTCGGTTCCTCTTATAGTGTTTATGTTGACATTTGATAATTAGTGTGATATAAAAAATAATGAGATGTTGTAATACAAATGAGCACATTCACTTTACTAAGCAAAATAACCCAAGATCCACATTGGGGGAATATCTTATGACACTCAACAAAAATGCTATGGACAACTGTGCAAGCTTTTGAGTTCTCCCTAACTCTTCATCAAGCTAGATCAGACATGGGCAATCTTCAGCCTGTCTGGTGTTTTGGACTACAACTCCCACAACTCCTAACAGCCAGTAGAGGTGGGAGTACATATTAAGCCAGGTTTTTAGGCCATGAGGTCTATAGACATTTTTATGTAAAAGGCTACAAAAGCCGCAATTCAGTTGTATGTTATATGGCAAAAATATTTCCTTTGGACAATTTTAAATGGGGAATAATCAAGTGAGAGATAATCAAGTGGTTTAGTAAAGTATTTACCCCAGTGGGTTGGTTTTTTTCCAGCCCACCCAATTTTAGATGGGGTATCCGTCCAGCATGAATTACTTCTGAAGTTGCATATCTTAATTATCCAGGTTACCGCTGGCGGCACGTCCAATCTGATTAAAAAGTCCTAGATTGCATTCCTCTTCTTTCTGATTTTAAAATAAACTGACCCGGGAGCTAGTATAAAACATATCTGATCATACTGGGAGCTGACATAAAATATCCTGGGAATAAACTTTTATTGGACCTCCAAAATAAAATTGGAAAGGAAATAAACAAAATATGGGATTTTCTGGTCTTTTTAATCAACCTGGATGCACCTGGTACTTTTATCCAGTAGTTAAAAATGCTAGAAAAATGCTGCTAGTTGTATGTCCTTATTCAGCTATTGTGCTCACTCAGCCTAACCTCCCCAAATAATCAGTGGGGATTGAAGAAAGCTCATTATATCAGCCTGAGTTCCTTGGAGGAAGGATGGGCTGTGAATGTAAGGAATGAATAAATAAATGTAGCCACATGAATATATTTACAGGGAATTTTGTGAATGCTCTCATGGGCCACTGAGTTTATTTTTTAAGTCGCTTGTTTCATGTATCAGAAGACTTAGATCTGTGAATGAGACATATCTAATTCCTCCATTGGATTCAGTACAGTCAGACTTCTAATAACTAATTTGAAATCCCAATGAACCACAGCGAGAAGACAGGTATGCTGTTTCAAGTCCAGTCCAAGTGAAGTGTTACAGTAAATGAAGTCAAATTGAATCTGCTCCTAATGCCATTTTGGTGCCTCTTTACCATTTTGTAAATGACATAACTCTTGCATGCAGCTATAACTGTAGCTAGCACAATGGAAGTTTTAGGTCACGTTTACTCAACTTCATTTTTCTTGTGCATTTAGGAACTTCTGGTGCCTCTGGTTTCCAAAATAACAGGAACATTTTATGTTTTGTAAAACTTTGGTAATATTATATAGGACAAATATTAGCATGACATTGTGGGTAACACAATTGTATATTGCCTTAATCTCTCTGGGTATAATCGAGCCAGAGTTAAGCATTTTTAAACCCCATTGATTTAAACTTGAGAGGTTTACACTCTTAATTTAGTATCAACTCATAAAAATGCTTAATGTTGGCTGATTTGTGCCGTCTTCCTGGTTCTGTGAATGTATTCATTTTCTCTGCTCTACTGCACCCACATGAATATGCACCACATGTACACATGCACTATTAACATCTTCTGTGTAATTTTCCAACTAGAAAGCTCACTTGATCTGATTTTTTTCATTTCCCCCTCAACCTTTGCTTCCAGAAAAAACTGTCACAATTTACAGAAGTTTTCCCCATAATTTTGCTCCATCCAATCCATCTAATACGTCCTATATACTGATGTATAAGTCTAGAAATTTTAATGAAAAACTAAACCTCAAAAACTTGATGTAGCCACAAGTCAATGTGAGTATTGTACCTTAACTCTTATAAAAATGGAACTATCTTCTCTGAATGGAGGTAAGAGTTTAGTCTGTACTAGGACAGTGTTTCTCAACCCGTGGGTCCCCAGGTGTTTTGGCCTACAACACCCAGAAATCCCAGCCAGTTTACTAGCTGTTAGGATTTCTGGGAGTTGAAGGCCAAAACATCTGGTGAACCACAGGTTGAGAACCACTGCCTTAGGAGAACCTAAAAGAAGCACCAACCTACTCTGTGCTGTGATGCCACTTCTGGCCTTTTTGAAAGCCTAGATAGGAAAATGGCAGCTGACCCCCAATGTGATATTAGTGCTTTCCTACCTCTTCAAAATGACCCTCAACTTGTCCATGGGTCATTTCAAAATCCATAATTTTGACGCCCAAACCTGTCCTCATGAGGTTGACTTATACGTGAGTATAAATGGTCCTTGCCTTCCACTTTGCACCAATATTTTCTCTTAGTTCAGAGTAGCCTCAGAAAAGGGTAGATTGAGTCTTTCAAAGTCAATAGCCTTATTTAATCACATGTGGAGAAGATCTAGTATGTTACTGAAATAAAAATGTCATGTCTTTGTGATATCAGTGTCTTTAGGAAATGATGCTTGAATCTTCTGATAGTTAGGTAAACATAACTTAGAATTCCCTGCTGTCAACTTCTAATGTACTCCAGAGGTATCAGACTACAACTCTCATCACTACTAGTTGTTTTGATGATGGGGTGTGTAGTCAAAGACAGCTGGAGAGCACTACATATGGATGCCTCCGATTTAGAATGCAGAACAAAGTTACTGGGACAATCAACAAACGTAGAGGCCAGTATGCCATCATAAAGGGCAGTTATTTCCAGTGAAAACATTGTGAACCCTCAAGAACAATATAAGTACAGAAAGGGGCTTTTTATTTTCCTGAAGGTGAGCGGGAACCCCTTGAACAAGATAAGTTCAAGTGGCTACATTCTTGTTCACAGAGGAGAAAACCCACAAAAATCATTAATTGAAATGAATGTAGCTTTTTTATTTGGGAGATATCCTGAGTGTTCTGTTTCATTGCTCTTAATGGAAGACAATGTGTCTTTCCACCCAGGAGATCAAAGCACCAAATATGTAGTAGTGTACGCACTGCTAATGGGTATATTCAAATGTCACGCCAGCTGTAAATACTGAGCATCCTGTGTTCACTCTGCTGTGGAATTTGCTGTTCTAACCAGTATCAGTTCAGATATATTTTGAAAATTCATCTGGATCTTTAAGATTAGTCTTCCAAAACAATTGCATTAAGTATACTTAGCCACTACCATTGCTTTGAGTGAGTGAATGAATTTTCTCATTTCCAACCAAATATTTGCTTCTGATTTTTGGAGGACAATGTTTTTGAAGGAAAATTCAGTAATATGAAACATTGTTTTATTGCATGTGCTGTTGGAATGGACCAAAATTCTTTGCTGAAATTAATATGTAGACACATGTAGTATTTCCACATTGAGTTTGTTTTTCTGGCTAGATGAAACTTCAATGAGATTGACTGCTGGGCTAATACGTGTGGGCTTCCTTGAGCAAAATAGGAAGTCAAAAGTCTAGTGGTTTGATCATCAGCCAAACTATTTCAGTCAAGTGAGCTGTAGTTGTAAACTGAACACTGGTATTATGGGAACTTTAAGATGCTTTTGCATAGAAGTAAATGATGTGCCTGGAGTAAGATCCATCTGCCCTCTGTCTCCCTCCCCAATCAACATGAAACAATATAATTTAATTTCTTTTCCTGAAGAACAATAATTAGTAAGTAAATGTAGATGGAAGTAATTCTTACTCGAGTATAAGCCTAGTTCTTCAGCCCTTTTTTAGGCCGAAAAAGCCCCCCTGGCTTATACTTGGGTGAGGGTCCTGGCGGGAAGGTGTGGGGCTGAAAGCAGGGTTTCTTTCAGCCCCACGCCTTCCTGCCAGGACCCTCACCTCTCCACACAGCAGCCCAGCTCTCCTTCCTGTCCTCCTCTCTCATGCAGCACACACCTTCCTCTCCTTTCTTTCTCACACAGCACATGCCTTCCTCTCCTCCTTTCTCAGTGCAGAGTTCACCTTCCTCTCCTCCTTCCTTTCTCACACAGCACATGCCTTCCTCTCCTCCTTTCTCAATGCAGCGTTCACCCTCCTCTCCTTCTTTCTCGGCACCAGACTTTCCCACTTTTCCTTATTCATATACACACAGCATTTCCCCCAAAATGTATAGTTAAAATAAACTATGGTGATTATTGGAAGGATACGTAAGCACATTTATATTGAAGAAGGTTTGAAAAATGATTCAATCAGAGTTGGACAGTTATCTTAAATTACAGTTTTATGTCAATATTCAAAAAACATTTAACCTACTAATACCTCAATTGATGTAATTTTATTGGTATCTATTTTTTTTAAAAAAAATATCAGTAGCTGCTGTATTTCCCATCCTTGGCTTATACTCGAGTCAATATATTTTCCCAGTTTTTTGTGGTAAAATTACAGTAGGTGTCTCGGCTTATATTTGGGTCGGCTTATACTCGAGTATATACAGTATTTTCTTGCTGTGCAGGGCTGTTTTCTTTAAAATGTTCCAGATGATGTTTAAGTAGCCAAAGGGACATATTCTAAGAATTCTTGCTTGCATAATCATTGAAAGATTTAGATGTTAAATGAAAGTATCTCTGAGTCAGTGAATGCCTGGGGAAAGCCAAGTGAATATGTAGTAAAGCCAACAACATTAGCCATGAAAGAAAACAACAGTGTTAGGCCTGTAGAAAGGAAAAACATGAAAGGAGAAAATACCTACAGTTTCAAGAGAGGAGCCAGCCTGTTTTATAATTTTGCCATAACCGTAACAGTTAAATAACGTGGATTGTAGCAGTGTGGGTTGTGAATGATGATGTAAGGATGTACCAGAATTTAAAAGAGGAAGGATTTGTTCATGATTAAATCATGTCTTATGCATGAGCAGGCAGGCGTATTGTTATGTCTTCTGGCCCAGGTTTCCCCCTCTCTTCACCTGCGACCTTATTCGATGCTTAGAGTTGCCCATTTTACTTGATGAAGTTCTTACTGGTTTGATTAAACTTTTGATTCTGAGAAGTAGTTCAAAAGTTCATAAAATGTTGAGGGAGCAGAGTATTGGAAGCATCTCAGGTTACAAATGATATCTTCTATGCTCTTTTTAATCATAGCATCTGAGCACACTATGACCCATTTCTTGATGTGTTTAGATAAAATTTGTGAGTTCTTAGATCTGTTGTGTGTGACAAAAGTTGTGATACAATGTTAGCTGAAATCTAGAGGAATTTGGCAGGCTACAAACATAGTATATAATTTAATATTTTATTGTTCAGTTGTCCAAATTAGGCATGAAATTTCCAAACAAATACCCATTTTCAGCAAGTCCGTTATCCATATTTTAAACTTCAGCCTCATTAAAATCTCTGCAAAATGAAAACAAAACAAAAACACCCCAAGAAGTCCTCTTTGTGTTACAAATGTCCAAACATTTCATCCTGTATAAAATCACATTTTTGAAAATGAGTTATTGTAACAGTACACTTAATCCTAAAATGTGGTCTAATGATAGTCTAAGAGAGTTGTAATACACACAAATGCTCAGTTGGATCAGTCCAAGCTTGACTTTTAAAAAACAATCAAATTGCCTATTTTTTTAGTGTCTCTACTGTTCAATAAAATCATAGCTGTTGAATATAAAAAGATGTTTGTGTCTTTAATTGCCCATATTAAACTTGTTTAATGAACACATGGAATACATGAATATACATGCCCATACGATTTCCACAGTCAAACAAAACTAAACAAGTTGAGAATGTATCTGTTATATCTGACTAATCAAAGAAATGTAAAAATGTAATTAAAGGGATAGATGCAAGTATATTGCTGGATTTTTTTTCCGTGTCAAGAGCAACTTGAGAAACACTGGAGCCCCCAGTGTTGTAATGGGATAAACCCTTGTTCGGGGAGGAGGGTGAGCTCCTGTCTGTCAACTCCAGCTTCTCATGTAGGAACATGAGAGAAGCCTCCCACAGGATGGTAAAACATCTGTGCATCCCCTGGGCAACATCCTTGCAGACAGCCAATTCTTTCACACCAGAAGTTACTTGCATATTGCTGGGTATCAGGAATGGGTATATGCAGCCCCCTAGATGTTCAAAGACTGGCTCATATCACCTTCAATCAACATATGTTTTCACAGTCATTTACAGATCCACTGCCAAGACTGCCTCTGGAAAATAGTCACATTCGGACACAAATGGCCATAAATGAAGGAACGACTAATCTCCCAAACTTAGGAATTTATGAAAAAATTAGTGTCCTTGTATGTTTTCTGTGTATGCTCTCTTTCTTTCGCATAACCCTTTTATTTTAGAACTTTCCCCTCATTGAAGTCATCCAAGGTTGATTCCAGCAAATAAATCTATTTTATAAAACTCAGTGGGATTGATTTCTGAGCAGACACAATCAAAATGACAATTGCTAGGAAATGAGGAAAATCTTTTATGTTCAAGCAAGCTTTAATGAACAGAATTTCATTTTATTTCCATTGGCTGGAGTTATTTTGATGCACCTAATGTGTTTTAATGGCTGGTATATATGTTTTTCTTGTTGGTGTTTGGTTGCATTTTAGCTCCAGTCTGATAGGGAGAAAGCAGAAGACAAATAGAAATGACAAGTATGTTTTAAGTTGTAATTTCTTCAGCTTTTTGGGAAACAGCTATAAATCAAGGGGCCCCATTTGTGTGCTGCAAGTTAAAGGTTATCTTGATGCAAAGATTACCCTTGCTGTGACTCAAAGTAGCCTTTCCTTCCCAAGGATGCTCTTTGGCTAGTTTTGGTGGGGTGACAGTATGTTTATGTAACTTTCAGTTCAAGGTGGGTTAACAGTCTTGAAGAAGTGTTGTGTGACAGCACAAAGTCCGCTTGCCTTGACACCGAGGGTGGCCTTTCCATTCCAGTTTTTATTATCAGTATTTTATGAGACAGACAAATAACCCAATGGACCTTGTCTAAACACACCATATTATGGTCAGAGAAAACCGCTCTGTTACTCCACCAATTAATGATAGTACAAGGGACGGTGCTGTTGGAATCTACACTGGATCGTTGGATGCTTTGCACAGGGATTAAATTGTGTATCTGCTTTGACTCCAAGCTTAAACAGTTTTGCTTGTCTGCTGGTTTTGTAAAACCATTCCTGTACCATGTTTTGGTCCTGAAAATGATACTGAAGGCAATGGACCATTTCTTGGGATAATTCTTGTCCTGAAAATGTCTCAAGACAACTGACAGTTTTGAAGACTATTCAAATGGGAAGCAGGGCGGAGAGAGTGTTGGCATCAATCAGCTACTTGGCAAAATAAAGTGGTTATCACAGCATGTATGAATGGTGACATAAACCCAGTTGTTAGCCCCAATTAGAGCATGCCCATTGAATCAATGAGAACTTGTTGAGAAACTGCAAGTTACTAGTAGTGTGAGAAAATTGGCTGTCTGCAAGGACATTGCCCAGGTGATGCCTGGATGTTTAACCATCTTGTGGGAAGCTTCTTTCGGATCCCCACATGGGAAACTAGAGCTGAGACAGGAGCTTACCCTGCTCCCCGGATTCGAACCGCCAACCTGTCAGTCAGCAGTCCTGCCAACACAAGGGTTTAACCCATTGTATCCCCGGGGGGTTCTGGGACATATATGTAAGGCTATATAAAAAGGAAGCGGATAGTTCCAAGGATTGAATGAAGTAAGGAGGATGTTGGATTCATAAAGTGCCTGCCCTGTACCCTCACCAACCACACCTCTTCTCACACCGTGTTTGCTGTACTCCTTCCAATTGTTATTAATAATAGGCCACATCTCTATCACAGTTCATGGTTCAAACATTTATTTCCTGCAATGTGGGGGAAAGTACCCTGCGTTTTAAGAGCTCTGGGAGAGCTAGAGGCAATATAGTTGTGACATTTCTCAGCTGAGTAGCTAGTAGCTACATCTGCCTTTGCCACAGTTTCTTTATCTTATCCTTTGAGGAACAGAATCATAGTGCTGTCGACATATGCAGTTTGGGTTCATTTAATGTTGGTATAAAGGATGTCAGAATGAGTGATGCTGGGATACCTGTCCCATACTCTGTAACCACTGTTGAAGCAAAAATAAATCCTGCATCTAAGTTATTTTTCCCATACAAGTCAAAAATAAAATGACAGGAATGTATGAAGTCAATCTAGAAAGTAGGTAGTCTTATATGTCACTGTCCTCGGCGTCCTTCCTTCCTAAATCAGATGTATTTAGAACAATGATTAACGCTTAAACACATGGGGATTGGAGAGAAAAGTATGCATTTTAAGCCTGCTTCCAATTTCAAAATAAAGTAGTTTTCCTAAAGATACACTGAAGAATCAATCTTGTTTGGAACTTCGTTAACTGTCATTGCTCAATGCCATATAATACTGGCATGTGTAGTTTTACAAGTCCTTAGCTGCCTCTATAAAAGAGTTCTAGTGCCTCACCAAACTACAACTCCCATGATTCCCTTGCATTGAGCGATGATGGTTGAAGTGGTGACAAACTGCTTTCCTTCTACAGTGTAGATGCCTAGGTACCACTATGCACCTAGGATCCATTGAATGTTTGCCTGTATATGTGCATTGTGATCTGCCCTGAGTCCCCTGCGGGATGAGAAGGGTGGAATATAAATGATGTAAATAAATAAATAAATCCTTCTACACAGGCCCTAAACCTGTGATAGGTAATGTGTTTACCTGATGCATCCAAACAACACCTCAGGGAAACCTGGATTAATTCAAAGTAAATCAGGTTTTCCCAGTTTAGTTCAGATTAATAAAACACCTCAATAGATCCAGACTTTAACAAAAAAGTACGGATCTGATAAGGTGCTGGGCCTGTGGGGATTGACTCCCAGGACTGCATTGTCCAATCCCAGGAGTCAATCCCCATAGCCATCCCAGTTCTTCAGGCTCCTGGAGTCTGAAGGAGTGGAAGGATGCCCCCCACACACACACACATTGAAATTCTTCAGAGATCTCCTTACTCCCTGCTTGGTTTCTTGGTCCTTGAGAAAGCGTCTTGGGCCTGCTTGTGTCATTGAGCATCCACCAAGGTTTCTCAGAGAGTGTCAATTAAAAGCACACATATGACACAAAGAAGAGAGAGCGGGGAGAGTGTGGATAAGCTCCCTCTGGCAGCTCCAGCTCTCCATGCAGGGATATGAGAGAAGCCTCCAACAAGGATGATAAAACATCAAAACATCCTGGCGTCACCTGGGCAACGTCCTTGCAGACGGCCAATTCTCTCACACCAGAAGTGACTTGTAGTTTCTTAAGTCGCTTCAGACACAGGTGGATTGCATTACTTTGGGGCCGACTGTGCGGATCAGGTTAAAGACTATTTTACAACATTTTCAAGGGGAAAAATAATAATTCACAAAGGCCGGCCACCTTTGTTTCTAGAACGAAAGCTGGGTCTACTTGGCATTGGAATAAAATGTGGCCCCTTTCTCTCTCTCTCTCTCTCTCTCTCTCTCTCTCTCTCTCTCTCTATCTCTCTCTCTCTATATATATATATATATATATATATATATATATATGCAAGCAAAAGCTTAGGCTATGGACCAAAACAGGCACATATCAAAGAAAGGTCCACAGTATTGTAAGAACATTTTGTTCTCCATGGACGACAAAAACAATCCTGTAGCACATATCAACAGATTTGATCTGTTATAAAGACACAATCTTTATGCCTTCAAGTTGTTTCCAATTAATGGAGACTTTAAGGCAAATCTATCACATAACCTACAAACTTATCTACAGATCCACTAAGAACATCCAACAAACGCTATGTTCAGCAAAGGACAAGAGGGATCCTCTCACCTCTGCAGGAGTCTACTGTAAATCATGCAGCAGTGGACAAATCTACATAGGGACGAAACACAAATCAAGGAACATGAAAGGCACTGTAGACTAATTCAACCAGAGAAGTCAGCCATAGCAGAGCACCTGATGGACCGACCTTGACACAGCATATTATTTGAGGACACAGAAATGCTGGACCACTCTAACAACCACCATGTCAGATTAGACAGAGAAGCCATTGAAATTCACAAGTATGTGGACAATTTCAACAGAAAGGAGGAAACCATGAAACTGAACAAAATCTGGCTATCAAAGTACTAAAAAACTCTAAAATCAGGACAGTAAAGACAGAGGGACAATCAAAAACCAGGAAATTCCAGAGAAGAAACCATCAGGGCCAGCTAACTACCTCCCAACAAAGGATTTCCCCCCAGGCAGCAATCAGCCAAGGCTTGAAACTGCAAGGTCATTAAATGTTAATCAAGGTGACCAATTGCAGCATTCACACTTGCCTCCAACAGATAATAGTTTTTTCTCCCACCCTGGACATTCCACAGATATATAAACCCCATTTTCCTAGTTTCCAACAAACCTCACAACCTCTGAGGCTGCCTGCCATAGATGTGGGTGAAATGTCAGGAGATAATGCTTCTGGAACATGGCCATACAGTCTAGAAAACTCACAGAAACCTATCACAGGATAACTTTTTGGCAAGTTTTTTTGGTGCTTTAAAAAAATCTAAACTTTTGTTTTTAGCACAGAAAAGACCAGTCCAATTTCTCACCATCAATTTGGAGTTTTCCATCTAGTAGTGACAGAAAGAATATTTAAAAATATTTCTAACATGTGCTCACAGATTCTGATGAGAAAATCCTGGATTTGCATGTGGCATTTTGTGTGTAGAACAGCACTCTCTCTGCAGGAACAAGCTTTTTCCACACTGAAAATAATACTTCTGCGTGTAAGTTTTACTTCCTGAAAAATAAATGAATGAATGGTTTATTGTGACAGCCATAGGCCATGACATCACATAATATTCAACATTTAAAAGCAAAATAAGCACTTTCAAATATAAATATTAAAAATAAATGAATAAATCTGTTTCCATGTAGAAAAAGCTGTTTTCTGAGGAAAAACAACTATTTACTACTCTCATGCAGAATCAGTCCTGAGTTGCAAATGGACTTCGAAAGTGTGTGGTTTTTGAAGGCATTCTCACAGTGAGAGGAAAATTGCTACAGTTATTCTTACTTTCTTTGAGAATACTGTAAGATTAGTTAATAATTACACCACTGCCCACAGGCTACCCTGCTTCAGCAGCTGGCTCCATGACAAGGCATGACAAAGATCTTCCAGTAGATCCTGAGATGCTATCTGCCTCACCCTTGTCTACAGTATACCATTAACATATATAGGCTGATCCCCCATACTGTATCGTCCAAGCCTAATAAAAACAGGTATCATATTTTGACTCTCTAGCAATTAAAGTAGCCTCCAGGTGACTAAGGCCTGCCTATAGAATATGCCAGTTGCAACAGTAATCTTCTCTTGGTCTTCACTTTTTAATTCTTAACAACAGCTTGCCTTCCTCTTCCTGACTTCGGCTCAGTGTCATCATTGGTTAAGCTTCAAGTTAGCTTTCCCTTGAAATGTAACACAAATCTCCGGTTTGCGTCTCCCAGGACAACCTGACCTATTTCACAAAGCTGGCCCGCTTTAGAATCTATTCCAGTCTTCAGCATCACAGAGAAGAGGAGATCTAGAAGATTAGTGTCGCAGTCCGGCTACTACAGCCAGACATGAAATCCTATTTAAAACCTACATTCAATATGTATGCATGTACATGTTCACATACACAGAGCAAATTACAGTACTTCAAATACCTAGTGCATTCTTTCCTCCCCCTCCCAATTATGGTACTGATTTCAGACAAGCAATAAAGTATGTTTTCATGCTTGTTTCTTATAAAGTACACCTAGGGATGAATCCAAACTGTGGAATTAATGCATTTTGGCTCCATTTTGCCATAACTCAAAACTATGGAATTTGGGAGTTGTGGCTTGGTGCTGCACCAGCACTCTCTGGCAGAGAAGGCTAAAAACCTTGTGAAAATACAATTTCCAGGATTCCATATAAATGAGCCGTGGCAATTAAAGTTCAGTCAAACTGCATTAATTCTACAGAGTGGATGCACCCTAGACTAGGAAATGGCATTCATGTCTCGAAGCCTAATCCGGTCCATACTGCGTTTCCAAAAGCCCTTCCTTTCCCAGCTATGAGAGAGAAGAATTCAAAACCCAGATGTGTAAATCTGGAATATCTGTATGGAAAGTTATCTTCTTAATCTCTAAGGTTCTACAATATCCCTTTGCATACTGAAGGAAATAATCCTCTCTATCCCCAGTTATTGTTTGCAAACAAGATTCCCTTCTCTTTCACCTATACCTCAGTTTATGTACTGTCTGTCCTTGTCAATTGTATAACAGCATTGAATTTTTCCATATATGTATTCTGTAATCTGCCCTGAGTCCTCTCGAGGATAGAGCGGAATATAAATAAAATATATTATTTCATGTTCTCAGATAATTCTTGCAAAGAGAACAGTAGTGCTTTGCTCATCTCACTTTCCCCACATAAGGAGGAGGAAAATTTGGGCATAACTAGAGATCACACACACATTTATGTCATTGTGCAAGAAAATAATAAAATATGTCCTTGCACAATGTTTTCTTCCTTAGGCCCCAGCTCAGTCATTGATCGGCTGTGAGGGCTCTCCAGGGTTAGGGTTGTTATCCTAGCAGCCATGTCCCAAACTGCAATGCTATGCAATGTCAAAGGCTTGTAGAAAAAAATGAACACGCTTAAAGAAATTGTGTATATCAAGAATCCCTGATAAGAAGAATCCTGGACTGACAAGGATCTACAAACGTTTGGAACTTATTCTGTGTAAAATTCACACCAGATTGTTTTACCTGAGAACAGCATTTTCTGTGCAAGAAGTAGCATTTCTTTGTGTACAAAATTATATTTCTGCAAATAAGCATTATTTTCCATACCAAAAGGGTATGTGTGCAAAACCAAATGATCAGATTTTGCACACAAGTCCCAAACTGTGAAATGCAGTTTGAAAGCTGCAGACTTTTTGAAGACATTCTCACAGTGGGGGAAAATAGCATCTCTTGAGAAGAAAATTAGCAAATAATTACATTACTACTGGGACCCATATTAGATGTGCCACTTTCAATCTTCTGCTCCCATACTGCCTGCAACTGAGTCTTACTGTATTGCTAACATTTCTAGCAAATTTGTAGATTTGTAACTGGCTGACAGAAGAACTCCAGTGAATGCTCACCAAGCATTCTCCTTCATCCTGGAGAGAAATGGGTACCAGGACATCCAATCCTGGGTCAGGTGTTGTTTTGTATTTTTATAGTATTTTAGATGATTGAGTACAACGCACGCTTATGAAATTGCAGGTGACATCCAATGGTGGTAGCTAATATCCCAGAGGGCCAAAGATAACAAAATCAATTTCAACTGAAATAAATGTAAGGTAATATATCGAGGTAGGAAAAAATGAAATGCACAAATATAAGATTAATTATATCTGATTAGAAAGCATATGGAAAGCATCTAGAGGTCATACTACATTACAAGCTGAAGCTGAAGTTGAAACAGCAATGTGAAACAGTAGGGGAAAAAACCCACACAAAAACAAATGGCCTTCTTTTAAAAACCCAATACAATGATATGCCACATTAACAGGGGTATAGTGTCCAGATCAAAGACAGCAGTTGTCCCACTCTATTGTGTTTTGGAATCTTGGTTCCAGCCCCTCAATTCAAGAAGAGTATAGACAAACTGAAACATGTTCAGATATTTATGACCAAGATAATTAGTTTGGAAACCTTATCAGGGGCAATTGAAGTTGAGTATGTTTAGCTTGGAGCAAAAAGAACTGAGAGGAGACACGATGGCTATCTTTAAAGATCTGGAGGGATGTGGAAGATGAAGACCTTTTTTCTTTTTTGCTGCTTTGGAGACTGATCCATGAACCAAAGATTCAAACTACCAGCAAACCCCCCCCCCCCCCCCCACTTAAACATTAAGTGGACTTCTTTTTGTTGGTAGTTTGAATCCTTGGTTCATTGACTGGTCTCCAAAGCAGCATACTTTAAAAATGAAACATCTGGGGATTTTTGAATACTGTAGAATCTGAAACTTCCCCTCTGAGTTCCAGTTGCCTCTAAATCCCCAAAGTGTCCTTGGTGATAGATAGTATCTTCTGAGAAAATATTGTCTGGAGCAAGGATGGCTTTTTTCAGCAATAAACTGATACAGTGGTCCCATCTGTAAGACCCATATTTTGGTCCAGGTCTTACAGGATGTCTATGATGTACTCTCTCCTGAAGAGGATCTTATTTGACCCAGAGTTGTATGATAATTACTATGTTTTTGCAAATCCCCCTTTTCTGAACCATGTAATGCAATTTCAAACTGCAATGTATGGCAATATAGATGAGGCCAAGGTATGGTACTGAACCCACCTTAATATCTCTAATCCATGACCAATCTTGAGGGAAATATGGGGGAATGCTACCCCACTGATCTCCCTGGATCTCTTAGTAGCATTTGACCAGAGAGGCTGCAGTTACTCTCCCTTCCCTTCATGTGTTATGAGAAGGTTAAACCAATTGCACTCCATCTCTATTCTTTTGATTAAGAGGTTCAGCACTGGGCAGGAGAGGCTGGCATAAAACCGAGAATAATTTCCCTAATCTTAATTATGAACCTTGATAAGAATGTTCTTTCTGGCAGCAGGAGAATTAGTCTGTAAGAGTGGAGAAAAACAAAGCTGCTCTTTCTGGCAGTTTCACATTGCTGGCCATCAAACAAACCCTTCTGTGGATATGTCCAATAGCTATGGCTCATTATTACACAAGGACTTCAAGCGGAAGAGTATTCCAAAGAGTCATAGCCACAGCAGAGAAGGCCCTGCACCTGATCTTTGTAGATCGTATGATCTTGAGACTGGGAACTACAAGCAGCATTTGATCTTCAGATCGAAGTGGTCTCTGAGGTTGAAAGAAGGCGGGTCAATTTTTTTAGATATAATGGGCCGTGGCCGTGTAATGCCTTGAGGGTGAGGACCAGTAGCTTAAAGATGATTCGATACTCGATCGGAAGCCAGTGAAGTTTTTGTAGAATTGGAGTGATGTGGCACCTTGCAGGGGCCCCCTCCAGGAGTCTAGCAGTTGCATTTTGGGCCAATTTAAGTCTACGGATGATAGACCCTGGTAAGCCGAAGTAAAGAGCATTGCCATAGTCTAGTCTCGAGATGACCAGATGACTTAAAAATATGATGAATTGTACATTACAGCGGACTACTGTAAAGTCTGCACATTTCACATCATATTTGTGTAACACATAAAATGTTCACTGTTTTGTGTTTTGTTTACATTGTAAGTTGATATTGTATGTAAATAAAATCTTTTAAAAAATTGTGCAACATAAGCCAACAAGTAATTTTCATCAGAAAATTTTAGATCATTCTTATAGAGTTTTTTTTGCATTGATTTCAGATCTGTGTTTATTTTTTTCTCTATCACATGTAGCTTTTGCAATGAGGCTAATTTAATAATTAATGTGTTTACGCACTGATATCAATAGAATCTAATTAATCACAAGCCAATAAGTATTTTTCATTTTGTGCTGAATTTTGTGCTGAATTCAGGTCTGGTTTATTTTTTTCTCTTGTATGTGTACTTTTTGCAATGAGGCTAATTGAATAATTAATGAATGCATTAACACACTGATATCAATTAGATTGTATTTACTGTATATCAGTGCATAAATGCATTAATTATTCAACTAGCCTCATTGCAAAAACTACATATGAAAGAGAAAAAATGAACACAAATCTGAATTCAGCACAAAAATTATATAAGAATGACATAAAATTATATTTGATGAAAAATACTTGTTGGCTTGTATTATTAGTCTCAAATGGAACTCAAGGCTACATTCCACTCTTACAATGATAAGTTTTTGCTTTCAAGGCCAAATGATTCATAATATCAATAGGATTCATGTATTTAAATGAGAGCTTGGAAAGTACCCTGAATACCCCAGCCTAGCTCTTCTACCTCTGATTTAAATGTGGATTTGACATAGTCAATTAGAAAGTGGATGGGAAGTGGATCTACTTTACACAGGAAAGGAGCACAGAATCCTTGCTTACTTATGCCTCACTCTTGATATTGGAAGTTCCCGGAGAATAGATGTACTGGGACTAGTTTTGTGCATCCTGGGAAAAAGATTATGGACAAAAAGTAAATGAGATCTGGGGGTGCAACGTCTGGCACCCACCACACATATGTAGTAAGATTCCCATAACCATGGAATACATATCTGCAGTTTCACTTACTCACCATGGGTGAAAATGCTCCCCTTAGGAATTTGTTAGGTCCTTCAGGTAACTGTATGGTATACTTCCCCTGGAAAGTTGTGTTGGAAGATCTAGCCAATTCCTAATGGGGATACATCTCTAGAAATCTCTAAATCCTCCAACTCAATTCTAGGATATGCTGGGATTGGAGGTCAAATAATTTACTGCCATTTGGTCAGTTTCAGGTAACTGTGGTCTGACTGGGAACAGATATTAACATGTTATTGTAATAAGTTTTTCTGAAAAATGGACATCTTGTTCTTTTAACATTGGAGAAGCTTAGGATCTTCATATATTTTGGATTTCAGCTCCCAGAAACCTCTGTTAACATGACCAATAGTGAAGGATCCTAAGTGATGTAATCCCAAACAACCAGCTCCCCTGCACTCTACCAAATTATAGTGCTATATTCCATTCCATGGCAGTTAAAAGGGAATTGTAGCAATATGTAGCGTGAAAGAACCCCTGAGAGTTCAAAACCCTCCTATTCCTGTTTTAGAAGACCAAGCAGATTCACATTCTGTAGGCTTTACTTCCTGATAACATGCATAGTACACAATTTAAGTTGCTGAAAATATAGGTTAAAACAGATTAAATTACTTTAACATTAGTTTAAACCATGTTCTTTGTGGAGGTTCATGTAAAACAAATTAAACCCCCAAAGTGTCATTGATCAGTCTTGATTTCACTTAGTGCTGGAATGAATAAGAGTAGTTTCCACAAAGGATCGTTGCCACTACTTTGATGGCCAAAAGTGAGGAAGAGCTGAGGAGTCTTCTAACCAAGGTGAAAGAAGAAAGTGCAACATGGAGGCAGTGACAGACTTTGTATTTTTAGGTGCAAAGATTACTGCAGGCGCAGACTGCAGCCAGGAAATCAGAAGGCGTTTCCTTCTTGGGAGGAGAGCAATGACCAATCTCGATAAATTTGTGAAGAATAGAGGCATCACACTGGCAACGAAGATCCGCATAGTAACCTATGGATGTGAGAGCTGGACCACAAGGTGCTTAATTGCTGTACTGGGTGGTGTACCTATGTTGCATTTTCTAACCCCAGTGCTTGTCTGAATGTTCCCATTTGTCTTTAACCAGTCTATGTTGAAGCTGGAGTATAAGCTAGCTGCCCAAAAGGGTGCCAGGCTTCCCAAACAGATGTAGCTTACTTTGATGGCTGAGGTAAGAATAATGATGTCCCTCTACACACCATCTGTGTCAGGGGAAAAAAGTTTGAGATGGAAAGAATATTTGAAAATATTCATATATTGAGAAACCCTGACAAAAAAATCTGGAATTAATTAGAATCTTGCATAACAGGGTTTTTTTAAAAAAAAAATCACACGGGTTTGTTTTGACTAGAAAAAAAAACATTTTTGGCTCACGTGAGGTTTTTTTCTATGCAGAAAATACTGCTTTATCTGCAAAACAACTTCATTTGCATTTTGTATTTAATAAGGCTTAAATTTTGAATAGGCTTGAAAACTGCACCATTTTCAAGGAGACAACCATTTTAATTAACAGGGGCCTATTTCCTTGTTATTCTAGAAGAGGGTTGTTATTTGTCGAAACCCTAACAATTATTGTGTCGTGTGCCTCCATGTTCTGCTATTTGTTTTCAGTTTCACTGAACTTCCTATCTTCTAGTTACTGTTTCAGTAACTTCTAATTTGAAATTGTGTCTGCTCTGGTCTGCTCTGGATGTCCAAGAGCCTGGAATGGGCCTCTTTGGACAGGCAAAGATTTATAAAATGCCTTGGACGGTTTGCTATGAAAACAACCCTTTTTGTTATTCCACAAAAGATGCCCCCATATTTACTCTAATTTTAATAGGGAGAAAAGATATTTTACATTCAAATTCCTTCTCCAGTATTTAAAAGAAAATCCCTGTTATTTATTGCAAGTAATCATAATCCATTGGTTGATTAAAATTTTTGGACAAATATTTTAAACAGTTGCTATAAGAGCTTAATAAACAAATTGGAAAACTTGGATCATTACCAGGTTTTTTAACCAGTTCTTGTTTTTCAGTAGCAGTTTGAACTTTCAAGCTGTTTATCTACATGAGGTTGTAGTTTCATGTGCCAATTCCTAGAGCAGAAGTTCCTGATCAGGGGCCCAGGAACAGGCAAGCTAAACTGGCTTTTGATTTGTTAATTGGTAACCTTAATGCCTGCTGATATCTCAGTCTTCCAGGAGGTTGAATAACTGCCCTGCATTACATGTTCAAAGGGTTATCAATGTCTCTAACGAACTTTCCGTTATAGGTCACAGGGCATCTCATTCCAACAGGGCATTTGCTCCACAATGACCTTGCAGGCCTTGCATCACCTTTCTCTGACATAATGCTTGCATCTGATGACACTTTAGGTCACCTAACTGAAGCCACCACTAATAAACAGCTGATAATAGTATATTTGGGCAACCTGGCAAAAGAGTAGCTGCAATTCAAATCTACACCATCAAATGACATTAGTTTGCACTCTCAAAGTGATTTCTGAATCCACAGGCCCTTTCACTCAGCCATACATCCCAGAATATCAAGGCGGAAAATCCCACAGTATCTGCTTTGAACTGGATTATCTGAGTAACCAATGAGGCCCCATCCAAAGGCACACTTCCCTCTCTTCAACTAGTAATGAAATGTGCAATTATCTCAAAGAGCAGGTATACCTATATGGAACATGGGCCATTTTGAGCACATCAAAAATAGAAACTAGTGTCTTGATTTCACTCTGAGAGAGGGATGGCTCCCACATCTGCCCTGCTCACAAAACAACAACAGCCTCGAAGACTCATTGGTGGAGGAGGTCCTGGCCTGGGCAAAGCAACTGGGCTCTTCTGCTCACAAGCCTTTCAGAAAGAATTATGCATCTTCAGGGGATGAAATTGGTAATAAAAAAACATTAATTTCCTATTTGCATGCCCATACCCCCACTTGCCATGTTCCAGACCCATTCAAAGAAGGAAAAACATTGGTTTGTCTTTGGCCTGTGATCATATATTTTAAAAAATTGGGACCAGGATGAAGAGCTTGGCCCACTAGGTCATCCCTATTCCTTATAATAATATAAAACTTTTATTTTTAACCTGCCCTCTCTTTCCATGGGGACAGGGTGGCTTCCTCTTGAAGTTTCCCTACAATGCAAGGCTGCCTGATGTTTACCATTCTCCTTCTTCTATGTGCCAGATCCCTCCCAATGACCTCTGCCTGGCCTCTGCCTGGCTACCAGATTGCTACTGGGCACAATTCAAAGTGCTGGTTTTGGCCTTTAAAGCTCTAAACGGTTCTGGTCCAACTTACCTGTCCGAACGCATCGCTCCCTATGAACCATCAAGATGCTTAAGATCATCCGGAGAGGCCCTGCTCTCGGTCCTGCTGCTTTGCAGGTGTGCCTGGCGGGGACGAGAGACAGGGCCTTCTCAGTGGTGGCTCCTCGGCTTTGGAACACCCTTCCTAGTGACATCAGATCGGCCCCCTCCCTCCTGACATTTTGTTAAAAAGTCAAGACTTGCCTTTTTGAGCAAGCATTCGTAGACGAACTTTAATTGAGATCAAGGATTACTATGACGACGAAATGGAAACCGATTTTAAGATTGTGGAGCTGAGATTTGTATTTTGTAGTTTTTAACTGTTAATTTTATATGTTTTTATATGACTGTTTTTATCTTGTGATGTATTGTATATGGGCACTTGTTGCCGCTTGTTCACCACCTCAAGTTGCCTTCGGGCTGGGAGAGGCGGTATAGAAGCATGGCAAATAAATAAATAAATAAATAAATGAGGCTATGAAGTGCCGGCAGAGTGAAGACCAACAGGTAGCAGGTTCGAACCCGGGGAGAGCACGGATGAGCTCCCTATGTCAGCTCCAACTCCCCATGCAGGGACATGAGAGAAGCCTCCCACAAGGATGGTAAAACATCAAAATATCCAGGCATCCCCTGGTTGATCTTTGCAGACAGCAAATTTTCTCACTCCAGAAGCAACTTGCAGTTTCTTAAGTCGCTCCTGACACTTAAAAAGTGCTCCTCTCCTGGAGACGATGGAGAGATGTGGCTGTGGGAAATCCAGCTTCCTTCTGGGACACCTCCAACCTTGGAAGCAAGTTGCAACAGAGCAGTTTCACCTTCTTGGTGATGATATATGGCAGCACATCCTCTCTAGCCAGGAACCTCAAAAATTTCACCCAGGAAATAGGGCTCCTGTCTGTCAACCAGGAGTTCTCTGATGGTGACCTCTCACTCCTATCCTCTGCTGAGTGGAGAGTCCCAAACCTTTGTGCCTGGAGTCAGGGCTCTTGCACAGCCAGAAAGTCAAATGTGTCCTGTTTCATGGTCAGTAAGAAGATGAGGTCTCAGTTTTGTTCTGGGCCTTCACAATGTTTTCTCAGATATATGTACTGCAGTCAGATCTCAAAAGAGTTTATTCAACAGAGTTGAGGGATATGGATGAGGTGGCTTTTCTTTTTTTTGAATGATTAATTGCATCTGTCAAATTGCCCTCTCTCCTCCTTTTTTCACCTAGTTTGTATACTGTCGGAATAACAGTGACTACTGGTTACAAGTAAATATTTTATAACTGTAAAATAATCATGCATAGCCCTAAATACCCAAAAGATCAAAACCACCAGTGCAAAGTTAGCAGGAGAGGCAATGCAAGCCACAACAAAACATTACACAGGAACAAAGGGCATTCTGTTAAGGCCCTGGAGGTTTATATGCTCCTTTGCTTTTTATAAGGCTGAGTGTGTTCATCAACAGGCTTGCCTGAAGTGATTTCCTAGGCTGACTTATCAGGTTTAGTGGATCAGTGATGTGACTGTGGCCAAGAGGAAGTTCTATTTTTTTTTTTACACTCTCAAAGGTCTGATAATGCCACCTGCTGGCCATAACAAAACTCATTCACGCTAAATTTCCAGGGGAGTTTTGTAGGTAAGCCTTCTGTAGACACAGTGCAGTTGGACATTGGATAGGAGGTTGTAGAAAGACCCGAGTTTCTTTCATGCTACATAGTTATGGTGCTATGATTCCACCTTAATTGCCATTGCAATTTGCGGGTGGGGAGCTTTCTGGCTGAGAATTCCTAATGCCGCCCCCTTTTCTGTAAATCACAGGATTTCATAGTATGCAACCATGACACTTAAAGCGGAACCAGAATGTTATAATTGTGTAATATGGAACTAGGAGGGATGGGCGACTAATCCCACAGGGCATGTAGAAATAAAAGTGAAAATATTGAAACATGCAACCGTCACCCGGAACATGTAGCACCTTCTTCAACTTTTGCAGAATTCTGTCAAAAGACAAGTTGTATTTCCTGTTGTTGTTCTGCCTCATTTACTCTATGCTTTGTTCTCCTCCTTTCCAGGAGACTCATGGTCTAATGAACATTTAGGAATGCAAGCCTTGCGTACAGTTTTGCGGAGGGAAGCAACAAGATTGCTGCTACTCTCCACCAGTTCAGTGGGGAAATCTTGCATCAGGAGACACATACAATTGTTGGTGTTTACTTCCTGGTCAGACCTTTAAGCTCGACAGTGTTTCATGCTTGTATCAGATGTCTGTTCCTGCTGAGGGTGAAACTGTTTGGAATGGACAGACATGCTCATTCGCAACAGATGTTATGTATTTGCATGCACTTCTCTGAGTCACCTGCATGCCTCAAGCATAGAATGCAGCCACAGAGGTTAGTAGCTGAGTTGTGTAAGCAACCAGATAAGCAGTTGTTTATTGTGCATTTGTTTGTATGCATGTGTTTGCATTTTTGAAATTTAACTTTTTTCCCTCCTACTTCTTTTTTACGTCAATTGAGAAGTTTTGCTTGTGTTATTCAACGTATATATTTTGAGTAAATCATTTTTGTACCTTTTTACCTCTGTGGCCTGGTTTCACTTTTTTAAGCTAGTGCTTGGGAAGTAAGTGGAGAGGAAGCTGGCACTGCACTTTTTAAGGTTGTCTCTCTTTTGGCTTCCTCTACTGTTTGTCTGACAAGGGGTTGAACAGACTTGTGTTTTTCTGGGAACCTTAACAGGTTCCTTACCAAATTTTAACAGGAACTATACATGATGTTGAACCCATGTCTCCACTGAAAATAGCAGCTCCACTCTCCCCTAGGCAAAATTCTGAGACATACCACCTCCCAACACTAAGAGCATACAATGATACAGACTTGTTGTGTGGCTTCAAGTCATCCAACTTATGGCGACCAGCATATCACAGGGTTTTCTTGACAAGATTTGTTATGAAAGGGATTGCCATTTTGCCAAAGCTGAGAGAGCATGATTTGCTCAAGGTCACTTTATAGCAGGGGTCCTCAAACTTTTAAAGCCGAGAGCCCGTTCACAATGCACACTGCATAGATCTTTTTTGCGGTGCAAAAAGAAAAGAAAAGAAAGACCAATACAATATTTAAAATTAAGAACAATTTTAACCAACATAAACTTACCAGTATATCAATGGGAAGTGTGGCCCTGCTTCTGGTTGATGAGAGAGTCAAATTAGGAATGCTGTTGTGTGCCTTCAAGTTGTTTCTGGCTTAGGGAAATCCTAAGTCTAAAGTTTAGGGCAGGGTCTGAGGGCTTTTGTTTGGGAACCACTGGCCTATAGTTTCCACAGCAGAGCAGGGATTTGAATCATGGTTCCCTGGAGTCCTAGTTCAGCACTCAAATCACTACACCATGTTAACTATAATACAAAGTAGATATAGCAAAATGATACTGTTCCATTAACCGAGGGGAGACCACTAGGGGATAACCAGCAAAAACAGGGGAAATTGTTTTCCTCCTTCAACTCCCCCCATCAAATGGACTATCCGTCTCTCTCTAGTGCCTCCTGATGGCTTCCACCAGGATAATGGAAATAAATAGTGGCTGGATCCAGGACATATCTTCTGCTGGTGAAAAGCCTTTACTCATTGGAGGTGTTTCTTCTGTGGCCTTTTCAACAGGTTGGAGCAGCTGTTGTCAAGTTTGGAAAGGCAGGGATACCTCCTTTCATCACCTAGTGACACACTCCTTTTAAAAAGTATTTCTGATGTCAGGAGGATATGTTCAAGTTATCCTAGAATGGAGACTGCAAAAATAACTTTCCTTCTATAGCTCACAGAATCTTCAAGACAGTATTGTCAAGTAACTTAAAAGCAATGTATAAACAAGGAGAAACACCTAAGAATGGAACCTGTTTTTAGCAGTAGTCTTGTGTTTGGATACATGTCTCCTTTGGCTTACATGCTGCCCTGTTTTTCATTGCTTGGTAAAACCTGCTCTGATCAGCTAAGAGTTGATCAAGCGGAAAACTCTCTAGACAATGCATAAATGCACAAATGTGTTTGTACTCAAGCAGCTCTAATCTCAGGAGGCATCTCATGAGGATGCACAAAAACCACAAATGAATCTGAAAATTTAGCTGGCCAGGAAATACATAAAGCTCTTTAGCTTGCAAAACACAGAGCTCCCTCCTGATTGCTCAACTCTCTTTCATTGGGACTACAGCTGCTGAATGGGGAGGGGGGCAATGGGTGAAGTGGGTTAATTTTTCCCCTAGATGTACAATGGCAGGCTTTAACACCACCACCACCCCACCCCCCAAGATATGATGAATAGTGAAAGAAAATGCTGATATTAGATGCCTTTGGTCTCATAATTATTTGTTTTAAAAATAATTTAAAACAAATCATATATATCTCGGTATTACTTCGCGAACAAAGATTCTTAGAAAGGACTCATCCCACGCTTTTTACAAGTGCGCTGATGACTAAAAAGACCAATCTGAGATAGGCAAGTTCAGTTGCAGAAAGCACAGCAGAAAGTCTTGGGTGATGTTGTTTCCAAGTTGTGGTTCTTTCTGCGTTGTCGTTTCTCTTCGAGACCCATTCGGCGTGTCTTCTCGAAAGAGGCCGCAGCATTGTGGATAGTGCGTCAACATGCCTCCCAATGTGAGGCCAGGGTGGACCATTGTTGGTGATCAATCTGGCCAAGCCTGAGATGTTGTTTCAGGGAGTCCTTATATATCTTTTTTGGGCACCTCTCTTGCGCTGACCCATGGCAAGTTCACCATAGAGTAGTATATTTGGGAGGCAGTGGTTCTCCATTCTAGAGACATGCCCTGCCCAGCGCAGCTGTGTTCTCAATAGCATGGCCTCAATGCTGGTGATCCCTGCTTGCTCAAGGACAGCAACATTAGTATATTATTAATTTCTAGATAATGCATCATTTCAACTAAATGCAAGAAGGCATAGGAGCACAACAAAAATACAACACAATCAAAACAACGTATCATCTCGCATAAAGTTGAGAGGCAACCAAGCCATAAAACTTCAAGTAGAGGCTTTCAAACCAGTTCAAAATGTTTTACAGAATGAGACCTTCACTCTCCCTTTCAATTGCCAAAATATTGTAATGTTAGTGCCTGTTGAATTTCCAAACTTCTTATACCTTTATTAAAAAAAGTCCCGCAGGACCCGTTGGTGACTCCCATATTGACAGGTTGGCAAATCTGAATTTGGTTTCAGGCTTAAGCTCTCTTGGGTGCTGAACCCTAAACCCAAAATAAATATTAAAAAGCTTTTTTAAAAGAGTTAAACAATGTGATGGTTTACGGTTATATATATTGGGAATCAGTATCACCTGGAGGAGCGAATATCCACAGAGGCCCCTTGCACACAGCTGAATAAAATCCCACATTTTCTTCTTTAAACTGGGATATATGGCAGTGTGGACTTGGATAACCCAGTTAAACGCAGATATTGTGGGTTTTTCTGCCTTGATATTGTGGGTGATATGGCTATATGGAAGGGCCCAGAAGCAATTGCCCAATGGGAATGGCCAGTCTGGGTGAAGTATCGAAGCTTTGAGATGCTTCCAAGATGAGAAGTTATAAAACAAGAAGCACACAAGAGACTAGATTGATTTTGGAACTGATGGAAAGGTAGGAGTATTTGTCTGCCTCATTGTTTCCAAGAGTTGTGGGCTGGAGAAATAAATCCAGACTTCCAGCTTTCCATGAACATTCAAAGAGCCAGACCACTACCTGTATCTTGAGTAAAATAGAAATGTGCAGCTAGTTGCATTAAAGTGTAAGTTTCTTTCTGACCTTCACCCAGGACCGGATGAAGGTAAAAAATTATAGTAAGGCAGGGAACGTAGTCATATCAATAAAGTTCAATTATTTATTCATAATCATCTGAGTGGAATAGAAGTGGACATGTAATACAAGATGTGAAAAATCAAACTTCCAATCAAAAATCCCAAAAAATAATATTGATAAATTCCGAATTTTTGGGATTTTCGATTGGAAGTTTGATTTTTTTACATCTTGTATTAAATGTCCACTTCTATTCCACGCAGATGATTATGAATAAATAATTGAACTTTATTGATACGACTACGTTCCCTGCCTTCCTATTTTTGCATTTGAGGAGAACACCCCACCCCTACTTTTGAAAAAATTATAGTAAGCCAAACTTTTTTTAGCGCTCCCTGGGTCTTCAGTGTGGTGAGGATGTGGCGCGCGCTGGAGCACGCATGCGCGCAAACAGCTAGTTTCGTGCAAGTGCTATTGGGACTGAGCGCTTCTGGTGGAGGGAGTAGCGAAATGCACTCCCAAGAGATTAAAAGGACGGGGGAACATTTTGCA
Source organism: Anolis apletophallus (assembly GCA_030556195.1). Classification (NCBI taxonomy): domain Eukaryota; kingdom Metazoa; phylum Chordata; class Lepidosauria; order Squamata; family Anolidae; genus Anolis; species Anolis apletophallus. Next base: position 102,698,673 of record JARBWK010000002.1, on the reverse strand, counting down.
GCCGGGGCAGAGCCTCCCGCCTTCGGCTGCAAAATGTTCCCTGGCTTGTCCTTTTCGGCCTCTGGGAAGTGCGTTTAGCAACTCCCTCCACCAGAAGCGCTCGGTCCCAATAGCACATGCGTGAAAGTTTTGTGCATGCGCTATTAAAACAGAGCACTCCCAAGAGGATGAAAAGGACAAGCCAGGGAACATTTTTCAGCCGAGGCAGAGCCTCCCACCCGCGCGCCGGCCACCCGCAGCATGATGCGCCGAACCTGGTGGCCGCAGCCAGATGCGCCCTTGGCCACGTGGCGCCCTGAGGCGGCCGCTTACTTTGCCTCCACTAAGATCCACCCCTGCCTTCACCTGTTTTGTAACTACTCATAAGTAACACCCAGAGAAAAGTGCCTTTATGTACAAGGTATCTTGTATGCTAATACAAGTTTGATAGCTTCAAATATAAACTTGCCTTTAAAGACCTCTTCTTTCAATTCTCTCTTAACATGTTTTGCTCAGTGTGTGTGCATGCATGTGTATGAGATTCTCGCCTCTCACGGGAGGAAGAGGCAAAGTCTCAGCAGAGTCAGCTGCAGAGAAAAGTGAGTTAAACCCCTCAGTAACTTTCTGCTTAAGTTACTGAGTCATGTGGAGTGAATTAGTAAGTGATGGCATCTCAACAGAATTTTGGGATCCCCTCTTCTACCCAAGGGCAGGAGATGGGGCCAGAGCCCATTACTGTGTGGGTAACTTCAAAGGGAACCATTTTGTCCTCTCTAAACCTTCACAGGATTAATATAAATCAGAGTTCTTCTGAATGGCAGAGGCCCTGGGATCTGATGTGTGACTGTGTGTGACTTTCATAATATACTTTGTCTAGCAACCTGGAATATGTCACCAATGAGCTCCATGGCTGAGCTGGGATCTAAATAAACCTTAGCATCCTCATACAGGTCCACAGGGACTTCAGCATTCAGCCATATCTTGGCTGTTAGAGATTATAGATCTTGCAATACTTTTGAGAACCTTAAGACAGATGGATGTGTATAATATGGTAACCAGGGGAAAATGATTAAACGCTCGAACATACTGAGGTATAAATATTCCATAGTATTCCTGTATCTTTGTATTATGTATTGAGAAGTCAATGGTAGAGGTTTCAAGAGGGAATGGGGAGGTGGTGGGATTGGCGAAAATACTTGTATTTTGATTGTTGAATTTGGAAGATTGTATGTTTTTCTCTCTGTGTGTGTGTGTGTTTAAAAGAACTTTAAAAAGATTTTGCAAGATTTGCTAGACTAACAGGTAGCCAAGAGTCCACAATTTGAGAGAAGTTTCACATATTCACTTTGGGCTTATTTTGTTTTTGCACAATGATGTCACAAAGGAACATCTGTAAAATAGGTCACCAGATTTATTTTTAACAGTACATTTCTTTTTATAGTGACAGTGTGGAGGCATTTTTTGCTGGTGCCTTGTTTTCATGTTGTCTGTTTTTCCATAAGCAAGGTGCCTTGTGGGAAATTTAAAAAACCTATACAGTTTCATAGCTGCTGACTGAAAGTTCTTGTGGGCTCGCTAAAACAATGGTTGATTATACAAAATAATGTTATGGGGAAAAACTCAGTAAAAACAGAAAAATGAAGAATACAGAATTGTTGTCGGAACAAGTTTTCCATCAGGGCAACCAAGATATAAACATAATGCAGTCATTCTGAACTATGTTGTCATTGCAAGGAATGAGAGATCTTTTCAACAGAGGATTCATATTGCTTCCAGTCCAAAACCATTGGGCTGCTATCCAGTGGTTTCCCAAAAGAAGGGAGATATGATGAGAATAGGTCTCTCTGTGATGCTGCTCCAACATCAGTTGCCTCTTTCAAGGATTGGGGAGACTCTCAGTAGAATCCCATCTACACTACATGTCTTTTATTATATCCCATTCTTAAGGGATAATAAAACATTGGGAGGAGAGGCAGGCCATCAGTTTTGTGCAGCAGCCTTGATACCTTCATGGTTTATTGTTTAGGCCCAAAAGAGTGGGGGGAAAGAGGAACAGAAAATGTGTTTAGGAATCTGTTGAACAAGGTAATTGAGAAGTTCTCTGACACGACAGGATTATGTACACTATGCACTGCCCAGTAATTGCTCAATTTTTACACAATGGCATTTTTGTAACCTACAAAAGTGCCATGCATGAAACAATATGTTAGGACACATCACCGCTTATTCCTCTCCTGAGGGATTCAAGACAGCGGCTGAATCTCAAGGTATTTTGGCCTTGCACGTGGCAAACAATCAAGGCTTTTATAAGGAGCCCAAATACGGCAAAATGCTTTATAATCCTTCCTGTACATAATTCCTTAAGAGATAAATTCCACTTACACACTCCCAGGTCATTCTGTATGTAGATTGCAGCCCTAGCTTTGCTTTTCTTTGCTCTCAAGACCAACAAGAGTGTGATGTCAGTCATCATTAGTCGTATCCCTTTCCTTATGGGGATTGAGTGGCAATTGATCCATCTACTTGTACTTAGTATGACCTGGTCACAGGGATAGCACACCGTCCTCGTTTGGGTTCATGGTGACGGTGAACCATCACATGATGTCCATCAACCATGCCCTGACCTCAGTGTACATTTGTGTGTTCAATGCCTGAGATAAAAGCTGGGCATCCAAATTATCTCCCAACCCTGAATTTCTACGAGCCCATCCAGATTTTAGAGCCACTTTTCCCTTTCTTTGTGTCAAACTGTTTCATTCAGACCTCATAAACCCTTCTTTTGTGGACAAATCCCAGTACTAGCTTGTGGATTTTTGGAGTTCTAATCCAAATAGTAACTTTGACAGCTCTGGTTTCATAGTACAGTACTGCAAAAAAACCCAAGCTGTTTCTATTCAATAGTTCTGTGTTAGAAACTGAACACCCAAGCTACCTTGTCTCTCTGGCACAATCTCTGCCTTTGCTCTTTACTTCCTAGGTGCATCCAGAGCAAGAAAATGTGACTTTTCCTCCAAAGAGAGCCACTGCCATCAGATTTGCTCCAGAAAAACAAAGAAACCTGACTCCACTTAACTTTCAGCACATTCCCTTGCAGAATTGACCTCTCTGGTTTCGTAGGACTGTTTATCTGCTACTCTGATTCACACTGGGGAAAAATGAATACATCTAAAACACTGATTCCATGTTAGAGTTGCAACAAGATTCACCATGGAAGCAGGGCAAATTTTTATCTGGTGTTGCTTAGTCAAGAAAAGTGTTAAAACTGGTCTTTTCTAAATAAGAGCTCTCATTTGCTATACTTAAATCTTTTTTAAAATCTTGGAACTAAGCATCTTGAACAGTTACCCATGTACTGAATTATGTACAGGAATGTATTTTCACTAGGAATATAAATCTTTGCCAATTTCATTCTCACACACACTGTAGGAATGAATAATTTCAGGTGCACTGGGGAAGGGTTCACATTTTGGAACGGTCATGTAAAATTATTTTGCATAACAGCCCTTTTCTGCATTTGTGCCAAAAGGCCACACAACATTTTACAAGATTTCATATGATTTTGTTATTGATGGGGGAAGACATGGAACTATACTACCAATTACTGGCATTGTTATTGCAGCAATTTCTGAAGCAGCCTAAGATTATAGCAGTCTACACTCATACTCATCTTCACACACTTTTAAATGACATTTCCTGAAAACTAAATTTTGTGTCCAGTATCATCCACCATGCTCTTGATACACCCTGGCAAAGACACCATTGTGGCCATTACTTTCTCCACCAGTGTCCGGATACACATATTACTTAGGCCTGCATGTTCCATTGATGGACAGAGAATCTGGATCTTCAATTGATGACTACAGAGAGGAGCCCTGCAACCTGGACATGTTCTTCCTTTACCACTCCCGAAAAGGCACCTTCCTAGTTTTAGATGCCAGGAGTAAAACAAATGTGGCTAGATCTACACTGCCATATAGTACACTTTCAAAATGCTGTTAAACTGCATGATAGTGGATTATATGGCAGTGTAGATTTATATAATCAAGTTCAACACCGTTAAGAGTGGATTCTAAAACTGTATGATTTGACAATGTAGATACAGCCTAAGAAAGACAAAGAGAAAGGCAGGGGGAACAAGTTTACAAAAAAGTGTTTGTGTGGATTGCAACAATATAGTTTGATTTTGTTTTGCATGGAAGGGAGCTATTTTTCTTTACTGCAAACACAGCTGCTTCCACTATTTATCATCACATTTTATTTATTTATACCCACCTTTTCCAAAACAATTGGCTTACAAATTATTAAATCTTATTCAGAATAAAAATATACAAAGCATCTGATGTGTGTGTGTTGACTAGCCTATATTGTTAAAACAAGTTGAAATTAATGATTTTAAAAAAAAACCTCAAAACAACGTACAATCAAATTCTAACACAGGTCTCCGCTGGCAGAGGTGGTGGGACAGAGAGAAGACCTCTCCAAACAATCTTAAAGTTGTGTGGGCTCATAAAAGGTGGTAATGGCTTCTAAACAGCACTGTATATATGCCACATAGATTTTTGAAGGGCATTTCTATACTGGAAATTCTACAGGGAAAGAAAGCATCATTGAAGTGGAAAAATAGTTGGCAGGAAAACAAACTGCATCTCTTGAGTATTCCGTTGATCAACATCCTTTTCCTAAAGCTATTTAAAATAAGATTGTCAATATGGCACCATTCTATATATTTATATATCACTTCTACTTTCTCTCGTGGTGTTTATTCAGCCATAGAAACATGCAAAGAGGAAGGATCTGTTTGCCAATTCTGGACCTGATGTATGCTTCAGTTCCTGGCATGGCTCTTTTCAATGTTTAGTTATATAACCAAGTCAAGCCCCATCTGATAGTCAATCCTGATCCCTAAAGAAGACCCCAGTGCATGGCAAATTGCAATTAATTTTGGGTGTATGTCCACCCTGCAGGGTGCTAAATTAATTGCTAAATTAAATTAATTAAAAGCATTAATCATTGCAGAGGGAAGAAGAAATGCACAACTAAATTCTGCTTTGGAAATGTGCTTTGTTTATTTTACATTTGGAATACATGCAGTTTTCAAAATGAACAAGAGCAGCCCAAAGGCAATAAGAACCAGCCTCACTGTCAGAACTGGAGTCTATTTATTAAATAGAGATCAATATATTTTATTAAAATAGGAAGATATAAAGGAGGATATAGTAACACAACCAGGAGAACAGTTAAAATACTTGCCCTTTCTGCAAAACAGAAAAGTTAAGCCCTTCCCAGGTCAGAAATGCTCTTGGGCAAGCAGTTCATCATCAATCATCATTATCGTGTATTAGCGGTTTAATTACAGCATCTGAACCATTCAAATAAAGGCAAATATTTTCATGTATCCATGCACTGACCAGACTGAACATGTTCCTATTTATCAGTGACACAGGCACAGTCTTTTACCTTCAATCCTTAATTTTGCTTTGTGGAATGTACTTCAACAAGCTGCATCCATTCTTCAGGAGGGCTAGTCCTCCACAATGCAAAGCAAGGTGGTGACTTCAGGCAGCAGAGTCTGGGAGGTGGCAGAAAAGCTTTAAGAAAAGAAAGTAATGTGCCACATAGCCTGCCCTGTGCCCACCAAGCTATATTTATGTACGATGGAAGGTGCTGCCCAATGGTTAGTACTGAAGACAAATTCGACAGTCATTCAAGTACATGGAAGTAGAGTAAGACCTTTGTTTCTTTCCTTCAAGCAGAGAAATGTCTCTGATGGGGCCTGTTTTGTCATGTTGACGTTCTTCCTCATAAGTCACATTGGCAAGTGGGACTTGGGAAGCATTTGAAGTTAGACACAAATGCACACCTGTGCAGGCACATGACTATTAAGACATCATCAGAGCTTGGAAGCAACACATTACAAATGCCATTACTTGTAACAAGTTATTAATGTGCAACAAACGTACCTGAAAAAATAATGTAACCAATAGAAATGACAGCTCTTTCTAGCAGTAGAGATTGGAATAGTAACATTTTCTAATTATGTTCTATCTGGGTTGTCGTAAGTTTTTCGGACTGTATGGCCATGTTCTAGAAGCATTCTCTCCAGACTTTTGCCTGCATCTATGACAGGCATCCTCAGAGGTTGTGAGGTCTGTTGGAAACTAGGAAAATTGGGTTTATATACCTGTGAAAAGTCCAGGGAGGGAGAAATAACTCTTGTCTGTTGGAGCTAGGTGTGAATGTTTCAATTGGCCACCTTGTTCTATCTCATTTGAAAGGGCATTTTTAGAGGCATTCTGAGTGGAATTTCACCCCATGCAATGGGAAAATAACAAGAAATCAATAAGTTACTATCTTAAAAGAAAGAAAAACATAATTCATTGGGAGCGGTTAGACATTAGAAATGGCTTTTTAGAGGTTACATTAAACCTCACCACAATGCAAGAGAACTGGCCATTCAACACACTTCAATGGTCATATTGAACTGTAAATTGTGATTGTTTCCTTTCAAGGAACTAGCTTTTAATAAATAAGCTGAGGAAACATTATTACAGGCTAATATCACTAATTGCATTCATATATGTTTTAAAAGCCCTGAAAAGCTCAAAAAAGCCAACAGCCATGGGAACAACAGTTTTACAAGCCCTCAAGAGGGCATCTTTGTAAACAAGATCACTAATTTTACTTGCTACTGAATACAGATCCTTCCCACAGGATCCATAAATGATTAACACTGTCTACAATGGGGTGGTGAGGCAGCAGGCCTTGTGTAGCCAACATCTCAGAAACTTTGTGGGATTTTAAAAAAGCAAACCAAAAAAACAAACAAACCAGATAGCAGAAGTTCCAAAACATTATATTGCCTATGCCAAAGTTTCAATTCACTATTTAATTCTCCATCCACAAACAATCTGACCGGTGAAAAATGTTTTTCAGGGTGAGGATTGCTAGAAGCCTTTACTTATCCTCTTTCAGTCTTATAGAGAAATAATCTGTTGCATACTGTTCAACAGGAACAGTATTATGACCCAGAAGTTTAAAACCAGGCCATGAAATTGCTAGCAACAGATATTGTTACAACACCCAGTCACCTCCCCATAATCTCCTAATAGCTGGAGTTGATGTTCCAACATCTATAGTCCAACATCTGGAAGGCCAAAATGTGTCTATCTAGATCAGGTATGCACAACCTGTGGCACTCCAGGGGTTTGAGACTCCAACTCCCAGAAGCCCTAGCAAGCTTGTCCAATGTCCAGGAATACTGGGAGAAGTCAAAACACCAGGTTTTGCAGCCCTGATCTAAATTCACATTTAAGCATTGACTAGACTGAATTAGTGTTTCCCAAACTTTGATCATTGAGGTTTTTGAACTTCAGCTTCCAAAATCTCTGATCAGTAGCAAAAGCAACTAAGACTTCTGGGAAGTCCAACACACTTAGGGCCCTTCCATACTGCCCCTATATCCCAAGATCTGATCCCAGACCATCCCTTTATCCCAGGTTATCTGGCAGTGGGGACTCATATTTTCCAGTTTAAAGCAGATCGTCTGGGATCAAATCCTGGGCAGTGTGGAAGGGCCCCTAGAGGACCCGAATTTGGGAATCAGTGAGCTATATACTCCCCTTTTTTCTGGAGTTAAAGAGATGAGCTGACTTAAAAACTATGACATGGGCATGCTCTCTGATTACTTTTTTTAAAGATGGCAACTGCCATGAAGCTTAATTTATTTTTTGAGTGAAACCAAGCAGAGAGTTGAGGGGGCTTAGAATTCAGAAAGGCAACCTGGGAAACAGAACAAGCCACTAAAGATCCAGTAATGTATAGATCTGCTGAACATGAACTTGCCTGCATGTTGAACTGAACATGAACTTGTTTGTCTATCACAAGATATGTTTTGAGCAGGTTGGGGTGAATCCCATGGGACACAGCTTGTCCTTTCACAAACAGGTACCTTCATTCAAAGTAGGAAGAGACAAGCGTAGTTGCACACTGTTCTCCTGTAAGTATTGTTCCAATAGTATTTTCTCCCAGATATATCTGCAAGAAGCGCTTTTAATTTTGCACATATATGTATTTACATTGACTATAATCCTTTGCAGGCAAGAGCTACTACAAATGATGAGGATGACAGAGGGCCCTGGAACAAGAGCGGGGGCATTAAGCAGCAGCAAAGCAGCAGATAACCCACAAACACTACTCTACTAGCCAGGGTCCAAACAGACAGTCGTTTAACTGTAATACTAAGAGAGATTGCCAAAAAAGAGCTACTGACTTCAATAAAGCCCTATAGGGCTCTCTATTGCACAGGCCCTCACTGCAGTACCAAAGGCAGGAGAGTATTTCCTATGAATGCTAATAGGATGATCTAGCCCACACTTTAGAGTCATTCCTTCAATATGGGATGTTTTGACCATGGATGGTGGTACCATTGGTCCACAGCTTACATTCAAAGCCCCATTCTCACCAACAGAGCTCACCTGTGGAATACAAATTACTGTATGCTTTGAAGCATGTGCACAATACTCACTTATAGTCACCAACCAGCCCTCCGTATATATGAGAATGGGAGAAAATGGCAAAGAAAATGGAGAAAAGGCCACCCTGACAATTCTCACTGCAGAAGCCAATCACAGTCTCCAGAAGAGAAATTCCATTCTCTCTCCCCTTTGAAAATTTCCAATGACATTCTAACAGATTTTCCCTCTGTGTCAAAATCCAACCATTCTTCCAATTCCATGGTCTGCAAATTGAAAACCAAGTCTAAGTATACCTTATGTTCTCCTTTGCCCCAGAGCTTTGAGAAACTTTAATCAATGACATCTGAATAATCTCCACTTTAAAAAAGGAAGGAAGTGTTTGCATAACTCTTCCAAATCTTGCCAGAAAAGCTCTGAAGCCACCCTGATGGAAGATTCGGGGGGTGAGCCATTAACATCTGGAGCGCTGCATGTTCCCTCGTCCACCTAGAATGTGAATGGAGGAGGAAATGCTAGGGGCGACAAGTCTGCAGCGTCCTTAGGCATGTCCAAAGTTTGGAAAAAGGTAGTATTTGGACTACAACTACCAGAATCCCTTAGTCAACATGAAGATATAATTGAAAGTGGCATATTTTTCTTAATGTGTCTAACCAGAATCAGCTAAAGCATGTCTCAAATGTCATAGACCGGATAACACTGGATCACAATAGAGGAACAGAGAAACACACAAAAGTCAAGCAATCTGCATAGAGGAAAATGTCAGCTGAGGACAACAGCTCCCGAGAGAACTAAAGGGGCAGCCAACTTTCTGTGCTTTAATGTGGAAAAAACCCCACCATCCAACATCTGTAGTCCCAGGCAGCTGACCTTGGCAAGTTTGCGGGTTGCTCTCTGTTATGTAACTTCCCATTTTTGCATCACAACGGAGGCCCCAGTCAGGGTATTTGGCCCAGAATCTCTCTTTGTCAAATGTGTTTCAGCATCGGCTCCACAAACCAAAAAGCAAATCCTGAGCTTGAAACAGAATTAAAGGCATTCTTTATCACTCAGCCATGAAGGAGAGATGTCTCAAAAAGGGTGGAAGCATGCAAAAATGTTTTGGCGCTATCAAGCAAAACCATTGTGTGGTGCGGACCTTTAGAGAGTAACTTTTCTCCCTCCCCTTCCATGGACACAGCTGGAGCTAGCAGCTGGCATTCCAAGTTCAAAGTCTCTCTCTCTCTCTCTCTCTCTGTGTGTGTGTGTGTGTGTGTGTGTGTGTGTGTGTGTTGTGTGGGAATGCCCAAAGATATTACATTTGCAAGCAGATAAAAAGACCAAGTCCCAGCCGAGGTCTCAGGACCTGCAGAAGCAGGTCATTTAAGAGTACACAAAACACACATTTGCACACACCCTAAAACTATCTACTGTATATATTGGCTATGGAATGCATAGAAAAAAGGAAGGAGAGTCCAAGAGGGGGCACAACTCAGTTGTACCAGCAAACTATTGGCCCCCCTGGCAAATCCACCTTGTGGTCGGCATTCTCCAGGAAGCGCAGCGAATCTCTGGATGGGGAAATCCTGCGCTTGACATCAGTTGAGTTAATTCCACGCAGCTTTCAATAGTAGTAGTAGGCCTGCTGTGTCAGGTCCTCTATCTGCCTAGCAGGGTTGCTGCAGAACAAACAATCCTTCCAAGAATTCAAGCCCAACTACATTTCACTGGGATAGAAACCCAGCTTAGCCAGGGACATTTCCTTCCTGAGCCGCATGATTTCCCAGTACATCAGTTCCACTGAAAGACAAAAAGAGAGAGGAAACACACAGGGAGAGGGATGGTGAGAGACCCATGTAGAAGGTAAGAAGTAGGCTTCATTCATACAAGGTGGGCAAATAAAGTGGACTGCAGTTCCCACCTCCCCAAGGTAGCATTGCCTTGAGAGTATTCCATTGGGAAGTGAGAGCTAAACAAATGGATGGCTGTTATTGGCCCACTTATCTACTCTGCTTTACATCTTTCTCTTTGGCTAATCCATCCCATTATTCAAACTGGGTCCCTCGGCATAGGAGTACCAGGAAACAAAGGAAAATTCTGCTATTCTTGTGCCACTGTAAGGCTCTGTTATCATGGTGAACGGCATGTGTCAGATGTAACTTGTATCTCACAGCTCAGGCAAGCCAAGGGCTGGCAAAGCAACTTTCCTTGTGAATCAGATATGCAATGATACCACACTTCTTTTCCTAATAGCATATTTTTCTATTTTGGTCAGCCATCTGCAAATCTGAAAGATAACTGTGAACAAGAATCACAAGTAGCCATTTTTGACCAATAAATGCTTTGAGCTAAAAATAGTCCAGGTTCTAAGAGAAGCAGACTTCCTGCCAACCTAAATCCATATTCAAACCAAACTTCATACTTCAGACATCCTAATTATTCATATACCTCTCTCATCTTGTTTCTACATTGCTTTCACTTCAACCTTCCCCACCTGCATTTCCATTCCATATGCAACGACTGGGATCATTTCTCTCCAGTCTGCCAGGGGGAACACTGACCAGATGTGTATGCAAACAGGAAGAAGCACCAATTTCCACCTGGAAACATCTGATAAATCCTCTGAATAGAATGACAGGAATTCAGGTTCAGTTTAGATGTCTTGTTTTACTAGAACTGTGTTGGTTTTACCACATTCTGACCAGAAAAGAGAAAGCTATTTGAGAGGCCTAGTGCTATGCAATGTTGGGATAGGATAGAACCCTGAGAGACACATAAAAATCTATTGGGTGACCTTGGGCAAATCAAATTCTTCCACCTCTAGAGGAATACAATGGCAAACCTCCTCAGGCGAAATCTGGTAAAGAAAACTCTAGGACAGGGTTGTAGTAAGTCACAGTCAACTTAAAAACACAGACCAACACATACTGAATTACTTACCATCGTGTCTTACCAGTCCCTGCTGGATGTAGCGAATGTAAGTGAAGAAGTTGCATACTGCTGTAATCTGAAAGAGAGAAAACATCTTACAATATTTTTTTTATTTTTTGTTATGTTTATAAATTAGTATTTATACTACTAATTTATGGATGCAAATGTGTACATTATACAATAAGACCCTTATAAAGGTGCTATTGTGGTTTCACTTATCCAGGCCCAGAGGGAAATTGTCTAAGAATTTGTTATGTCCTCTATGATATTCTGTACACAGTGATTCCCAACCTTTGGGCCTGCAGGTGTTTTGGGCTTCAGCTCCTACAGTTCCTAACAGTTAGTAAGCTGACTGGGATTTCTGGGAGTTGAAGTCCAAAACACCTGGAGGCCGAAATGTTGGAAACCAGTGTCCATAGTATGCTTCCCCTGGAAGTGACCACAAAGCTGCCTTAAAGGACCTAGCAAATTCCTTGAAACATACCTCTGTAAGAATGTCTAGTCCTCCAGGGTACATCTACGGTATGCTGGGACTGAAAGTCAGGTAATTTAATGATGTTCGGTCATGTCCATTGTCTGGCTGGGAATGTATCCCATGCAAATACAGAGGGGCTACTATACATTTATGAGGCTTTTATAATAACTACAAAAGGGATTTTCATGAGTCTCTACATTAAGAGAAAGCTGGGATAAAATTGTTGATATTAATGATGAAGATAATAGCAATAATTTTTTTTTTGCAAAACAGAAGATGACAGAGCCACTTTGTCCACCCTTTCTATGCTCCCACAAAGAGCATAGAAAGAGGTGGCTAGATGGATCTAAAACAATTTCAATAAAATTTCATTTGTTTACCAGAAAAAGACACTTAGTAAGGCTCTGTCAGCCATAGTTTGGACTCAAAACATAGTTCATAACAATCACTTGGAAAACCCATTCCCCCTCTGGTTACTTTGGGGATTGTCAATAAGAGATCAAAAGGCTTGGCAGATGATGTCACAATTCCTGCTAATCAACATTTTGGAGCTTTGATTCTGTGATGGTATGCATGCATTCACTTCCTCTAACTGTGACCTTAAGGAATGAGTAGTGGCACAGAACTGGAATCCCCATGGAGCAAATAAGAAACTGGGCATGAGTATATGTGGAAGAAGGGCAGGGCAAAGGTATATGTACAAGTGCATGCAAATGGACATAAGACATATACATATCCAAAAGTGACCACACTTCTGAACCAAACTGCCCAACAATGGTCCAACCTGATCTTTATCTCCCTTAAACCTAGAAGGACCTGAATTGGCTCACAGAAATGTTAGATTTTAATTTCTCAGCTGGCACTCAACATTCATTGGCTACTAAGAATATCACTTTTGGGTATGTATATGTCTTCAATGTCAATTTCCATGCTCATGTATATATAGCCACTGAATATTGAGTGCCAGATGAGAAATTAAAATCAAACATTTATGTGAGCTAGTTCAGGTCCTTCCAGGTTAAAGGGAGACGGAGATCAGGTCAAACTATTGTTCCCAGTAGCCTTAGCCAGAAGAACTGATCTTGAAGTATTCTGGGAGCTACAATCTGCCAAGATCTGGAAGGCTGCATGAAGGCCTCTCCTGGCTTTAATATATTATCGAGTCAGACATGGTTGGCTGGCTAGCACCCTGAATCAGGGCATTCCTACTGAAGCTGGGCTACCATAATGTATTTCAGGTCCCACTTACATAATATGTACTGTCTTCATCACCTACTGGGTGCATCACGTTTTTCATAAGGAAGTCCCTAACACCATAAACCTGTTAATATTCAAGGCACTACTAAACTTTTGTTGTGAGATTAGACTTATATCCAAGGCCTTTGGCCATGATGTTCTGACTAAACTGTAGGACAGCGAAACTTATGCCTTATAACAGGGCTGTCCAACTGGCGGCCCTGGGGCCGTACACGGCCCCCAGCCCCTTCCCTACGGCCCCCTATCCTTTTTAAAAAGAAATTGGCTGTTTAAAATAAAAATTTTTTTAATGTATTTTGGATTTTTTAAATATTATTTTTTAATATATTTTTTTCGCGGCAGGGAGGGGCGGGGCAGGGAGGAGGAGGAGCAGGCTCCCTCCTCCTCCATTTTTTTCACACACAGCCACGGCAGAGAACCGAGAAGAGGAGCTTTCTGTGACGCGCCACCTCCTGCTCCTTTTCGCGGGTGCCCCCCTTCCTCCCTTCCTTCACTCCAGCGATCACCCTCACATCTAGTTTACTTGCAAGCCCATCTGTATATAAACCTCACTTCTTCCTAAACCTTTCCAGTGATGGTGACTCAAACTGGATTATGCAAATATTGATACCTGAGCAGAGAAAGGGAAAAATCAAAACCAACTACCATGAGAAATAAGATTCCAGTTTTGTAAATTTCCAGTTTCAATCCTTTCTAAATAAGCTCTGAAAGGAATGCAAATTAAGGTTCCTGTTATTGGCTGAGTCCCCTCCGCCTTGGCCACGCCCCCTTCCCTTTCCTCTCTGCCTAAACTAGAAGAGGAGGATGAGACGCCATACAACCCAAAAAACTTACAACAGCCCAGCATTTTCTCCTGATGTTTCGCCCACATCTATGGCAGGCACCCTCAGAAGTTGTGAGGTCTGCTGGGGGTGGGAATATAGGGGGCAGAAATATAATAATAACAGAAATGAATGTATTTAATTTGGAAATAAGGGGGAGACGGGGATGGGAATATAGGGGCAGAAATATAATAATAACAGTAATGAATGTATTTAATTTGGGAATAAGGGGGAGATGGGGATGGGAATATAGGGGCAGAAATATAATAATAACAGTAATGAATGTATTTAATTTGGGAATAAGGGGGAGATGGGGATGGGAATATAGGGGCAGAAATATAATAATAAAAGTAATGAATGTATTTAATTTGGGAATAAGGGGGGAGATGGGGATGGGAATATAGGGGCAGAAATATAATAATAACAGTAATGAATGTATTTAATTTGGGAATAAGGGGAGATGGGGATGGGAATATAGGGGCAGAAATATAATAATAACAGTAATGAATGTATTTAATTTGGGAATAAGGGGAGATGGGGATGGGAATATAGGGGCAGAAATATAATAACAGTAATGAATGTATTTAATTTGGGGAATAAGGGGAGATGGGGATGGGAATATAGGGGCAGAAATATAATAATAACAGTAATGAATGTATTTAATGTGGAAATAGGGGAGAGGGGGATGGGCATATAGGGGCAGAAATATAATAATAACAGTAATGAATGTATTTAATTTGGGAATAAGGAGATGGGGATTGGAATATATGGGGCAGAAATATAATAATAATGTATTTAATTTGGAACTGAGGGCTATTTTGCTGAGGTGGGCTCCTTTCTTCCTTCTTCCTTGCTTTAATTCTTGCTTTTATGTTATTTATTTATATTTATTTCCCTCCCATATATATTCCCTTCCTCAATCCATCTCTCTTCTGATATTTATTTATATTTATATTTATTTCATACAGTTCCATTTTTTAAAATTTATTTTATAATTACCGTAATAATGCAACTAGTAATTGTAAGTAAATTGGAGCCCGGGGAGGGGGCGGAGCCGGTGGAGGGGGCGGGGCCAGAGTGGGGGCGGAGCTGGGGAGGAGCAGGGGCGGAGCCGGGGGCGGAGGCAGACCCTAAGGCCCCCCAGGTGATCAGTGACCGGAATTTAGGCCCCCGGTCCGGTAGAAGTTGGACAGCCCTGCCTTATAATGCAGGGATGGGATTTGTCCAGAAATGGCTAAACTTCATCTCCCAGAGTGCAGGAGTTACAGTCTAACAATATCTAGAGGGCCCCCCATTCCTCATTCCTAGCTCAGTAGCCCATGTCAATTGCCACAGAGTCATGCTGAAAATTAAAAGTTTTGCTTGGGAGCTGCTGCTACCCTGTCCTCTGAGCCAATACTACCTGGACTTCTGAAGACTTACCCTGGCCCTGCAGGAAGGTGAAATGTAGTAATAATTCCCAGAATCCCCCAGTTTGATACGATGCTTGCAAGCTCTAGACAGACCACTCAGAGCACACTTCCTGTAAAAAAAGAAGGTAAGAAAAAAGAGAGAAAAGCAACATGTTATCAAAAGGTAGGTCTTCAAAGACTGACAAGGAGAAAAAGAAGACCACGATGTAGCCAAGCTGTGTTGGCACTTGCAAACCAAACCATGAGCAAAGCCCATCACTCCTTAGTTTCAGAAAGAATTGTGTGTGTGGCAATGGAGAATTTGTGGATATATCAGCTAGAATCCTGTCACTGCAAGTACTCTGATAGCAGTGGCTGTACTTGTTTAGGATGTTACGCAAAGATTGTATCCTGATTACAGATACACAGTTGGTGGTCCATCTGTGTGAATATTGTACAAGAAGTTCAAATTCTAAGTCACAAATAATTTCACCCCTACTGGACTTTAACTGAAGCACCAGCTGTTTTCTGGGCACCACCAGTATGATGCAGGTTGTTAGACTCGTAACACAACAGTGTAATCTGATAATGTATAGATAAACTAGGCCAAAGTGTCGTTCCGCTGGCATACACCTCTACTCTCTGTGTGTGTATCCCTCTAGATCAGTGGTTTCCAACCTTTTTTTTAACCTGGGACCACTTGACCACGGACCACTTTGACCAGGGACAACTCTCCAACATTAGTGCCAAAAGGGTTACAAATCAGTTTGAGGTGCTGATCCAGATAATTGCATTGGATAGACCGCTTATAAACAAACAGACGAGCGGGCTGGTGAACAATGCAGTACAACAACGATGTAAGAGTAAAACATATACTGTTAAGTGTGCCAATACATATACCTATATTCGTATAGTTGTCCCCAAATGAATGCAGCAGATTAGGCAATCATATCACACAAAATTTGTATTCCAGTCCATGCAGTATATACCAACAATACAGGTTACAATACCACGTCAGTCCCATTCATCGGTGGCCACCGGCACGCGCACTCTTGAGGCTTGTAATTTCAAAAGGCAGGGTTTAAAGGTGCAAGCGGCTAGGGAGTCTGTAGAGCGAAGATGGGAGTTCACGGAAAGGAGGTGAGGGGAACAAACACACACTCAAAACAGCAATCGGAGCCTCGCTGAACGGTAAGGGGGGGTTCCCTGTTGCAAGCGGCTGCGGAGGAAAACGTGGGCATCTCCCTCTGTGGGCAAGGCCCGGCGCGGCTTGCTGTCGTCAGCGGGAGCTCCGTGTTTGGGGAAATCCCCAGGACAGCTGCATTGGAGAACGGGGAATAGCGTCTCCAAGTAGCGAAGCCGAAAATCAACAGCCAAAGAGCCGACGGTAACAGACAATGCTTATTATCTAAGCGGCCACATCATTGTAATCCGTTTTGGGATTTCTTCCCTTTTTCAAGGCTAGGGTTGCCGAAATTGGCGTCCAGGATCTACATATAGTACAAAATTACAGTATAAATACATCTAAAAATAAGACATCACACCAAAAGGCCCATGGGGGTGAATAAATCATACATACCAATTCTGCAATGAGAAGATCATAACCCTGCACTTCTATTGGCAGGGTGACCCAAAGGTAATAAGAGGGAGTAGGTTTAGGGTATTTATGCAATTAGGGAGCTTATGCAAATGAGGTCATTGAGACCACGTGGGTGCTCTGAGTCCAGGCGTAAAATCCACTGATTTTCTAGTTTAATGAGATGATTAGTAACATCTTGGTGAGGTTTAGGGGTCACCTTCTCCAGTATTCTGACTTTTAAAGATGTACTAGAATGTTTCATCATTTCACAGTGTGCATAAAACGCTGAGTCTGTACAGTGTCTATTTATTTTTGAACGATGTTCAATGAAACGAGTTCTCAAATCTCTTTTGCTTTGGCCAACATAGGTCATCTTGCAATCACATTGGATCACATAGACTATGAACTTGGAACTACAGGTCCCAAAAGTCCTGACTTTGAAATATTTGTTTTTGGATAGACTGTAGATTTCTTTGTCCTCACAAATATGAGGGCAGATGGAGCAGTGGGAACAGGCTTTTGTGCCTGGAGTTAAGGTACTTCTGGGGGTCACTAGCTGGATGTAGTGACTACGCTTGCACCTTTAAACCCTGCCTTTTGAAATTACAAGCCTCAAGAGTGCGCGTGCCGGTGGCCACCAATGAATGGAACTGACGTGGTATTGTAACCTGTATTATTGGTATATACTGCATGGACTGGAATACAAATTTTGTGTGATATGATTGCCTAATCTGCTGCATTCATTTGGGGACAACTATACGAATATAGGTATATGTATTGGCACACTTAACAGTATATGTTTTACTGTTACATCGTTATTGTACTGCATTGGATAGACCACATCATCTCTAGTTTGTGATACAGAACATATGTCATGGTCAGCAACAGGTAAGTAGTGGCTGACAGTGAGAAAGAAATGGAAATAAAAAAATAATAAAATAAATAAGGAGGAAGGAGGCTTGCGGACCAGATTTTCATCCTCATGGCCCACTGGTGGTCCGTGGCTCACAGGTTAAGAACTAGTGCTCTAGATGCTGTTAGATTTAAACTCCTATCAACCCTTATCAGTTGCTATCCTGCCTAGGATTGATGGAAGCTGTAGTCCAGTAACATTATGGAGGGCCACATTTTCCATCCCGTGATTTCTGTAGCCTATAATACTGCCTATTAAAACCTTTTTCAGTTATTTTTTTTGCATGATGGGCCTTAGGCCTAGGGAAAGGGAGGCCATTAAGGGAGTAAAATGTTTAGCATATTTATTGGGGAGAAAGTCCCTGTGAATTCAGCAGGGCCCTTCTTTACATTACACAATTATAAAGCTATAGAACTAGAAAGCTACACTAAAGCTATGGTTGCATCATGTGGACTCTTGGGATTTGTAGTTTCTGGCTGGGAATTCTCAATGTCTCTCTCTGAATTGCAAATTCCAGGATTCCATAGGACAAAACCAAATCACCTGCAAACAGTAAAGGTTTTCTGCATCAAGGTTTTGGAAACTGGAAGTTGTTAGTGAAACATTAGCTACAGTTTGAGAAGTGAAAGCTATTCTGAAAGCTAAGTTAATTTATTATTCCAGAGGAACTCTGAAAGCTTTTAAACAAAGGCTTTTTGCAGAAATCCAGGCTATTAGTTTCAAAGTGCTCTAACTAAGCTGTTCTTCCATGGATTAACTATCAGATTTTTTTAAAAATTAATCACTAGTTCCAGCCTCAAAGCCATTAATACCTAGGCAAGTTAGTAACGTATTAGTGGTGCAAACAACTTTTTGTCTTTGGCTTTAAAATAACTTACGTTACAACTGGGGTCCGGAACCCACTGTGAGAAGAACAAGAGGAGGAAAACAAAATCAGGATAAAGAAAATTCATGTATTTGATTACTCTTGGCATGGAATTGATAAGCCCACAGAAAGTCGAGATTGGAGGGGGATGGGGTTGCAGATTGTATACCCATGAAACTAGGAACAGGCTTCATTGAAATCAGTGAGATTTATACTGATTAGAACTCAACTGAGTGGGGATGGGGGCATCCTCATGCCTTCATGGCTAATATTATCTTTACCTTTGTAAGATGCCTTAATTGTTTTAACAGAAAAGTAGGATAATAAAAGAGAAGCTATATTTGACTCAGTTTAAAACAATATTTTCTCCTTATAATGCTGCAGCTTGGCTCTTAATAAGATCTATTACAGAGCCTGGGAAAGATTTTTAGGGGTCTAGTGGTAGACTTTAGTTTCCTGACTCACTGTGGAATTGGAGAGGTATAGTCCACAAAAGTAACTGCTACAAGCTATAGCCTGTAACAAGAGTCATGCACCGATCCCCCCCCCTCTGTCAAGCTGGCAACGGAGGTAATCTGTAATGGCGACCAGTACAGTATCTGTCCCGTGGCCAGGACGAAAACCAGACTGAAAGGGATCCAGAACATAAGAACATAAGAACATAAGAAGAGCCATGCTGAATCGGACCTCAGCCCATCTAGTCCAGCATTCTGTATCACACAGTGGCCCACCA
Organism: Anolis apletophallus; assembly: GCA_030556195.1. NCBI lineage: Eukaryota > Metazoa > Chordata > Lepidosauria > Squamata > Anolidae > Anolis > Anolis apletophallus. The sequence goes on along the minus strand of JARBWK010000002.1, from coordinate 102,679,279 downwards.
GTTGTACACGGGGATCTCAAGCAGAAGGGAGGGCAAAACCCTGACCTGCTCCCGACCCCCCCACAACCAGTACCCAGGGAAATCGTGCCTACCTCAACCAACTCCGAGGTGGCACTTGAATGTCCTTTTCAGTAACTACCGATACACTTGGTATCCATGAATCTGTCTAATCCTGCCTTGAAGTTGTCCAGGCTGACAGCTGTCACAACCTCTTCTGGAAGTGAGTTCCAAAACCCAATGACCCTCTGGGTGAAGAAATATTTCCCTTTATTAGTCCTAATTTTCCTACCTTGGAGCTTCAGGGAGTGCCCTCTAGTCCTAGTGTTTTGTGACAAAGAAAATAATTTCTTTTATACACTTCGATCAAGTCACCTCTTAAACGCCAAGTCACCTCAAGGCTGAAAAGACCAAGGCGTTGCAACCTGGTTTCATAAGGGAGCCGCTCCATCCCTTGGATCATTCTTGTTGCCCTTTTTCTGTACCTTTTCCAGTTCCGTTATATCCTTCTTAAGGTGCGGAGACCAGAATTGTACACAGTACTCCAAATGTGGCCTTACCATAGATTTGTAGAGAGGTAATACAACATTTGCTGACCTATTTTCGATTCCCTTCTGATCATGCCTAGCATAGAATTTGCTTTTTTCACTGCTGCTGCACACTGGGTTGACATCTTCATTGAGCTGTCCACCAAGACCCCAAGATCCCTTTCCTGGTTTGTCTCGGAAAGCTTTGACCCCATCAATTGGTAGGTGTAGTTGGGGTTCTTTGCCCCGATGTGCATGACTTTACACTTGTTTAGGTTAAAATGCATTTGCCACTTTGTTGCCCATTCACTCAATTTCGAGAGATCTTTCTGGAGCTCTTTACAATCAGTTTCATTTTTAACTACCCTGAACAATTTAGTGTCGTCTGCAAACTTTGCTACCTCAGAATTTACTCCTACATCCAGATCATTAATGAATAAATTAAAAAGTAACGGACCCAAAACTGAACCTTGGGGTACGCCACTTCTCACCTCTTTCCACCCAGAGAAATGTCCGTTTATTACCACCCTTTGTTTCCTACAGTTTAGCCAGGTTCCAATCCAGGACAAGACCTGTCCTCTGATTCCATGGCTGAAGAGCTTATTTAGGAGCCTTTGGTGAGGGACTTTGTCAAAAGCCTTTTGAAAGTCAAGGTAAACAATATCAATTGGGTCCCCTTTATCTATGTGTTTATTTACACCCTCAAAGAATTCTAACAAGTTAGTAAGACATGATTTGCCTTTGCAGAAACCATGTTGATTTTCTTTCAGCAATGCCTGTTCTTCTATGTGCCTGGTAATATTTTCTTTAATAATGGTTTCCATCACTTTGCCTGGAACTGAGGTTAAACTGACTGGTCTATAATTTCCTGGATCACCTCTGGATCCTTTCTTGAAGATCGGTGTTACATTTGCCTCCCTCCAGTCCTCGGGTACAGTGCCTGATCTTAGAGAAAGGTTATATATCTTAGCTAGAAGTTCAGCAATTTCACACTTGAGTTCCTTAAGAACTCTGGGGTGGATGCCGTCTGGACCTGGTGATTTGTTGACATTTAGTTTAGTAAGGCATATGATAACATCCTCCTTGTTTATCTCTATCTGTTTTAATTCTTTTAATTCCCTCCCTGAAAAAACTGACTCAGCTGCAGGCATATGTTGTCTGTCCTCCTGTGTGAAAACGGAGGCAAAGAAGTCATTTAGCCGCTCAGCAATCTCCTTGTCTTCGCTGATTTTCCCTTTCTGACCATTGTCGTCGAGTGGCCCAACTGCTTTTCTAGTTGGGTTCCTGCTTCTGATGTACTTAAAGAAGTTTTTTTTTAAATATTCTTTGCTATGTGTGCCTCAAAATCTCTCTTGGCTTTCCTGACTGTTGCTTTGCATTTAGTTTGCCAGAGCTTGTGTTCCTTTCTGTTCTCCTCGGTAGGAAGAGCCTTCCATTTCTTAAATGAGTTTTTCTTCTTTCCAATCACATCTTTTACTTCATTTGTAAGCCATACTGGTGTCCTTTTGGACTTTCCATGCCTCTTTCTTTTTATTGGAATGCATTTTAGTTCGGCCTGTTTTAAGGTATTTTAAACAGTTTCCAAGCATTTTGGAGGGATTTGATTTTTTTTACTGCTCCTTTTAGTTTGTTCTTTACAATTTTTCTCATTTTGGTGAAATTCCCTTTGTGAAAGTTTAATGTCTCCATGTTAGTTTTCACTGACAGTTTGCTATCCAAACTTACGTTGAAGGTTATTGTGTTATGGTCACTGGTACCTATGGGCTCAGCTACAAGGACATCTTGAACGAGATCTTGTTCATTAGTTAGCACCAGGCTGCCTGTATCGTCTAGAAACTGCTGTAGCTGCCCCAATGCTGCCCACTCAATCACCTTGCCCAAGAATGGAAGATTTGAAACCGGTCGGTAATTGGCAGGGATCAAAGGATCTAGGCTTGGCTTCTTCAACAAAGGACGAACTATTGCCTCCTTTAGATTGTCCGGGGAAACCCCTTGTTCAAGGGAGCCATTGATTATATTCCTCAGAGGGTCTAGTAATCCTTCCAAACAGTTATTAACTAGCCAAGAGGGGCACGGATCAAGGATGTAGGTAGTCGATTTTACGGCCATCAGAATTTTATTGACAGCTTCCCTATCCAGTGAAGAGAACCGGTCCAGAACGGGCCCAACAGATGGCCATGGGGTCTCCAATTCATCATCCTTCCTATGCCAAATAAATTTACAACTAGGCTGAGGAAGAGAATGAAAAGCTGGGGCTGGTCAGGTGCTAAAAGCATGCCTGTATGCATATGTGAAGAGAAGAATGAAGGCAGGGAAGGGGAGCAAAAGTGTCCTTACTTTGGACCACCACATTCAATGGCTGACACCTTCACCACAGGCAGTGCCTGGGTCGCCACAGGCTCAATGGTAAGTGTGTTCTGCTCCACAGCTGCTTGAACCAGCTCTGAGAGCTGCAGAAAACAAAACAGAGACAAGCAGCCAAGTCAACACCCAGCAAGATGCCAAAGGAAAAGCCATTGTATGAACTAGGCCAAGCATATCAACTTGCTGAGATCTCAGGGTGAGCCCTTTTCAACCTCACCTCATGCTTGGTGAAATCCAGACATGGCCCCACATCTTCTTGATAAATCCTTTCAAGGAAAGAACATGCTTTGTCCCATGTGGGAGACTCTTTCCAAGCCTGGAATTCTGCAAACAGAATAGAATCCACCTGCCGTGACAGAGAAACATAGAGTAAGAGGAGGAAAAAAGAAATGAAAGAAAGAAGGGAGAAAGGAAGAACACAAGCAAGGCAACAGTATTCACATTCAAAATCCAAGAGGACATCCCAGAATAATCAGTATTCATTGGGCCCTCTGTGAGATGAAAATACAGTGTAAGTATGCAAATATTAATCTAGACTAACAATGTGTATCTTTGAAAATAGTGCAAGTGTAATCTGTAGGCCAAATAGTGGGATTCCAGACACAAAGTAGTTATTATAGAAAGAAAAAGGGCTATATTAGGAGGGAAAGTACTAGGAGGCAATGCTTCCTCAATCCACATTAATCCCAGATTAATCTATACAAACACAGTTTTGGTGATTAGCTTGTGAAATATCTAAGTTACTAGGAAACCCGATGCTTAATTTAGGAGGTTGCTTAATTTACATTATCATTTGCTTTCAGGATAAAATCCTAATAAGAGAGAAAAGGACGATAGGAAGCAAGTGAATCCCCTTGCCATGCCAAGAGAGGAAGAAGAATATGCATCCATTGCTTCACCAGGCAAAATACATCTCAAAGAAGAATCTCTCCACCAAAGTTCAGAAAGCGAACAAAACATCTGGGAAAGGTTATGTGGATATTTGGTGGGCACTGCAGGCCTTGGGCCTGACTCCAAAACAATTCATAGATGACTTGTGGATTGGCCAGCTCTACCCTTAGGGAGTGAAGTGGCTACAGATTTTTCAGTATCACGAAAGGGAAGGCAGTTCTTATTTATCAAGTTTGCTATTGTATTTCACTGTGGGAGTTAAGAAGACATTTGTAGGAAATTTACCTTCTGTGCCATAATAATCTAGCTGGATCTGAGCACTACAAATATTCATCTCAGCCCAAATACCTACTGGTTGGCCACAGGATGTGCCAGAAAAGCTTCTTCTGAATTAATTGCCCCCTAGTTGCCGTCACTCCACCCCCCAGAACTCTGCCACTATATATGAATCATCTGGCAGAACTTTAGACTCTTGTTCATAGGTAAGATGCTTTTTAAAATATGGAGTTCAACATCTAGAATGAACTGCACCAGACCCCCCTCCCTTTCCACCAGCATCACCGCCAGTACCAATTCACCACCCCAAATCTTGTTGTTGACACTTCTGTTCTCATTATGTCATTGTAGATTTTGACCCATGGGATCAAAAATATAATATTGCCAGCAAGCCTCTGGAAAAGAGAAGCTTGCTGGTGGTGTCACAGTGGTGGCCCTGGTGTACCCTCCAGCCAGCTGACTGAATGGCCAAAGAGCTCTGGGGGCACTCCTGAATTGCATCAGACCAGCTCCACAGTCCTTTATACTGGTTTTATCAGGTAGTATATAAGCAGCCTGGGAGAGAGATCTTAACTGGTACTATTAACGCTCTATGATACAGCAACTGCTCTCTCGACACCAGGAGACAACTTCAGTGTCGTAACGTAGGGCACTAAGGCCAGGGCAGGAAAATAATTAGAAAAAAACAAAACAAAATATCTATATTAATATTGAAGAAAAATGAAACATTGGGGGGGTGATAAAGTAGAGTTTGGAAAAGTTACTCCTGATGTGAAGGAGATAGGAACTTTTAAATATCTGCATAGAAGAAAGGATTTCTTTCTATGTGTGCTAACAGTGGCACCTGCCAACACAATTTCTTCCCTACAGCCACAAAAAGAGATGTGAATTGCCATCTTCTCATGCATTTGGGAGCAGGTCACCCAAAAGTACCCCAAATTGAAAGAGATTACCTGCTGTGAAAAAGAAGAGAAAGGAGAGTCTGCTGCCAGGGACTGCCAGCTTGGCTCATAGGTGATGTGGAGAGCCTTCGCAGGAACAATACAGAGAAGCAGAGAGAGGAGAGTGGGGACCCCAGACTTTAAGGAAAGGGGGAGTCAGACAGAAATAGGATGCAAGGGAAGGTAGGATATACCAGGAAAGAGAGACAGACAGACATAAAGTCAGGGAGAGAAAGTAAAACAGCATGAGAGAAAGAGAAAGGATTGGAAAAGCAAAACTTTGTTCACAGAAGGGTACAAAGCCCTTCTGAAAATGCTTCATAAAAGTGAGCTGCAGCGGAGCAACTAGAATGGGGTGAGCATGATACTACAACTTTGAGATTGTCATTACCAGCATTGCCATACTGGAGGTTTCTGGGGACTTATAGTCCAAAACAGTAACTTTCCCAAGCTCTGCACTTTAGTGCCTGATGAGCATTGTAGTGTTCTTCCCTAAACTCATATTTGAACTCCTCACACCCATACTAATAGGATAATCACTGCTCATTTCATTGACTGGTTTGAGTTAGCAAAAGAACCACCCCAAACACATGCAGTCTACAAAAAGAGGTCAGCTGACGGCACTTCACCATTTTCTGTAATGGTGCAGAGAAAGGTTACAAGTGCAAGAGGAAAGGATCTTGCGCTCCCAGGACCTTTGAACTAACTCCCATCCCATGTGGAGGTTGTAGTTCATAGGACTCAGCCCCTCCCGCACAATATCTCAGTATTAGCCAAAAAACTTTACCCACCTCTTTGAACTCACTGCTGGCAGGTTCTACAGACATGGTCTGGTTTGCTGCTGGGATGATGCCAGTGCTGCTGGTGCTCTTGTTCCGCCCATGCCCTTTCCTGAAGACTACCTTGGAGGGGCTTTGGAGTTGTGGGTGCAGATCCCGGTTTGGAGAGGAAGGAGTCGAGGTGATCACCAGGGTCTTCAAGGCAGTCACCTCTGCCTGCAACATGTCGATCTGGGGGCAGAACACACAAAGCAGGAGTCAATACTGATCCCACCCTCTATGCTTAGAAGCATATGGGCTCACACAGGAAATGCTGAATGAGATCCATTGTCCTTTTTGGGCTACATCTCTCAGAATCCTCAGCCAGCATGATCAGGACCCAAACACATTCGGTTCTGGTCTCTAAAGAGTAAAGGGACTGAAATAGATCTTCAACTTCACACACAGTTCATTTACTTCTTTATTTTATTACGAGTATTTCTGACTCACACTTTTATCGTGGACTTTCAGGCTTTGTGTAATATGAACACTTTAAAACACTCCTGGATTTAAAAACAATGAATAATTTAAACAAGAAAATGTATTCAATGTATTAAATAAAGCAACAGTTAAAACAGCATCAACTAGTGTACGTATTGGTGATGTTTTTAAAAGAAAGTTATGTGTTCCTAGTGAAAAAATATTTGATCTGTCAACCTTTCAATCAGCAAGTTTTTCTGCAGCTGGCAGCTTAACCCAGAAATGGGTCATTTCTGCCTTCCTCCCCCTGTTGCATAAGAAAAATACACACAGTAATATGGGTGTGAGCAGGAAACTATACCTCTAGGACTAATCAAAGTGATCTATTATCTGGCAAAAGGTCATGTATACATTCACTTCTCCTATGTAGCACAGCTAAAGTTGCCTCTTGCTTTTAACCAAGAAGAACACTTCCAGGTGAATTTAGAGGTTATTGTTGGGACTAAATACCCAAATAATTTGAAGGGAAGCAGAGATGATTTCCCTATGGCAAGCTGTCCCACAAGTCTAAAGGGACCTAACAGAAAAGATAAATGCAGGCTGCTGATAACCAGGACTCCATTGTGAGTGTTGTCAGCATTTGATAGCCATCAGGAATCTATTCTGGAGAAAGAAACACTTTGTACAGCAAGCAACATCCAAAAGGCTGGCAGTCATTCCAAAGCCACATGAGAAAGGAATTCCAAAGGCAGTAAAAATAAAATAAGCAGTTATTTTGAAGCAACATTGCTATGGGAGATTATACAAATGTCTGGTAATCTGGTCATAACTCTCTTTGTATGTGTATATGTTTGTGTCTGTAAAAAGAGGGAGGGAAAAGAGAAAAGACTGAGAAACCAATTGGACCTGCTATGGGTCTGGACAAATTTTCCTTCTGTCAACAAGAAGAGGGGATTAACTAAAATGTCAAAATCTTTCGGACCTCCAATGAATACTTCTCAAGAATCAAGTGGATTAACTAACTGACTACGCCCCAAAATTCAGCTATGAAAATAGACAGAAGAGCTTTTAGTGCTTTGCTCTAGCCCTGTCAGCAGGTGGTGCTGTAGTTACATGACACTGCTTATTACCAATGCCTTCTACTGGTTACAGATCCCTTTCAAAAAACTTTTAAGGCAGTACCTTGGAGTTATGGGGAATACAAGAAGTTCTAGATAAGCTGGTTCTACCAATCTCTGGCAAGGAATGCACTACAGAGACAGTTACAGCAGCAAGGAATTGCTGATCTTCAGTGTCCCCTCTCACACAGAAACTTGTTCAGCAAGACTCTTCAAATATCCGAAAGCCTGTTGCATAGATGAGGACAAAGATTTGTTCCCAGTGACCCTATGGACACAACTAGGGCTTGTGGGCTCAAGAAGGCACAGGGTAGATTTTGGCTGAGTTGTTGGAGAAATGTCCTTTCAATACAGGACTTTCCCTCGTGGTCTGGAAGCAGAGGTAAGATAGCCAGTGATCTGGTAGGGATGATTTAGATCCTGAGCTAACTGAGCCAGAACATGAACTAGCCACCCTAAAAGCCCCACTATGATACTCAGCAATTCTGGCGACACATATGAAAAAGTCCCAAGAGACCATCTACTAACTTGTTTTTCATTTCTTACGTGTAAGCGTATGCATTCATATAGTCAAAAGAGAAGTCAGGAACTCTCTCATTAAAGTGAAAATGCATTCCTAAAACTATTAATTTTAAGATATGAGCAGTGTGTATAGGAATCAGTTTAATTTTTTTCCAAGCTATAGTTTGCCCTCCAAAAGTCTGAAGAACAGTGAACCGGCACCCCACTTAAAAAGTTTGAGGACTTCTGTACTAGAGTAAGGGCAAACTTATTCCTATGCAGGGATTCATCTCTGTCATCACCAACAACATGGACCCTTTTTACAAGTTACCTCCACACAGAGAGGGGGACAGAGATTGTGGCCCAACCACATATTGTATGCTCTTCTGGCTCCAGTGTCCAACATCTGTACATTTCCTGCAGTGTCTGAAAAGTGGAATCTGCAGATGAAGAGCTGAATAAATGCAGTGCCCATGTACAATGAGGAATCCTGATCACATAGTGTGCATCTACACTGTAGAATTAATGAAGCTTCACACCACTTTAGCTGCCATGGCTCAAGGCAATGGATTCATAGTGGTTGCAGTCTTTAGCCTTCTCTGCCAAAGAGTGATGGTGACACACCAAACTACAAGTTCCAGGATTTCACAACATTGAGCTATAGCAGCTAAAGTGGTATCAAACTTCATTAATTCTACAGTGTGGCTTTGGCATGGGCAAATTTCGGCCCTCCAGATTTTTTAGACTTCAACTCCCACAATTCCTAACAGCCAGTAGGCTGTTAAGAATTGTGGGAGCTGAAGTCCAAAACACCTGGAGGGTCAAAGTTTGCCCATGCCTGGTGTAGATGCACCCATAGGCTACCAAATCACAGAGACAGAGGCTTCCTTACTCAGGCAATCTGCCACAGGCCATGATGTCAATATGACACACTCCAAGGCAGATTAGGACTTACCTTCCCTCGGGCTTCCCTCAGCTGTTTTTCTGATGCAGCCTGTTTGGTATTTGCTTCCCGCACCATTTTATGGGCTTCCTGTAGCATAGAGAGAAAACACAATGGATATACACCTGCATACAATGCAAATGAGTTCTCAAAATCACATTATAATATGGCTCCCCCTGCCTGAATTATAGCATTAAACAATCTTTTCATAAAAAGCAAATGGAGTTAAAACTCTAGTAACTTAAGCACACAGTCTCTCTGATACTGATAACTATTACAATGTAGAAATATCACCTTTTGTGAAGATCAGCAACATTAACTACCACCATTGTGTCTCCATGATCATAAAAAGCTATTATTAGGTTCCAGAAATAAGTAGTACATATCCAGGAGTTGGAGGAGAGTTCTCTTAATCCGAAGGATCTTAAATTAAGGACAAAAATACACCATATACACTCATGTAGGTCAACTGCATATATAAGTCGAGGGCAGATTTAGGAGTCAAAATTATGACATTTGATATGACCCATATATAAGTCGAGGTCTGTACCATAGAGAGGAGAAAATCGTACTATTGCCTGCTAGTGCCATTTCCTTGTCCAGGCAAAAGGCCAAAGGTGGTGCCAGGATGGAGAGAGTAGAGAGGGTTGGTGCTTCTTTTTGGATATCCAGGGACAGACTAAGACTTACCTTTTGCTGCTCAGAGAAGGAGATGACTGCTTTCTTATGTAAAAGTCAAAGTACAGTCCTCAAACTGATCTGGGGATAAATCACCCCAGGTTTTTCGGTTGCTTTATTATTACAATTTCTAGACCTATACATGAGTATTTTGTTCTCATGAACATTGGGATGCTTCCTAATGGAGACAATACATCTGCCAGAATACTATCTAAACAGAGAACAATGGTCACAATACTAGCTGTGGGAAAACAATCTCTATTTTGAAGAGACGAGTTGAACTACAAGACCACAGAAAGAATCTGATTACAATCCCTGAATGCTATTCTGGCTTTTATTATTTCAGGTGGGAGTGGTGGGGAGGGGGGTGCATGGTTTGAGGCTGAGAAGAAATGTGCCCATAAAGACACACTACTCAATGTATATGTCAGTCTTAAGCAAGGCCTTAAACTTGGCTTTTAAGGGTCAGTAAAACATGTTAAGTATTCAGGTATTAACTCTAGGTTTGGAAGAAAGAAGTACTTCAACCACACTTGCTGTTAGTTTAGAAGAAAGGAGTACTTGATGTTAATTGATTTTAATGTTTTTATTATTTGTTGTTATTGATTGTTTTTACTGTGTCTGTTTTATTGTAATCCTTGGGCTTGTCCCTTTGTAAGACACCCCGAGTCCCTTCGGGGAGATGGAGGAAGGATATGAAAATAAAGTAGTTGTTATTATTGTTATTATTATTATTACCTCAAACAAGCTTGCTGTCAGTTCCTCCAGCTCCTGCTCCAATTGCTCTCTGACTTTTGAAAGTCTCTCACATTCTTCATCCTTCAACTTCAGTTCCTGCCATGAAGAAAACACAAAGACATGGAACAACATGCGTGGGGCAAAGATTAACTGACACAAAATGTCTTATTCCTGTCTACTTTAGCTCACTTACCCCAAGTATTCTAATGTTGATGATACTTTCATTGTTTTACTATATCTAGCTTCCCCTGATTCTCACATCCCATATTCCTATAATAGGTGTTGTGCAGCTGCAAACTTTCCTTTTATCTCTGAGCACACCAAGAGCTGAATATCCTTTTGGCTTGAGTCATATTCTATCAACTGCCACAGCACAACACATTTTGTCCCGGTAGCTCGATGAATGCTATCCAATCGGAGAGTTTCATTTCAGACACTACCTCTTTCATTTTTTATTGTCTCATCATGCTCATAAATAGGCTGTATTCAAGTATCAATCCCATAAAGTGCCAAATCACTAGGTCCTTTACAATTAAATTCTAATCATGGCTGAAGTCCTGTTTAAAGAGCCATATTTTCAGATTTGATCGAAAACCTTGGAAAGTGGGGGCTAGCCTAATCTCCAGAGCCAAGGGGCCACCACCGAGAAGGCCCTCTCTGTCGTCCCCACCAACCGTGCTTGAGACAGAAGTGGGACCAAGAGGAGGACTACCCCAGCAGATCTTAGAGCCCACACTGGTTCATAGGAGATCATAAAATTTTTGTGGTTAAAAAACATCCAAAAGGAGTGTACCATGCCTCCTTCTGAAAAGTACTAAAAAGCATTAGCAACTACTGCTGTTGTTTTGGAAATATTTTCCAACAGTGTATCTCCACACTACTGAGGCTGCCTAGTAGCTGTTTGCCACAATTATTCTGACTCCTCAGCAAAAACATGCCTGACATTGGAAGCCCTGCCAGCAACACTGCTGCTATTAGAATAGCCTCTTGCCTCGCAGGAGCATGCAATCCCAGGGTAGTGCCAGGGTGAGATTTGCCCTTTTTTTGAAAAGATGTCTATTATTATAACCTGAAGTGTTTCAAAATTATTTTATGTTTATTTCTGCCTTATCAGAATAAATCTGTCAATGATATTTATTAGTACTTTTAAAAAAATACTCCAAATATTCACATTAAAAATGTACATGTTGTGGTGGCCCCCAACCATAACATTATTATCATTGCTACTTCCTAACTGTAATTTTGCTACTGTTATGAATCGTCATGTAAATATCTGATATGCAGGATGGATTTTAATTCACTGGACCAAATTTAGCATAAATACACTCAAATTTGAATACTGGTGGGGTTGGGATTGATTTTGTCATTTGGGTTTGGGAGTTGTAATTCACCTTGAGTTTGGGAGTTCACCTACAACCAGAGAGCACTGCGGACTCAAGCAATGATTGATCTGGACCAAACTTGGCATGAATACTCAACATGCCCAGATGTGAACACTGGTGGAGTGTGGAGAAAACAGACCTTGACATTTGGGAGTTGTAGTTGCTGGGATTTATAGTTCACCTACAATCAAAGAGCATTCTGAACCCTACCAATGACAGAATTGGGCCAAACGTTCCACACAGGACCCTCAAGAACAACAGAAAATACTGTGTTTTCTTATGGTCTTTGGCGACCTTTCTGACACCCCCTTGCGACCCTCCCCCATGGGTCCCGACCCCCAGGTTGAGAAACACTGCTTTAAGCACTTTGATAGTATATAAAAATAGTGATAGTGCACACACTGGTAACATCAAGATTGAACTTCTGTAATGTGCTTTACATTGGACTACCCTTGTATCAAGTTCGGAAACTCCGGTTGGTTCAAAATTCGGCAGCCAGGCTGGTTACAGGAACATCTAAGAGTGAGCATATTACATCCAGCCTAAAGTCACTCCACTGGCTGCCAATTCATTTCCAGGCAAAGTACAAGGTGTTGCTTTTGATCTTTAAAGCCCTACATGGTTTAGGTCCAGGTTACCTAAAGAATCGACTTTTCCCATACAATCCGCCTTGCATACTTCGGTCTTCTGGGGGACATGTGCTCCAACCAGCCAGAACTCAACTGGAAACCATCACCCAGAGGACCTTTCCATTGGCCGCCCCACAACTGTGGAACGACCTGCCGGAAGAATTCAGACACCTAAATGAACCACATAAAGACCTATCTCTTCCAGTAGGTCTACCCAGACAGACTTTAAACATGAATTTTAAATGTGTGTCCTTTGTTTAATCTCTGTTTTTGTATTTTATAGAGGTAGGTTTTGGTGTGTAACTTTTATAGAGGTACATTTTAATATGTGTCTTTGTGGTGTTTTTGCTGTGCTTATGTGTTCTGTAACCCACCTCGAACCATGAGGAGAGGCAGGTAAGAAATAAAAATTATTATTATTATTATTATTATTATTTGAAACACAACAAGATTAGTACACAGCAAACAAGATCACTCTGCTGGTTGTTGTATTGGATCACAAGTCGGACACTTCCCAAGTGTCTAGGACTATATGATGTATTTTGTCAGCTTTTCCAGTTGCTTCTCTTCAATCCTGCTGTCGTCTGGAATTGCAACATTGACGATTCAAACTTTATTTTTTTAACACGATCGTGAGGTCAGGAATATTGTGCTTCAAAATTCTGTCAGTCTGAATTTGGAAGTCCCAGAGTAGTTTGACATGTTCATTTTCTGTAACTTTTTCAGGCTTGTGATCCCACCAGTTCTTTGTCACAGATGGTATTTGTGGCACAAATTCCAATTAATCATCTGAGCAACAGTGTTATGCCTCTGCTTGTTGTTGTTATTATTGTTATTGTTATTGCTATTATTATGAGTTTCCATTTTAATTGCCATGATTTCATCCTATGGAATACTGGTATTTGCAGCTTAAGGAAGAGTATTTGAGGAACTGCAGCAAGACAATGTCTCACCAAAACTACAAGCCCCGGGATTCCACAAAAAGTTGAACTGCAATTGCAATGCTTTAATCATACATTGCAAAAGGACAGCCAATATATGCATGTGGACCATACAGCAACATTGATAGGCAACTGTCATTTCCTTTGTTCTTACCTTCTGAGCCCTATGGAGCTCTTCTTTCAGGAATTCAGACCCCTTCTCACGGATCTCCACCGAAGAGCTGCGCAAGCGTGAGACATTCAGCTGAGCCATAGTCTGGTTCTCATCTTCACTGCCCAGGTCTTTAATGGAAGGGTCCATTGGGTGCTGCCGCTCCTGCCCTCTATTCACTGGAGCAAGGGGTTTCCATTGTCCCACTACTGGCTGCTTTGAGAGCTGTTGCCTGGTCTCCTCAAACTGGGCCTGCCTATAGGTAAAAAGACACATTAGCTTTGGGTTCACTAAGAAAAGTCTGTTTTAGGCATAGGTAACGAGGCTGATAAAGTAAGTTCCTTGCCTCCAAATCGCAAAACTTCACAATAGCCCCGTGGTTCCGAAAGTGGGCGGTGAGGCGATCCAAGGGGGCAGTGGGAGGCTCAGGAGAATTTGGGATGCACTGAAGCCCTGTAAGGGGGCGGTGGTGGGATTCCAACTCACAAGTGCATGTGTGCACCTGCCAGTCGGAAACCCCGTGCAGGCGCTACCTGGAAACCACAGTGTGTGCCCCCTTCTTCTCCTCAACTCTGCCCATGGGGCAGTCCTGTATCGCCCCTTCCAATCCAACGGGTCCCTTGGAAGGAAGGGGTGATACGGGACTGCACTGTGGGCGGAGTTGAGGAGACGAAGGGAATGCGTGCTGCGGTTTCCAGGCAACGCCTACCCAGGGATTCCAACTAGCAGGCTGAGATAGTCGCACACTTGTGTGTGCCTGCCAGTTGGTCCAGCGGAGAAGGAAAGCCCCCACGTCTGCAAACGCCCCCTGAGTCGCTGCGGCATTTGCAGGCGCCTCCTGGGAGATGGCCGTGACATGAAGGAAAATGCAAGCAGCTCCCAATCTCCAAGGTGCAATATTCTCTCTTGCTCAAGTTTAATTCAATTCCATTGCTGTTGAGAGTTCAAAATGCTCTTTGATTACAGGTGAACTATAAATCCCAGCAGCTACAACTCCCAAATGACAAAATCAATCCCCACAACTCAACCAGTGTTCAACTTTGGGTATATTGAGTATTTGTGCCAAATTTGGTCCAGATCCAGGGTTGTTTGGGTTCAGAGTGCTCTCCAAATGTAGGTGAACTACATCTCCCTTAAATCACTGTGGAGTCCTTCCAAACCCCTTCAGTATTTTCTGTTGGTCATGGGAGTTTGTGTGCCAAGTTTGGTCCAGGTCTGTCATTCATGGAGTCTCGGCTGTGGAAGTCAGAGCTGAATTGGTCGAAGGTACTGCAAATCCCATCATCTGTTGTCCACACTCCCCCAAACATATTGAGGAACCTTATTTAGGTCTCACGACATTAGAAAGGTTGAGAACCACTGCATTAATACATATATCTTTCTGTTTAGTTGCTATTACATTTTTTTAAAAAAATTAATTTCGAGTGGGGTGGTGAGTAATTTTTTTTCTGGAAAGGGGGCGGTAGGCCAAAAAAGTTTGGGAACCACTGTAATAGCCCCTTCCATCTTCTTAAACGTGGGGCTGCCACGTGTGAGGTGAGAAGAAGATGCACCTTAGTTAAGCAGAGGCCTTTCACCAGCAGAAAACAAATCCTGAATGCAACTCATGGAAAACGTGTTCCTGCCCAACCCAGCCCAAATGAAAAATAAATACAAGAGTTTAAATACAATACAGTACAAATGGGGAAAATGTAGTCCATAGCAATCCCTGAAGCTTGAAAGAACCCCTTTTTAAAAAATTGGATGGTTGGCACAATTGGGAGTTTCAGTTTAAGTGAGAAATTAGTCTAGGGTTTGAGAAGAGTATAGTTAGAAAAAGGGTTTTAAAGAGGTTTCAGTTACTCAAAGATTGGAATCGGAGAGAAGAGAATTTGAGTTGAGTTGTTGATAAGGATCTGATACGAAGATTGTATGGTGTTTTGAATGAAATAAAAAATATCCTAAAGTATTATGTTTAGAAACTATATATAAAGGTTTGGTTTTGTGTTCATACATTTTAACCCTCTGGAAATGCTATCAATCTGAGAATTTGAATTTAGGCAAAGCATTGAAGATAGAGGATGGTTACTCATTGAGAACAGAAGTTGCATACATCCTCACAAATACCTTGAGGGCATTTAGACAGGAGGACCGCCTTACCTTCTGGCAAAAGTTGAGATCAGGGGAATTACAGTGAGCACCATAGAAAGTTGACAGCCATAGCAATAGGATAAAAGGTGAAATTAGGATATAAAGGGCAGAAGCCTCACATTTGGTACAGTAGGTAGGACTGCCCAAGAGGAATCACCACAGCTGGTGGCAGTGTAATGGAATAAAGGATAAAGCCCTCACAAAGGGTGACACCAGTAAGGAGATCACACTTCCCCAGCTCCATAATTGCATGCAAAATGCTTTTACTTCCCTATTTTTTCCCATATGTTCCTTTCAGTTCAAGCGGTACAGCTTTAATTAGAGAACACTAAGGAAAGGACACCGCTTGGTGGCAGGAACATATACTTTGCCTGCAGAAAGCTGCAGGTGCCATCCTGGCATCTTAAGTAAGGACTAGGAAAGACTCCAGAGATCCTGGAGAGTCTCTGGCAGTCAATGGAAACAAGAATAAAGAGTTAGAGGTCACTTCCTATCATCCATCTACATGCAAATACACACCACCATACAGGATGGGTGTTTCCTTTAAAAGCATCCAAATAGTGTATTGAAAGCTGGACATGATCCCAGTCAAGAAGAGTTTGCAGCTCTGAGTGCCAAAGCATATTAATAAATCCTGGAAGGTCCACCCCTGTTAGCTGTATCTGATTCTCCTTTCTAAGGAATGTTTGGACTTCTTCCTTGAGGCTCTCAAGCAAACAAAAATAATCTATTACACTATGTAACACAATTTCTATTCCTGGATTACAAACGTCATTTCTTAATTAATTCTATCATAAAAACATGGAAAACATTTATTAAACTGCAAAAACATACATCCTGCAGCATATTTTGCTATACTTTTACTCTGAATATCTCATAGGACCCTTCCACACAGCCATATAACCCAGAATATCAAGGCAGATAATCCACATTATCTGCTCTGAATTAGATTATCTGAGTCCACACTGCCATGTTACCCAGTTCAATGTGGATTTTATATAGCTGTGTGGAAAGGGTCATAGAGTCTCAACCAATTCAACATAGTTTGTGGCAGCCACAAAAACGGTAAATAACACTTTCAAACCAGGAACAGATTTTTTTTCAAATTTTGTTACATAGTGTTATTGACTAAAATTGAGGAATAGGATGATCTCATTTTTCCAATAAGTAGCATAGTCCTGGTTGAAATCTGTCTGGAGTGTTATCCAGCAATGGCTCCCCCAAAGATTAGAAGCCATCTGATGTGAAACAGAAGGACATCTATATTTTTTATTTAGAACAAACAAGTAGAGCTTAACATTAACCACTTTTCCTCAGGAGGAAGTTTAGAAGATGGCATAGGTGACTTTTACAGTACATATATTTTAACAATTTAACAAAAAGAGATTAAAAATTTCATGTGTAATTGCCCTCGTCTCCTACTTGCATCCTTTTCCACTATTTCCCCCCTCCCTCTCCCATTCAACCCCCTCCTTCCGGGAACAGTCGTACATTTCCTTTATCATGCATTCTCTTTGTTGGATCATAAGGATAGTCTGGTTTAATTTCTTATATTTTCTGTTGCCTCTTGCCTTGGCTATCAGTTTTCCCCATTTCCCTTCTCATTTTCACCTGGTGTATCCATTGGTCTATTTATTTTTCCTATCCATGTTGTATTTTTGAAGTATACACTCTGCTAAATATTAGTACTATTTTATATATCCCATTTTTTATGTGCTTTCCATCCCCGGGTGAGCGTAGATTGGGCTGCGTGGCTAACATATATTTAATTGTCTCGCCCCAATCTTTAGTGTCGTTTTCCCCTTCCAGTTTCAGGGTAAAAAAAATCTGTTACTTATTCAACCCTATTTTTGCTCTAATAATTCGTCCAGTGCATAATTTGCCAGTGCATAAAAACAGCAAAGTTTAGAAGTGTTTAGAAGTGCCCAAAATACATATACTCTCCTATAAAACAAGTTGATTTATATAATGCACTCAAGAGACAAAAATGAAGTAGACTTTGGTAAAAAAAACATATTTGGTTTACTCACAACCTTCATATGTTCAGCATACACACATATGAAACTTATTAGTCCAGTTTCAGATATGTTTGAGATGGTTCCCTGTGCCAGTTGGCCAGGGCATCTCTCTTACAACAAAACACATATTAACAGGTCACATAGTCAAAGAGGAATGAGAAGAACATGCGATCTGCATCCCCTTCTGCAATTTCTCAGAAACCATAGTGTAAAGGAAGCTGCATACCAGAATATATATATATATATATATATATATATATATATATGAAACGGTCTGCAATAGGATCATAGATAAACATACTACTATTATAGAATTTTCTTACTCATTTTATCCACTATTATAGCATAGAAGTAAAGGTTTCAAGGAACTGCTTAGACCTAGTCAGTTATCTGAAAGTAGTTCCTAGTTCTCAGACCTTGTTCTTGAAAACAACAGGAAAGAGGCCAGCCTGAACCGAGCCTTAACCATTCAGAACAATGTGGAAATTCATGAGACTGCAAGGCTATGTGAACTTGGACTTGTAACCACAAATGCTATAATCTATCCACATGTTCTACTTTTGACAGAATGGGTTCTTATTGGAAGGGGTCGACTTGAAGCCTAGCTTAAAAGATAAACAAGATAATAAGAAGGAGGAGCAAAGGTTTTGTATCAGCACTCTATGCTTGAGCAACAGACTGAGCAGGCACATGGGTTACCTAATCACAATCTTCTCCACTAGTGGACTATCTAATAATCAGCAAGGAATTGTGAAGCAATGTAGTGTCATCCAAGCAATGCTACTTTGGTAGTTACAGTAAAACACTAGTTCCAACAAGACAACTTATGGTTTCACCACTTCATATACACAATATACCAAACACAATGAAGAAACAAAGCGTTTGCAAGTGGCCCAAAAGTTAAATAAACAATAACAACAAAATTGTACTTGTTGATTACATAAATATTCACCCCCTTGCCATGAGACCTGCAAGTTTATGTTTTATGCTATAACAGAACAACAGTGTTGAGTGTCTTGTGTACATTAATCAGTAACAATGCATGATAAATGAATTTAGTGTCAGGTTTTCACACAACAAAATGTGGAAAGGTCAAATAAGTGAACACCTGGATATGGCACTATTCATAAATCAGCATTAGCAAATTATTTGTTGTTGTGTGTTTTCAAGTCCTTTCCAACCCTTATGGTAACCTTAAGTTGTAGTGATAAATCAATTAAGGAACTCTAGCAAACGCCATATCCTCAGTGCTGGTCACTGTGCTTCTCCTTTACAATATGTATGATGTGTGCAGATGTTTATTCTGACTTTTAGTTTCTTTTCTTTGTTAAAATAGAATACAGGTCAGTTGTCTATCAATCACAGTACTATAATTTTCAGTGCTGTCTGAGTCCCTTCTTCACATATTTTTCTCTGTATTTTGATCAGTTTTTAGGTCGGGCTCTTTTTTGCCCCTCAGTAGATTCAGGCCACACAAGTAAATACCCAGTCCAATTCTTTGCTTACTTGCTCACTTAAGAGGGCATCTGCTTGCCTTGGCACATACTCCTTAACTACTGTAGCTAGCAAAGGAGCATTATGTGAAGAAGGCATGCTTCAGACACAGCTGCGGTACCCCTGATATCAGTTTCCTAAGTTAATACACCAGTCCCATGGCATGTGTGTCATAATATATGTGTTTTAGTATAAAAACAAAGGGGGGGAAGAGAAAAATGAAAAACAAAAACAACTTTGTGCAAATGAAGATGGAAAACCTTGAGCAGAAGCAGCAGTCTAAAGAGACAAAAATGCTCACAGGAACTAAATGTTGGATTTGGCCAGAGGCTCCTCTTCGAAATAAAATGCCTCCTCAGGCAGAGAACCCAGCCTTTCTTTGCCCCATTTTTTCATCTACAAAACAGGAACAAGCAGAGTATTTTTCCCTGTAAAAAGGAAAGGCAAGCCTTAACAATTTTGTAAATCCTTCAGTAAAAAAAAAGTTTGTTCCTTAAACATAAATAATTGATACATAGCATCACAATTACTGCATGCATACAGACACATATACATAAACTACAGACAAGAAGAGTTGAATAAGAGAGGAAAACCCATAGAGGAAAAAGTCTGAAAAGAGAATAATATTGCTGCTATTGAGATCCATGAGAATCAAACAGCAAAAAACAAATTCTCCCAAAGCCAATGGCATTACATTTCAGAGCACGGCCAATATCTGAAAGAGGTCTGGAATGAGTCAGTATATGTTATCTATATAACCAGCCCTGTGATCTCACATTCCTCCTCACAAGAAGCGAAAACAGCAGAACACTCTTCCCTGAATGTGTCAGTTCACATTCATGCAACCTACATTTTTAACAAGTAGCAGCTCACCAGCCCAGACATATCAAAGCAGATGTTATTGGATTTCTTTAGAGATGTAAATGGGTATCTTGGAAGACAGTAGACAGATCTGGGGAGTTCTGAAGTACAGGATAGAAAACCAGAGTAAAATAGCCTTTATTTTTCCAAATTAAAAGCCAGAGCAATAATTAGAATAGAACATCGACAAGGAAGCAACTTTGCCAAAAAAAAAAAAAGATGCCAAAACATAACAGAAAGGATATTTAATCTGGCTATCTTTGTTCTATGTAATATTCCGATTCATATTCCAAGTAAAATAGCATGCTATGAAGCCAAAGATAAGCAGGAACAAGGATTGAAGATGGGCAGATAATACCACGACAGTAAGGCTCAAAACCTGTGCGTTTATACTAAAAGACCAAAAAAGCTCCACAGTATACAACATATAGATTGATAATAGTCATAGCAATCAATAGTTTGGGAATAGTCTTAATTGCAAAATTTAGCAAAGTTCTTGGAGTACGAATCCCAACAATCATCCAGACTGGAAGATTCTGGGAGTCGCTGCTCAAAAGTTAACTTTTCTACATTTGCTTAATATTGGTTAAAAGCAGAGACTTCTGTGTTTTCCCCTGCCTTCAGTTTTGATCAGCAGAGTATATGAACCTATAAATATATAATATTTCAAAATGTAACCCTCGGCAAAAGGAATAACTTGGTATTAGCAGTAGAGTATTTAGTTGTCAGGTTTTTTGGAAATCAACATGGGTTATATTAGTTGTTGTTTTGTACCTTCAAGTCCTTTCCAACCCTTATGGTAACCCAAAAGCAAATCTACCACAGAGTTTTCTTGACAAGATCAGAGAAGATTTGCCTTTACCTTCCTCTGAGAAAATGTGATTTGCCCAAGGTCACCCTATGGATATAAGGATGTATCAATCTCACCAGGCACGTAGCCAGGGGGGGCTAAGGGGCCAACCACAGAGAGATGAAAACTTTGGTCTGTTGCTCAGAATTAGATTGGATGAATAGAGGGGAGGAAAAACAATGCCATGCCAGCTGCAACCCCAGTAAATTGACCACTGGCTTTTAGTATATAAGGTCTAGTTGCTGCTTACATATTAAATGCTTAGTACAGCAGGGACACATTCTCAACTACAAGATTTGGGGCATTCTGTATTAACCAATATGCAATGAGACTTTCAGATTCTTAGTACCCTTGGCAAATGCATGCATGTGCATAAGCATGCTCCAACACAGAGAGAGAGGTTTTATATTGTTATGACATTTTCCCAATTAAGTAGAATGGTAGGAAAGCAAAGTGCTGGATAAATACTATGAATTATATGTTTGGAACTGTAGCCTTTATATTTGGAACTGGGGAACCTGATAGGTTCCAGGAACAGACTTATGCTTCTTGTTATTGTCGTTTGCTTTCAAGCTGTTTCCAATTAATGGCAACCCTATCAATTTTTTTTCTTGGCAAGATTCGTTCTATAAAGTTTGGGGGTTGTTTTGTTTTTGTTTTTTGTTTTGCCTTCTGAAGAGGCTGAAAAGGCCTAACTTTCTCATGGTCCCATCTATACTGCCATATGATCCAGTTTCAGAATGCAGATAAACTGCACTTGGATTTGTCTCTTTTAAATTGTCTTTTTAACTCATTATGATATTTTAATTAGTATTTAACTGTATTTTATTGTTGTTGTTGGCATCTAGTGGTTGCTGGTTGTAAGCCACCCTGAGTCCCCCATCGGGGTTGAGGACAGGTTATAAATGTCTGAAATAAAAAAGTAAACTGCATTGAACAGTATTATGTGGCAGTATAAACTCAATGTGATTCAACCTGCATTATATGACTCTACACCAACTATTATAATGCAGTTCAAACTGGATTATATTTCAGTGTAGTTGGGGCCTTCGTGGGTTTCCATGGTTGAGCAGGAATTCAAACCAGAGTCACAGTTCAATGTTCAAATCATGATACAACAATGCTTTCACTTTACTGAACAACAACAAAAAACTATAGCGTGTGTTTGGAAAAGTTAATAGAGGGGGGAGAAAAATAAGATTTCATAAGAAAATGGCAACAATAAAAGTTTTAAGAAAAGAAGTAGTTAAGGATAAAAACAAAGAAACAAAATGCACCCCCATGCAAGTCAAACTGTTTAGCTCATCAGGCCAAAATAAAATATTATTATCCATCTAGATACTTTTGCTGACACAAAAAAAACTGCCAAAGCAAAAGCCACACAAGTCTTGAGCAACCAGCAGGATCCTCTCAGTTAAAGTCAATTTGATAAGTGAAAATTCCAAGAGAAAAGTGAAAATCCAAACAATCCTTCCATGGCACTGCTTTTGTATTTTTAAATTGCAGATTGTGACAAAGGGAAATACATACTTTCAGGTCGAAAACCATAAAAATATTGAGTTTATCAGAGTTACATAGTTACAGAACTCTGTTAACATTTTCATGACTCCATTCCAGAGAAACCAAGGATTTGTCGTTCATAGTATTCTCTTTGTAGACAGATGTTCTCATATTGTAGTTCAAGGGATTATACAAGTGAATTCTAAGTTCCTCACCGAATACAAATCCCAGGATTGTTCAATGAAGCCATGAAAATTATATTCCTGTCAACATACTATAACTGTGTGATGCTTCAAACTGGGTCCCATCTCATTTATTTCAAAATTTCCATTTTGACTTGGAAGGAGGCCTACATAAAGACAGAACTTCTAAAGGGACATGGAAATAAATGGCATTTGCCAACAAGCCCATTAGTCTACTTTCTCCGCTAATTATATGAAGAACTGTTGAAAATATCAGCTTAAAAATCACTGGAGAAAGGAATAGAATGGCCAGGAAATAAAAAAAACAAGGCTTCCAGGAAGGCAATAGTAATGTCACTGGGTAGAAGTCATCTCAATATGGAGAAAAGTCAATCAATCAATCAATCAAAACTTTATTATGGTCACAGACCAGCACAAAGCGGGCACAAGCGCCCTAAGAGGAGAAGGACAACTCCCCAGTAAACAGTTATTTAAAATCAGACTAGAAATCAGTATAAAAATATATTTTAAGAGACAGGATATTGTTGCCTTACGGTGTCAATCATCACCCGTCTGATATTAAGGGCAGCAGCACAGAACTTAGCAACACTGTAAGTCATTGTAGTGCTAGAGTCCGAAAGCAGCAGGGTGGAATAACATCTTTCACTGCGCCCCGGGTACTTTAAAAGCCATGGTCCAATGAGATTGGCTCTAAGATCTCTGTAGAACATGCATTGAAGAAGCACGTGCTCAGTTGTTTCCACATGACCAGATCCACAGGGGCATAGTCTCTGCTTGAAGGGGTCTTCTGATGCCTCCCTCAATACAGCCGATGGGAGGGCATGGCATCTTGCCAGGGTAAAAGCCCTTCAGTGTTTGGGCACCTCCAGATCTGTTAGGTATGCCATGGGGGCAGTGAGGTATCTAGTGGCTTCCCTAACAATGAAGGCTGGGGAACAGGCTAGGTCGGATTGGCGCTCTATGTCCAGGATCCGTTGCTTAATGAGATCCTTGGCTTGGTCCCATCTCATGCTTAGCAATTGTCCTTGGGAGAAACCTAGCATTGCGATCTTTGCTGAGACTGTTTTAATCCATGTGGACTGGAAGTCGTCTCTCATGATGAGGGGGGCAGAAGACCACATGGGGAAAGGCATAGGTGTAGCCAGTAATTAAGAATAGCTATCCATATTCTCGCTTCCACTTTCACGAAGCCTGTCTCCAATCGCAGGGTAGCGTTAGGGACACATCTGGGAGCCTGTAGAGCCGCTCTTAGGAATTTCAATTGGACACGCTCTAGTGGGGCATAATTTGAGAAGGGTCCAAGCTGGGCTCCATACAGCATTTGTGCGACTGATTTTGCTTCAAAAAGTTTAAGAGCCGCCGGTATAAAGTGACCTCCTTCTGTCCTGAGATATCTTAGGATAGCGGATGAACTCTTTTGTGCTGTCTCTGCTGCACACTCTGCGTGGGCTTTCCTGCTGTTGCTGCTGTGGAGGGTAACACCAAGATATTTAAAGCTTGAGACCTGCTCTATTTTGTTTCCATCTATTCTCCAGTTGTGCCTCTTGGGTCGTTTAGCAAACACCATAATTTTAGTTTTCTGAAAGTTGAGGTGCAACTGTTCTTCCTGGCAGTAATTTGTTAATGCTCTCAGGGCTCTCTTCAGTCCAACTTGAGTTCTGGAAAGAAGAACTGCATCATCAGCATAGAGCAGGGTGGATAGATGCCTTCCAGCTAGTTTTGGAGGATGGAAATCCAAGTTGTATAGGTGTTCCACCATAGAGTTGATGTAGAAATTGAATAGAAGTGGAGCCAAAAAGCACCCTTGCTTGACGCCCTTCTCAGTTTTGACTGCTTTGGTAAGATGGCCCTGGGAACTGCATCTTACTTTCAGAGTAGTTCCTTCATGGAGTGTTCGTAATAACTGTAGAAGTCGCCTGTCTATTGAAGTGGACCCAAGCTTTTCAATAGCTTGGTACGGGAAATGGAATCAAAAGCTGCTCTGAAGTCTATAAACGCAGGATAGAGGGAGGATGGCTTGTGGGAGGAGTATTTTTCTATGAGATGTTGCAATACTATACATTGATCGATGGTGGATCGTCCTTCCCTGAAACCGGCTTGCTCCTCTGCCAGTATGTTCTCTTGCTCCATCCAGTCCAGCAGTTTCCATTGAAGGTGCCTTGCATATATTTTGCTGATGGTATTGAGGAGGCTAATGGGCCTATAGCTTGCAGGGTCATCCTGTTTCCCTTTCTTTTTATATATGGGGACAATAATTACCAGCCCCCAGTCCTTTGGTTCCTGTCCATATTTATCTATGCAGGTAAACAATGATGCTAAAATGGGGGACCAGAAGTCCAGATTGTTCTTAATGACCTCAGGGGGGATCAGATCTTCTCCTGGTGCCTTTCCTGGTTTTAATTGAGCTACAAGTCTTTTAATTTCAGAAGGCGTCACTGGAGGCCACATGGGGAGATCTTCCATTGATGAGATTGGGCAGGCATCTCCACCCACAATGTCCGATGAGGTATCTCTGTAAAGTTCCTGAAAATGTGCTTCCCAGATTCCTGGGGGTATTTGAGAGTCAACCAAGGGACAATCCCAACTTTGAATATTAGAAGTGGTATGCCAGAAGGTGGTTGCATCTTTTGCCTTGACGGCTTGAATGAGCCGTGCCCAGTTATTTTTCATGGCTTCTCCCTTCTTGCGAGTCAGCAATTGTTTATATTGTCTCTTTTGCTGAAGGAGAGCTTGTGCAGTTGTAGGGGAAGTGTTGGATTTGCAAATCTGATAAGCAGTGGTGAGAGCTTTTTTGGCGGAAATACACTCCTTGTCAAACCACGCCATGGAGAAAAGTCATATTTACAAGGAATGCCTGTAAATTAGGAATAGAGAAAATATTCAACTAGACACAAACAGTCCATACTGCAGCAGAATTACACAACCTAATTTGTTGTTTCATTGTAGCAAAGGCCTAAGGAATTCTCTTGAAAAAATGTCTATATACCCCAGTTTTTCTTTATGTGGGGAACTATTTCCATATAGAGAAGAACCTGATCATGTCAGGCATCATACATCTAGGAGGAGGGCAGAGAAACAACAACAGCATACAATCTTTCAGATTCAACCATCAAAATACAAGCATTATATCCCATCTCGCCACTGCCTCATTACCACCCATGACTTCCGGCACCACAACAAATAAAGCTAGTATCTCTCAAAAATCTGTCCTTATCAGTACACTAATAAATCCCCATTCAGCTATTTCAAAATATTTTTTTCTTCTTCTTTAATTCCGAAAGGTCAATGTCCATTTTCTAGCAAATTCATCTTTGTTTCCTCCCCTTATGCCACTTGAGATCTTGGCCAGTTGGATATACTCTGCTATTTTAGTTCTCCAATCCTTAATCCTCCCTTTTCCTCCTTCCAAGATTTTGCTATAATGATTCTCGCTGCCACATAACTATATTGGCAAATCATCTTTGCCAATTCTCTCCTGAAACAAACCCAGTAAACAGATTTCTGAGTTTTTCTGAATCTTCTTAGTAACCATTTTGTTGGTTTATTTAGTCATCTTTTTCCAAAACTTTTTTACCACCATACAGGTCCATCAAACATGGAAGACAGTACCCTTCTGCTTTTAGCATCTCCAACATTCCCCCCCATTGGGTTTTTACCAATTTTAGCCATTGATTCAAGAGTGCAGTACTCCTGACCAACTCTGGGGGGTTTCGTAATGGATAGAGGTGCCCAAATATAGGTGAAGTAATGGTTCTTTGATTGTAGTAATTCACTGTAAAGATGTCAGGTATCATACAGATGTTTCATACACCTGATTGTCTGAAAGTTTATGACCAGTGGCAGAGCTTTCCAAACCATGTGTCATGACACATTAGTGTGTCACCTGCAATGTGTAAGTGTGTCATACAAATGTAATGAGAAATGACAAAAATCTTGGAAATGTATGTTATCTTACAAATATAGATATTTTATAAAAATATATAAATGAAATATTTTCATGAGATATGTTGTGTTTCCATACATTTTGTTGTTACAAATGATGTATGTGTCCATATCTCTTATAAGGGATTGCTTTGATAGTAAAACTGAATTACTGTGTTGTGAAATGATGCATGTCTAAAAAGTTTGTCACCAGCATGAAATGCTTGGAAAGCTCTGACCGGTAGTATAGTTTTGAAGTTCAGGATCATCTCTATTGCAAACATCCCAGCGAGCGTACATCTACACTGTAGAATTAATGCAGTTTGACACCACTTCAACTGCCATGGTTCAATGCTATGGAATCTTGGGGGTTATAGTATGAGTGCTTATGCCTCATCAAACTGCAACTCCCATGATTCCACAGCATTGAATTGTTGCAGTTAGTATGGAATTGTATTAACTCTACAGTGTGGATGCATCTAGAATAGCAAAAAAAACTACAAAGGGACGTTCTGAAATAATTTCTGGCAGTTTTCGTCTTTACCAGGAATAAGGCTTTGGATTGCAAGAGAGCTTGTGAAAATGCATCATTGCTGGAAAAGTCTATTTCTTCTCTAGTTACTGTGGAGATTGCAGCTCAATTCACAAGGAACAAGGGAAGTCATGCAGGATGTCAAATGACATCACAATTGCTGCTAATCAAAAATTCCCAAGGATTTCACACTGTGAGCTGATTCCACTACACCTCTGCTTGTGATGACAAATAACATAAAAAGCATTCTATAGTAGGCTGATTCAAGATGCTATTCAATGTAAAGAATTCTTAGGCCTCTGTTCAGATTGAGAGTAATATGGACAGCAGCAGATGATAAATGTTTTTATTTGGGATGCAGGAAGACCAGAATAAAATGTCAGATTATGCAAAAGCAAAAGGAAAATACATAATTGGGTAATATGTAGTCTCAAACCTGTTGTTATCCAATTACCACCATAAAAGGCCTGTACTGATATTAAGAAATCAAACCCTCAGAACAGATCAGAACTACAAAATGTAATAATTTCCATCATAAAGTCTTTAATGGTTCAATTTTGAGGGAACAGAGGGGACATGTGACAAGCTAATTCAATATTTCATTTGGAACATAGGATTTTAGGTGGGGTTGCCATTTGTCCCATATTATAAGAGACATCCCATATTTTTGCTCTGAATTTCATGTCCCATATTTTCAGCTCCTGTCCCATATTGACAGGACATGACAGGTGGCAGCAGGAGGCGCGGCTATGCTAATCTGGAACCAATCCCTGGCTAGAGGGGGCGGAGCACAGCATTCATGCTTGGTGACTAGGATCTGGAAAAGAAGAAACCAAGGAATTGACAAATGTTGTCTGCCTGTCTGTCTGTCTCTGTCTCTGTCTCTCCCCCTCTCGCCCTCGGGTGTTTGGGACTTCAGCTCCTAGAAGCTCTAGTAAGCTTGTCCAATGGTCAGGAATTCTGGGAGCTGAATTCCAAAACACCCACAGGACCACAGGTTGTGCAGGCCTGCTCTAAAGGATCCCCCAAGGCTCAGGGATCCTTTTTGGATTGAGGTGGATTATTCTTATGTGGAGCTGAGAAGGAAGACAGACTGCTGTATTACTGGAATCACTCATGGAAGGTATTTGCTCTTCCTCAATTTCAGTAGTTCCCTCTTCCCACTCAGTTACTGACAGAACAATCCATTCTATACAGGAGGCTGGTTTAGTCAATTTGGAAAGCCAGTAAGTCATTTCAATTGAGGTTTTTCTGGATCCAAACCAACATGCTTTACATTTTTCTTTTCTATCCAGTGAAAGGCTTGAGAAACTTCAGGAATGTTGCCATTGCTCCATAGGAGAAATGCGGAGGCTGAAAGTATATTGCTTTACCACATGCTCAAGATTTTATGGAAACCATGAAGAAAGAAAAATCAGAAGACATAAGCAAATTTACAAGCATGCTGAGGGTGACCCACTTAATAGAATTTCATCAAGAGTCCCCAGTGGCAAAATGGGCGCAATGGGGTAAACACTTGTGCCAGCAGGACTGAAGCTTGAAGACTGACAAGCTGAAGGTTTGAATCCATGGAGAATGCGGATGAGCTCACTCTGTTAGCTCCAGCTCCCCATGCGGGGACATGAGATAAGCCTCCCACAAGGATAATAATAATAATAATAATAATAATCTTTATTTATAAGTCGTTTCCCTCTCCCCAAAGGGGACTCAGAGCAGCTTACATGGGGCCGTGCTCAAACCACAAATCACAAAATATCAGACATCAAAAACAATAAACACAATAAAACAGTAAACACAGTAAAATGAATACATCTAACAAAACACTATAACAAATGCATCTAAAACAGAAGGCTGGTAAAACATCAAAACATCTGGGCATCCCCTGGGCAACATCCTTGCAGATGGCCAATTCTCTCACACCAGAAGTGACTTGCGGTTTCTCAAGTTGCTCCTGACAAGAAAAAAAATCAAGATGAAAAGCAAGCTTGACTTGCCCTGAGCTCTACAACTTGATTGTCTACTGCAGCTCCCAATCTGCAAAGCAAATTTCTGGCAACAGGTTATTACTACAGCTACTTTACAGAAAATCTGCCCTAATAATCTCTAACAGTATATAGGAAGTCTTCCACATTTATTGGGGATAGGGGGCAAGTACTCCAGTGAAAAACCACAAATAAAGAAATTGCAAAAACAAATTACCCAATAGGATAATTAAACCGCCAGCTGCAGAAAACCTTGCTGATAGAAAGGTCTACATTTCAAGCCTGGGTTAGGGTGAGCTCCCAACCATCAGCCCAGCTTCTGCTCGCTTAGCAGTCCAAAAACAGTAATGTGGGTAGATAAATAGGTACAGCTTTGGCAGGGAGGTAATAAAAAGCACCCATGTGAACATGCCGGTGATTTGATCTGGAGAGCATCTAAAGACAACAAAGCTCCTTGGCATGGAAGATGGAGTGAAAGCACACCCCCGTAGCCAGAGTCAAACACAGCCTCCAGATGCCAGAGATGAAAAAAGATGGGAAGCCTTTACCTCTGTTTATATACTGTCTGTCTTTGTTAATTGTATAACAGCATTGAATGTTTGTCGTATATGTGTACTGTAATCCACCCTGAGTCCCCTCGAGGAGATAGGGTGGAATATAAAGAAATCTCCAAGTCTTCCAGTTTGAATTTGTGATCAACTGGATGCTGAACACAGATTTGCGCTGGAGGAGCCAGAGAGTCCTAGAGAGGGATTTATCTAGACATCTCTGAGTCTTCTGGTATAACTGGTTGAAGCTGGCCAGAATCATGCTGGGGGAACTAGAGATTCCTAGAAGATACATTTTTAATCAAATTATGAATAATTCTAAACTTACCCTGTGACAAGTGTAGCACTGTTGCATTAAAACCTACAGAAACTAGGGGAATAGCAACACATACCACTATTTATTTCTGTCACAGTCCCTACATTGGATATTGCCGTATTATTTTGGTAGACACTGGAGAAACAGAGATGAAACAAGCAAATGTCAGTTCCTGTATGGCTTTTACAGATGTCAGATATGCTGATCCAGCGTTTCCAACTGTTAAAATGTTCCCCATTTGGAAAAATGCTTAGGTAATTATTATTTCAAACTGAAGATGAAGCTGCAGAGTCAGCTTCAGAGCATGCCCAAGATCATGTGTCAAGTTTACAGTAGGGCTGGAATTTGCACCTTGGCTTTTCAGGTTCAAGGGAGACAGATAACCTTCAAGGTGTTCAGATGAATTTCAATTTTCCCTAAGTTCCTGCAGGCTGAGTTAGGAAACACCATGTTTCAGCCTCAGATCCTAGGAGGAAAAGATTCTTTATTCAGGTCTAGCTTAAGACATTTTGCAGCCTGAGGCAGAACAGCTAAGAGGCTGCATGACAGCATCATTCAAGTGGGTGTACAGTACTAAATTCAAAGAAGTTGTTGTGGATTTTGAATAAGAAAATTCTCTGAGTACTTCCTCTCGTTGTTGTTTTTGTTGCTGTTGCTCTTTGCTTTCAGGTTGCTTCCAACATATAGTAACTCTAAGACAAATCAATAATAATAATAATATTTATTTATTTATTTGTACCTTGCCACCATCTCCCCGAAAGGGACTCGGGGCGGCTTACATGAGGCCAAGCCCACAAATACTTATCAATGCAATAACATAAAAACATAAAACATTTCAAATAGAATAAAACAACCTAATAAAATTAAAGGGTTTTATCACAGGGTTTTCTTGGCCAAATGTGTTCAGAAGAGGTTTGCCACTGCCTTCCTCTGAGGCTGTAACTTGCCCATTGTCACCCAGTCAGTTTCATGGCTGAGAAGAAATTAAAACCCTGGTCTCTGGAGTCATAGTCCGTGACTGAAACCACTACGTCATAGTCCACACGACTCGCCACCCACCTCTTCTCATCCTTGGCAATGAATACTACAACAAATGAATTTTCCTGTCCTCCACCTATATCTGGCTGCACACTAGACATTTTTGTTCACACATATGTATTTTCAAAGTGGAAAATGAAAGTGTATAACTCTTTGCTGCTTTCCCTGCTCCCAAAGGCTGTGAGGTTATAACTTGGTCAGCCCACTTTGTCCACCTCTCCTATCAGAAGTCCCAGAATTAATATGTATGCCATCGTCCTCTTTTGTCATCTACTTTTGTAAAAAAATAAAAAAAAAAGCCTGATGGAGACATCTGTGGTCTTGGAAGCTTACATAGAGATTTGTGTGCAATTTTGTTTCATCTAACAAAGGCACTCAAATTCTGCAGCCTGACACAATTGGTTCACTGTGCTTTATGGTAGCTGACCACATGAATCCAATCTCCCAAAATTTTAGTTCCCTTTGGTACATCATATGCCATAAGCTCTCAAAGCAGTCATTTTTATTCTCAAAAACAGTGTGCATCTACAGTACACTGTAGAATAAATACAGTTCAATACCACTTTAACTGCTATGGCCCAATATTATGGAATCATAGGAATTGTAGTTTTACAAAGTCATTAGACTTCTTTACCAAATAATGCTTGCTGCAAATCCCAGGATTCCTTAACATTGAGCCAGGACAGTTAAATTGGTGTCAAATTGCATTTAATCTAATTCTAGACAGTGTGTGTGTGTGTGTGTGTGTGTGTGTGTGTGTGTGTGTGACACACCCAAAGAGGACACACACAAAAAAGGTTTACACTTGAATTCAAACTTTATAGACACCCTGCACAGAAAAGTGCCTCTGGTCACTTTTCCTGGTCTGGTTGAAAAGGGCCTCTGTTCGCAACTGTTTCCTGTGAATAGAAGAACTGCCAAGTGAGCAAAATAGCTGAGGTTCTAAATCACTTCCTATAGAAAAGCTAGAAACGAGTGGTTCATATCAAAAGTCTTCCTCTCATTCCCACATGTATTTCTTCACTGCCAATTCTCTGGGAATACTTAAAAATTGCTTCTTAACAGTCATAGCCACAAACTCCTCAATCTCAAACTCATCCCATTCTTCTAAAGATTTTCCATTTGCTCAAACAGCAATAAGGTGTTCCTCCACAAATATGCAAACCATTGGGTTAGAAATTGTTTCTTCTACTAACAACCTTGTCAAAATAAAAACCAGGAGTCGAAAATATAACACAAACTCCTGGTAGAATTTGTGTTCAAGTACTAATTTGAAAAAGCTATGGTTGTTTTCAGGCAACAAGCCATTGATTTAATTATTTTTAAAATTATTATTATTAAAGCCCTATGTGAACTCAAAAAACTGAACTTTTACCAAACCTGTGATTCAGTGCCTCTATAGGTAATGAGGCGCAGACCTAACAGTAATTTTCCTGTACTTTCTCAAACAGTGGCCCATTCACATTGCACAGTTTTAATGCTAGTATTCAATTTTAACTGCCATGCTTCCTATGTAAGGAATCCTGGGGCTTATATGCCAGTGAGACACCAGAGAAATACTAAAACTGAAAATTTATAAATACCCCTAACTATATATTCCAAGATTCGACAGGACATTATGTCATGAAATATCTAATTATAATATAGGTTTTGAATGTTCATTAAGGTTGGTATTTTGCAAGCACAGGCTATCTTAAGCTGCTACTGCTGTGTTGATGCATTGCCATAGTAACCGAGTTTGCAGTAGAAATGTATCCTTTTTAGCAGAGCTCAGGAGCCAAAGGGGGCTGAGGTAACTGCCAACAGGAGGAGAACGGACATTTTTAAATGTTAGCCAGTCTTTGGTCAGCTGAGTCAAAGGAAGGTTGATTCTAGCTAGGTTAGAGCTGGGCCAGGGGGTTTAAGTCTTCAGCCTGGATATTTGGAGAGCCAAATGATCCAGTTTTGAATTAAGGATTAGCTTGTGAGCTAAGGGAAAGGAATTTGCTGGTAGTATTTTGTGTCTTCAGTGGGAAAGCTGAAGAAAAATAAAAGGCAAAACTGTGCCTGAGTGTCAGCCAGAGGAACTGAGAATAAAAGTGTACTTTGGGAGACAAAGACACACTTCACCTGTTGCTAAGGTGAAGAAACTATAAGATTATATTAACCCAATCAAAAGACTGAAAGTGAATATCATTTTAAAGTAAAGCAAGTTATTAAGGTCAGCTTGGCAGGAAGATAAGCCAACCTGAAAGTTATATAGAAACTGTTTCAAGTATTCATGATATAAAAGGTAACTGTAACTATAACTAAGAAAATACTGAGAAGAAACTACTGTATAACCACGAAGCTTGGTGTGCCTGATATTAAATAAATATTTCTTTGTTCAATTTCTTACAACAAAGACTTGTGCCAAGTCTTTGTATTTTAATGTATTTTAATGTAAGGATTGTATTTTAATGCCTTAATGTTTTAATGGGTTGTGGGGTTTGGGGTTTTACGCTGTTGATGTGGCATCGAATTGTGCCTGCTGTAAGCCGCTCTGAGTCCCCCCTCGGGGGTTGAGAAGAGCGGGGTAAAATCCTGAAATAAATATAAATAAATTATTAAAGTGTAGAGTTACTTCAAGGAAGATGGTGGAGATCTTTTGGAACAGGATTCAGTTCATGGTATTGGGTTACGCATATTAAAGAGTCTCAAACAAGTATTTTAAAAGTCAAATCTCACTCACCACAAGCCTCATACAAATCTCTCTCTCCAGTCTCACGCAAATATATTTTAACTATAATAAAGAGCTTAGCCACACACACACCACTATGCTATTCTTCTCTTCGCCCTGTTTAATAAATTTGTTGGACATTCATTCCTTTTTATTACAGAACCATGGCCGCTAATGTGAAATCGCAGTGCTATCATTGTGTTATGTGAATGGCCCCAAAATCTTTCTTATTCCCCACTCATTCCCACTGAATTTACACCATACACTTATTACTTCAGGACTCAGACCCTTCGTTCTCCCACCACCTCAAAACTTTAGCTTAGCCTCTGATATCTGCCTCTGAGTTTTAAAAATAAAATTGCAACCAATTTGTCTATCTGCAGACCAAAGGTCCATCCGAATTAGTTCTGTCAAGATCGGCTGGCAACAGCTCTCCAGAATTCCAGGCAAAAGGCTTTCACAGCCATTGCTCAAGATGAAAGGGTCTGAAGCTGAAGTTTTCTGTGTGCAATGCATGTACTTCACAAACACTATGAAAATGGAACAAAGCCACCCTACAATATGGTCCTTCATTGGGAATTTTACTATATAGCAAGTACCAGTGTCAATGACAAGGTGTTGAAGGTGACCAATTGCAATAAAATAGTGAAGAGTAGAGACATCACACTGGCAGTGAAGATCCACATAGTTAAAGTAATAGTATTCCCCATAGTAGCCTATGGATGCAAGACCTGGACCATAAGGAAGGCTAAGAGAAGGAAGATAAATGCTTTTGAACTGTGGTGTTGGAGGAAAATTCTGAGAGTGCCTTGGACCGCAATAAAATCAAACCAGTCCATACTCCAGGAAATAATGCTCGACTGCTTACTGGAGAGAAGTATAGTAGAAACAAAGATGAAGTGCTTTGGCCATATAATGAGAAGACAGGATAGCCTGGAGAAGACGATGCTGGGGGGAAAGGAAGGAAAAAGGAAGAGGGGCCGACCAAGGGCGAGATGGATGGATGTTATCCTTGAAGTGACTGGCTTGACCTTGAAGGATCTCGGAATGGCGGAGCTCTGGCATAGGCTGATCCATGAGGTCATGAAGAGTCGGAAGCAACTGAACGAATAAACAAGAACAACAAACCAGGTGTCAAGACGCAGGGCTTCTCAGCCATATAATAATAATAATAATAATACTTTATTTATAACCCACATCCATCTCCCCAAAAGGGACTCAGAGTGGCTTACATGGGGCCGTGCCCGAACAACAAATCACAAAAAAATATCAAAAACATCAGAAAACAATAAACACAATAAAAGCAATAAACACAATAAAATAAATACATATTTGAAAACACAACAACATAGGTGAATCTAAAACAGAAACGACAGGGTGAGCCACATGTACATAGAAAATATTCATGTCCACAGAGGACAAATATTAGTCTAATTCCTTGTATCTCTTAACAGCCCATTTATCAGACTGTTGTTTGAACTGTCACCAACTGGAACCAATCAAACTAAAGATAAGGCTTACATAGTGCTATCGTTACTCTGCATTAGCACAGAGTTGGACCGGCTCATCAACATTAGCACAGACAGGTCTACCATAAGGGCAGAGAATTCACACTTATGGTCATGAAACAAAATCATATTTCTGCAGGTTAGTAGCTCCCCAAGCACACTGTTTCCAAGATGTAGCAGATTGGGGCACTGGGAAATGACATGCCATCTGTGGGAATGCCTTGAGGAAAGCAGTTATGACAGAACATCAGCAGGACTCTCCAGATGCCTGTCCTTAAGGCACCCCATGACTGGAAGAGTCCTACAGATATCATTCCCATTACAGAATTTGCTGCGCCTTGGAATTCCGCCAAGTGGCCAAGATAGGTGTGCAGGAGAGCAACATGAGCTATAACTATGATAAAAGATCTCCATCACTTTAGTTAAAGTGATAATGCAGGCTTCCGAAGTGGCACTTCAGTAAATTCACCCCATGATTTTGTGGCAGGGATGCTCCTCTTGCCTAATGTCCTAGCAATCCTGCATTGATTTGGGACTTCAACTAATCATTCTGTAATTGAGATAAAGAGGCCAGAGGGCACTATGTTCTCTACTAAGTAGAAACGGCTAGATTCTGTAGAAATAAAGAGGCGAAGATGAAGGGGAAATGTGTAGGATCTGCATTTCATTGCCCGGGGGGGGGGGGGGGGTCCTTTGAATTTCCAGAATTACTTAGGCAGGACAACTTGCTTACAATTTCTAGCAGAATTCTTGTATATATGACATATTTTACATGCGGACCATCCAAAAGGGTCTCAGTTTTTTTCTAAAGTAACAACATAGTGAACTCAGCAGCAAAAATATACTCTTGCCAATGCAAGCAATACGCTAGCCTTTCTTTGTCATCCAGCTATCACATGTATTGCAGAAAAATAGACCCAATTTACATATCAAAGTGCAATACATTTCTTTGGTCCCTTCTACACTGCCATATAAAATCCACACTATCTGCTTTGAACTGGATTATATGGCAGTGTGGACTCATATAATCCAGTTCAAAGCAAATAATGTGGATTATCTGATTTGATAATCTGGATTATATGGAAGTACAGAAGGAGCCTTTCTTTCATTTACCCAAAAAGACATGTTGTTAGGAGGGAAATTGCAGACTATCCACGTTTCTCCTATATAAATAAATTCACAAAGACATATAAATGAATCTCCTGGAGTGCAAAGTTGAATTAAGTATTAGTGCCAAGTCTTAGTACCGGAATAATGTCCAAAAAGATTCATTCATGGGCATCTTGCTTTGTTTTAATCAGGTAACAATAGGGCCTTGCTTTCTTGTTATATTGTATGTAAATTGTTGCAAAGTTCAGTTCAAAAATTAGGTAAAGCACTGGTTTATAATGGTAAGCATTTGGTTAAAATAAAATGACAGAAACATTAATGAACAGGTATATAAAAAACGTGACAAGATTACCTTTCTTCCTCAACAGCTGTCATTTTTTTCCTTGTGGAAAAATAACATATAGACACACATACCTCACAAATAGAATATGCAACGAACTATCCAAGGTGGGTCTTTATTATTTTGGGGTTGCATTCCTGGAGTCATAATGTAAATTGAGATTGAAATAAAATGGGGGGCCAGTTGCCTAAGCCTAAAGACTCATTGGAGACCGGGGCAGTTTGTCCAACAGAGCTGAGGTAGTCCAAAAATCACAAATTGTAAAGAAACTGAAAGTATAAAACATCAGCGTGCACTTTTTTCACATTGCGGCATTAATACAGCTTGACCCCACTGACTACTATGGATTAATGTTGTAGGATCCTGGGAACTGTAGTTTTACAAGGCTGTTAGCCTTCTCTACCCAAGAGTCTTGGTGCATCACAAATCCAAGGATTCCATAGCACGGAACCACTGCAGTTAAAACAGAGTCAAACTGCATTATTCCTTGGGTGCACCTTAGAATAAGACTTACATTCCAGGCAATGACTCCAGTTGTTCACATACCACCCAAGCAAGTAGATTAACCTCTTCCAGCCACATCAAAACACTAAAATTCCAGTTTCTTCAAACCGTCAGATTCTCCTTCTAAGCAGGTAAAAGAAAAGCCTTCCTCCAGATTGCAGTTCCTTCAGCCCCCCTCATGCTTCCCCATCTTAGCAAGTAAAAGGAACCCCTTCTTCCCAGCAATGCCAACATCTCAGTAGTTTTATCCACTTCTTCACTACCCCAACCAAGATACATAAAAGAAACTCAGACTATTTAGCTCATATCAGCATTAAACATAGGAGCCCCCGGTAGCGCAATGGATTAAACCAGTGTTTCCCAACCTTTTTTGAGCCGCGGCACACTTTTTACATTTGCAAAATCCTGGGGCACACCACCAATCAAAATGACACAAAATGACACTCTAACACAGTAATACATATAGTTAATATGTTTTTAAATGTATTTATACACTCAGTGTGAAACCTGGGCCTGTTTCGATGAACACAACATAGATATCCTGGCAGGAATGGCAGAAAGACACAAACTTCCCACACAGAACTCCCATAACCAAGAGAAAATGCTATAAGAGTTTGGTGGGCATTGACCTTGGGTTTTGGAGTTGTAGTTCACCTATATCCAGAAAGCACTGTGGACTCAAACAATGTTGGATCAGGACCAAACTTGGCATGAATACTCAATATGCCCAAATATGAACTCAGATGGAGTTCAGGGGAAATAGACCTTGACATTTGGGAGTTGTAGTTGCTGGGATTTATAGTTCCCCTACAATCAAAGAGCATTCTGAACCCCATCAATGATAGAACTGGCCAAACTTCCCACACAGAATCCCCAGGAGGCAAGAGGAGGTCTCTACTTGGAGAAAGAGAGACGGGCCTTCGCAATGCATGGAGAGGAAGAGACCAAGTAGACAACGGGTGGGGAGGGGGTGTTTGTAATTTTGTGCCTTTATCGAGGTTGGTTTCTTAGGGTTTTTATACTTCAACACACTAGACTCCCCCCCCCCCCATATGGAGGTTCCAATTTCCCACGGCACACCTGATGATTGCTCACGGCACACTAGTGTGCCCCGGCACACTGGTTGGGAAACACTGGATTAAACCCTTGTGCCGGCAGGACTGATTACCAACAAGTCGGTGGTTCGAATCCAGGAGAATGGGCAAGCTCCCTTTGTCAGCTCCAGCTCCCCATTCGGAAACATGAGAGAAGCCTCCCACAGGGTGATCAAAATATCAAACACTCAGGCGTACCATGGGCAACATCCTTGCAGATGCCCAATTCTCTCACACTTGAAGCGACTTGCAGTTTCTCAAGTCGCTCCTGACATGAAAAAAAAGCATTCAACACAATCTCATTCTCTCTCTTTGCTCTCCCATCTCATACAATTGCAAAAGCTATGCATTGTGGTTAAGGCTATTTATTTCTGGAGAAATGTGGTAAATTTGAAATGCTGTAAATCAGCGCAACATAAATTGTGACTGATCTGCAAACAGAGTCCTAGAATTTCAAAGCAGCAACTGCTTCATACCAGCTCCTCTGGCATTAGATCCTTGACGTAAGTAACCGATTTTCCTACAGTATCTGGCTGTCACAAGATATAGACTAGAGGAGAGAACTGTGTGGCATTCCAGCTGCTGTTAAACTGTTAGCAGCTTTGACACTCCATATTGTGGTGAGGAATGCTGGGAGCTACAGCTCCAGTCTATCTGGCAAGCTGGAGAATTCCAACACTTGGTAGAAAGAGGCAGCTCCGATGTGCCAGATTTCAAAATTAACAATGCAAGCAATAAAACCAAGGGCACCGTTAAATCAAAGTCATTTCATGAATTTGATATGGCTCATAAACACATCAATTCTGAAGCTTTTCAAGGAAAAACAGGGTCAGTTACTGTCAGTTTTCTGGGCTGTATGGCCATGTTTCAGAAGCATTATTTCCTGACATGCCTGCATCTCACAATCTCTGAGGATGCCTGCCATAGATGCAGGCAAAATGTCAGGAGAGAATGCTTCTGGAGCATGGCCATACTGCCCGGAAAACTCATGGCAACACAGTGATTTCAGCCTTGAAGAACTTCGACAATACAAAAGCACAGTCCCTCTCTTTCCCATTGTTTATCTTCCTGCACCAAACCCAAAAATATTGTTCTATCTTTAGTTTTAAAAGGCAAGACTAGAAGCAGTTCCCAAGGATCTAAACCAGAAGACATGGGTATTCCTTGCCTGTTCTGTAATTGGAGCCTCACGGGCAGAGCATGGTAAAGGGAGTGGTGATACTACAATTCCCAAAATTGCCCCAGTTAGTATGGCCACTAGCTGTATTCATTGAGGAATTCTGGGAGTTGTAATCTTTAAAAAGTAAACTACTTGTTATCAAAGGTACAAGAATATCCAAGCTCTTTGCTCCCATATGCAAACAAATCACTCTGTAAAATCAAACCTTGTTATCTGTGGATTGCCCCATACTGCAATTCTGTACTTTTTAAAGACAACAGAACTGGGTCTTCCTCTCATGACAGAACAGGCCTTGTTCCTAAGTTGTTTTTTTATGACACAACTTTCCAGAACATCATTAAAATCCCAGGACGGTCCCCTCAAGACAAAGACTGTTTGTACTCTGCCACATGCCTTTTAACCTCACATGCACCATTTGCACCAAAGACAAAAGGAATGCAATTCATGTGCAAGGAAAAGCAGAAAAGTAATCCAAGGCATAATCCATGGCAAGATCAGTTCTGGTAATGGGATGATTTCGAGGCAAATGCCATCAGATGAAAATCAGCAGCACATGCAACCTGGGATTTCTTCCCTTTAGAATCAAGGAAGAATCATTTCTCTCCACAGAACTGTAACTAACCAGCTTTCACAAGCAGCTTTTTCAGAGTCAATTATTGTCTAGTGATGAGTTAATTTACTTGGGAGAGGGGTTGAAGGACATATCCACTCAGAGGAATCCTGCTGAGGGCCACACATTGACTAAGAGAGGACCAAAAGCTAATATCCTGGAATATTGTCCTTGCCCCTTACTACTGTAGTATCCAAAGGTATAATGATCCTGTCTAAATGGCTCTTATCCATACTGCAGCTACATATATGACCTATGCACCTTACTCATTAGCCCTATCTTCCAAATTGTTGTACACCAGTCAACCCACCCACAACGAGACTTGAATTATACTATTGGTTGTTGTTTCTGATGCTTGTTCTATAGATTGTTATAATGTTGGTTTTATGTTGTTTTATGCTGATGTTATATATTTTTAATATGCTGTGTTTTAACATTGTTGATTGGGCTTGGTCCCATGTAAGCCGCCCTGAGTCCCCTCAGGGAGATGGAGGCGGTGTGTAAAAATAAAGTTGTTGTTATTATTATTATTGCTGTTGTTAAAATTAGTACAGGCAGTCCCCAAGATACAAATAAGATAAGTTCTGTAAGCTAGATACTAGTTGAATTTGTATGTAAGCCAGAACAGATACATTTTGAAGTGTATCTATAGCCAAATACATCTAATTTTAAGCTTTGGATGGCACAGGGATGGATTAACACCTTGTTGTGTTTGTTTTGTTGTCTGTGCCCCATTCAGAAGATTTCACCTCACTTTCTGTCCCTGCGAGAATTGGATTTTGAAAAATGTGGCTTGTTGTGGAAACAAGGACTGGTGAGAAAACTTCATTGGAGACACCTTTCCCCATGATAACTCTTTCAGGAGTGAATTTCCCTTCCTAGGGGTCGAGTTCTCTCACTTCCTGTTGTCTCACCCCTGTTCTTAACTATGAGTTGTCTGTAAATCAAATATTTGTAGCTCAGGGACTGCCTATACACAGTCCTCCTTTCACATTCATAATTTTGATTTTCTGTGGATTTGACTATGCACAAATTTGATTTTAAAATTCCATCTATAAATCTTTAGGTCCTTTAAGAAGTCGACTCCATGGCCAATTCTTTCCAGTGATGCTGAGGAAAGTAGAGATGTCTAGGAAACTCCTCTCTAGGAATCTCTAGATCTAATTGTGCAATTCTATGGTCAGCTTCCAACAGAAGTTGATTTAGAGTCATGCTGGAAGACCTAGAAATTCCTAGATAGGTGTTACCTTGAGTTTAAAAATGAGAGCAATTTTTGTGGTTTTTCATCTTCTCAGGGGTCCTGCACCCCTAACCCTAGCAAAAACAGAGGGCTCCTATAGTAGGATTGAGCTAGAGACACAAATAAGCAGGGGCGTCCTCCTTTCTT
The DNA here is from genome assembly GCA_030556195.1 of Anolis apletophallus. Taxonomy (NCBI): domain Eukaryota; kingdom Metazoa; phylum Chordata; class Lepidosauria; order Squamata; family Anolidae; genus Anolis; species Anolis apletophallus. Next base: position 102,638,140 of record JARBWK010000002.1, on the reverse strand, counting down.
TCTTGCACCCCCAGATGCCATAACCATCATTGCCAATAGATAAAGAAGATGAGAGATGGGGCCAGGAGCTTTAGGTAGCTGATATGTTCCCTTTCTCACTAACACTAAACAGATTCCTGTCCAGCCTTTGAGAAATCTCCCATAATTAAGCAGTAGGATAGCCCGCATCCACAACTCAAGTAACCCTCATGTTTGTGCCATTCTGTTATTCTCATTCATCTTTTTCTAACATGGAAAGAGAAAGAGGAGGGATGAACAAATTGCTGTGCTGCTTTATAGAAAAGTCTGAAATCTACAGTCATTCCTTCTTCAGGACTGGCACGCTCTCGCTACCTTGTAACCTTTGGGTTGACCCGAAAATAAAATATTGACTTACTTGGGATTTAAATCCACCACTTTACTTTCAAATCCATTAGTTTATGTTTTCTTGTCTCTTATTGCTTTTTGCTGCCTCCTCTTACTTGCTTCAAACAACATTAGGATTGTAAGATCATTGAAACTGGCGCCTCACCTTTTGTTTTCTCCTCTTTCCCTAGCTCTTCCCTCTTTTGGAGCATACATTCCTCTATGCCCTGCATAAAAAGAAACTCAACATTTTGACCACAAAGCTTTATAACTGCACAAGAGACCTCTCAGAAGACTAACAGTGACCAGTCATTGGACAGATAAATATTTTTCTTTGCTTTGAGGTAGCAGGGGTTTTTTGTTTTGTGTCTCACACACGGGTTGCATATACACTGTGGAATTAATGCAATCTAACACCACTTTAATGGCCATGGCACAATGCTATGGAATCATGGGAATTGGAGTTCTACCTGGTCTTTAGCATTCTCAGCCTCACCAAATTACAACTCCAAGGTTATTGGTGCCTCACCAAAATACAATCCCTTGATTCCGTAACATTGAGCCACAGTGTAGCCCAGCCATGGGTAAACTTTGACCCTCCGGGTGTTTGGGGCTTCAACTCCCACCATTTCTGGAGTTGAAGCCCCAAACACCTGGAGGGCCAAAGTTTGCCCATTCCTGGTGTAGATGCATCCATGGAGATTTCTAAAACCTTTCATAGCCTGCCAGCCTGCAAAATAACATGAACAGTCCCACAGGCAGCTAGCTGAAGTGGGTGGAGGTTGTAGGCCAGTATACATACTGGGAAGATTTTCTTGTCTTTTTATGACAAAATCCTCTTCTGCTACTTGACCTCATTGTGGCTTCCTGCAGTTTAAACCCAGCAATGGTCCATGGCCACAGATGAACCCTTAAAGTCATTCAAACTCGAAGTCAGCAAAGGATTAATTTGGGGCAGGCCATTCCCTCATTCCCTGTCAGGCAAATAATTTCCAATGTGTAAAATGAGTAGAGCAATAACAACAAAAATACCTTCCTGGACTCTTCAGAATAGAGCCAGTGTGGTGTAGTGGTTTGAGTGTTGGACTACAGCATAGCTACAAAAACCCACTGGGTGACCTTCGGCAAGTCACACTCTCTCAGCCATTGGTGGCACAGTGGGTTAAACCGCTGAGCTGCTGAACTTACTGACCAAAAGTCGCTGGTTCGAATCCGGAGACCGGGCTGAGCCCCAGCTTCTGCCAACCTAGCAGTTCGAAAACATGCAAATGTGAGTAGATCAATGGATACGGCTCCAGCGGGAAGGTAATGGTACTCTATTCCGTCGTGCTGGCCACATGACCTTGGAGGTGTCTATGGATAATATCGGCTATTTGGCTTAGAAATTGAAATAAGCACCAACCTTTTGAGTCGGTCACGACTGGACTTAATGTCAGGGGAATACCTTTACTACTAAATCAGAATGACACAGAAACAGTTCTTTCTTCAGAATTCAACTGGAGGGTCAAACTTCTGGAGACCAGATTATCGATCTACTTCTGCTATGGACATGTGATTGTGGCAGCTAGAAGACAGCTAAATAAAAGGACCCTTCATCCACAACTTCTAGTCCTATGCCTCCTGCCCATCCTTGGGTGATCTTTCAGGTTCAGGCTTGAACTAGTGGAAGTTGATGAGGAGAGGAAGCATGGAAAAGAATGGAGAGTATGAAAAGCAGTGGGGAAGACTCCCACATTCACAACTCAAACCCACAGAGGAGCCAATGTGAGACTTGAAAGTTGGAGTGATGACTCTGGAGACCCGGGTTCAAACCGCTGCTGGGCCATGGAAACCCACTGGGTGACCTTGTGTAGTCACACTCTCTCCGCCCAAGGAAGGGAACTTCAAACAGCTTCAAGAAGAAATCATGTCCCGGAAACCTTGTGATGTGGTGCCTGAGGGTCTTTAGCATTTTGGCAGTTAGAAGACAGCTAAATAAAAGGTCCCTCCATTTGCAAGTTCTAATCCCATGTCTCCAGCCCATCTTTGGGTGATCTTTGCCCATCAGGTTCACGCCTGAACTAGTGGAAGTTGGTGAGGAGTACAGGAGTAGCATGGGAAAGAATGGAGAGGACGCAAAGAAAGGGGAGGCCCTGCTCTCGACTCCAAATGCGTTCGGCGGGGATGAGAGACAGGGCCTTCTCAGCGGTGGCCTTCGGTTGTGGAACACCCTTCCCAGTGACATTAGATCAGCCCCCTCGCTCTTGGCCTTCTGAAAAAAGGTCAAAACTTGGCTGTTTGAGCAAGCGTTTGAAAAGACAGTGTAACTGACATGGGATTGGAATTACTGGACTACGATATTGGATTTTGTTTTATTTGGAGACGAAATGTTGTTTTTATTATTGTCATGTTTTATTTCATTGCTAATGTTTTAACTGTTTTAAGTGCTGTTTTCAGGATGCTGTTGGCATTCAATTTATTGCCTTGTAAACCGCCCTGAGTCGCCTTCGGGCTGAGAGGGTGTGGTTTACAAATGTGCTAAATAAATAAGGTAGGGAAAAGTCTCCCACATCCACAATCCCGACCTGTTGAGGAGCCAGTGTGACAGAATGCCTTGAACATTGGGATGATGACTCTGGAGTCCTGGGTTCAAACCTCTGTTGGGCCATGGAAACCCAGTGGGGTGACCTTGTGTGAGTCACACTCTCTCAGCCCAAGGAAGGGAACTGCAAATGCCTTCTTGAAAATATCACGTCAAAGGTACTTCATCACACTAGAGAATGAATCCGTTTTAAAATCTGGTGTCTTTTTCCTGCAGAATCCTAAGGTTTGTAGTTTAACGAGGCTGTTAAAGGCTCCTCCCTAAACTACAAACCCCAGAATTCTGCAGGAGGCATCACATTCTCTAGTGTGATGAGAACCAAGGTGACGGGGTCACCATAAGTGAGATGCAACTTGGAAGACAGTTGTCCCTGCCCTTTGGGGTACTCTACACTGTAGAAGCAATGCAACTGGACACCACTTGAATTGTCGTGGCTCCAGGGGCGGTCCTACAAGGTAGGCCAAGTAGGCGGCCGCCTAGGGCGCCATCTGGGAAGGGGGCGCCATCCTGGCCGCATGGGGCGCCATCCTGGCCCTGCCGATGTTCCTCAGGCAGCGCCGCAGCTGCCTGCTTTTTGACCGCGGACTTGTGCGCTCCGACGCCGCTTCTGGGCACGCGCGGAGGTTTTCACGCAGGCACAGTCGCTCTGGAGCTGAAGTTGAGCGCAGGAGCAACTGCACATGCGTGAAAACCTCCGCGCATGCCCAGTAGCTCCCTTGTGCAGAAGCCTGTAAGCAAAGCACTCCCTATCGGGCAGGCAGGGAGTGCTTCCCCTCTCCCCTTACCTCCGCTGCGCACGCGCGTTTGCAGGGAAGGAGAAAAGAATCAGTGAAGGAAGTGTAAGTGAAGGAATGAATGAAGGGCTTTCCTCCTCCTCCTCCTCCTCTGTGACCTCTTCTCTCCCTCCTTCCTTTCTTCGGCTCTACTTCTGTCTAGACCTGAGGGGCCTGAGGCTATGAGGAGTTGTGGGAGTTGGAGGCCAAAACACCTAGAGGGAGGGAGGGAGGGCCCAAGTTTGCCCAGGCCGCGCTGCCTGTATTCGACCTCATTGGAACATTTTGGCTGTTTTCCTATTTACATTTACATTGGGATCCTAATTTTGGACTTATGGGAGACTCCTATGAATTATGGGTCGGGTGGTAGGTAATATATTCTGATTTTGATGCATTTACATTGCATTTCTTGTTGATTATTATACAGTTCTGCTTAATATTGTCATACAATATAATACAAATACAATATAACAATAGAATGATGATATATTTTATATTACATGTAATATTACAAACAATATTGCAGTATAGTGGTATTGTACAAAATAGTAATATATAATATTTTATTTTACTTTATTTTGGGTTATTTGAGTTTTATAGGAGTAATGAAAATATTTAGTAGAGGATAATTTTGTTTAAATAAATAATTTATTATTTTATAATAATAATATAATAGAATGTAACATTATATTATAATGTCAATATATTATAATATAATTATATTGTAATGTAGTATAATATAATTATGATATAATATAGTATGAGTATGGTATAATATATTGTATATACACTGATACAATATAATACTACTAATGGTATTGTGATATTATAATTGTATATTTGTTTTACATGGGGGGCGGCAAAATAATGTTTTTTGGGGGGGGCACCAAAATAATGTTCGCCTACCATTTAAAATTACCTTAGACCGCCCCTGCGTGGCTCTCTATGCTGTGCAATTCTGTGGTTTGCAGGGAAAGCGAAAGAGCGAGAGTGCTGTCAAGCTGCATTCATTCCGCAGTGTAGATGCACCCTTGAAGCTGTAAAATCTACGCACTGGGGTTTCTCCAAGCCCCCCCCCCCCTTGGTGCAGAGTAGAAGGCAGGCCAAAAGGCCCGGGGAAGCAGCCCCCTTCGGTGCCCTTTCTGCCACTCTCCCCGTTAACCCGCGGCACCTACCCCCGCCACATGCTGCCCTCCAAGGACGTAGCCGCCGGAGCCTCAGGAAGAGAAGGAAGGCGCCTCCGCAGCAGCAGCCGCAGCCATAGCCATGGACGGGTCTCCTTCCTTGCAAGGCAGAGCGCAGAGCTGGCGTTCAATGCAGGGCTGCCCGCTTCCCTTGGCTTTTCCTCCCCTCCTGGAGCCGCTGCGGCAGGCGCTGGGAACCCTCCCAGCCCAGCTGCCCGGACGCCTCCGCAGCTGGAGGAGAAGGGATGGGCGGGGAGGGGGCAGGAAAGGAGGAGGAGGAGGGGTCACGTGACCTTCCCGAAAGCTCCCCCCCCCCGTTTTCACGTGACCCCCCCCTTCTCCACCTCTATCCTCTCACGGACGAGGCCATTCATAGAACGGAATCCTAAACTTGGAAGAGACCACTAAGGGCCATCTAGTCGAACCCTCTGGGATACTCAATCAAAGACTACCAGCACACTACTCCGTGGCAGTCTGTTCCAAGGCCGGCTTGCTGTGAGTTTTCCCGGCTGTATGGCCATGTTCCAGAAGCATTCTTTCCTGACATTTCATCCACATCTTTGGCAGGGGGATTCCAGACAAGAATCAATCAAATCTTTCCCACTCAGGACTTCTTTTCACCCAAGAGTTGTGGTTTTTTTACAAGGTCTTTAGCCTCCTCTGCCCAAAACATGATCATACGGCCCGAAAAACTTACAACAACCCAGTGATTCCGGCCACGAAAGCCTTCAACACCACAATCAGGGCCAGCTGACACCTCCCAACAAAGGATTCCCCCAGGCAGCAACCAGCCAGGCTTTGAAGCTACAAGGCCATTCAGTTCTAATCAAGCTGGCCAATTGCAACATTCACACTTGCCTCAAGCAGGAAGAGTTCTTTCTCCCACCCTGGACATCCCATGTATACTGTATATAAACTCCAATTGCCTAGTAACTAGTTAGTTACCAACAGGCCTCCCAACCTCTGAGGATGCCTGTCATAGATGTCAGCAAAACGTCAGGAGAGAATGTTTCTGGAACATGGCCATGCAGCCCAGAAAAATCACAGCAACCCGGCCATGGAAGCCTTCGACAACACATTGTTCCAGGGTCTTTAAAACCTTTCCCACTCAGGACTCCTTTTCACCCAAGAGTTGTGGTTTTACAAGGTCTTTAGCCTTCTCTGCCCAAAAGTGCTGGTGAGCCGCTAAACTGCCACTCCCAGGATTCCAGAGCATTGAACCATGACAGTAAAAGTGCTGCCAAACTGCATTTATACTACATTGTGTAAATCAGGCATGGGCAAACTTCGGCCCTCCAAGTGTTTTAGACTTCAGCTCCAACAATTCTTAACAGTCTAAGGCCTTTCTCCCCCCCCCCCATTGCTTAAACAAAAGGAAGGGGCCTGAGGCTGTTAGGAATTGTGGGAGTTGAAAAAGTTCCAAACACTTGGAAGGCCCAAGTTTGCCCAGGCCTGGTGTAGATGCAGAGACAGTGCTGCCCAAAAGAGAACCAGCAGGAAGAGATTTAACAGTTCAGTCAACTGTCAGAATTTAAGACACACCTGAAGACCCATCTCTTCCAGCAGCCTACCCAGTCAATTATTAACTATGAGTTTTACATTTACATTCTGTACCAGGCCTGGGCAAACTTGGGTCCTCCAGGTGTTTTGGACTTCAACTCCCACCATTCCTAACAGCCTCAGGCCCCTTCCTTTTTTCTCAGCTACTTATGCAGCAAAGGCCTGAGGCTGTTAGGAATGGTGGGAGTTGAAGTCCAAAACACCTGGAGGACCCCAGTTTGCCCAGAGCTGTTCTATATCTATTGTATTTTAATCTGTGCATTTTATAAAAATACTAGCTTGGGGACCCGGCGGTGCCCGGGTCATTTGAGAAGTGCAGCAGGATGTAGAGTGGGTTATGGGGGCTCTGTGTGCCAAATTTGGTCTTGATCCATCATTATTGGGAGTTGCAGTGGTATCATAAAATTACTGAAGGTAGTGCAAGTCCCATCATCTCTGGTCCACCCTCCCCCAAAGTGTAGTAGGATGTAGATTGGGTCATGGGGGCTCTGTGTGCTAAGTTTGGTCTGTATTGGTGAATGGATGAGGGTTGCATTGTTTTTAGGAAGTGAGTGAAGGTACTTCAAGTCCCATCATCCGTGGTCCATCTCACACAAAACTGCACCAGGATGTAGAGTGGGTCATGAGGGCTCGGTGTGCCAGGTTTGGTGTTGATCAGTCATTGGATTAGGTTTGTAGCAGTCTTGGAAAGTGAGGGAAGGTGCTGCAAGTCCCATCATCCATGTTCTGCCCCCCTCCAAACTTCAGTAGGATGTAGAGTGGGTCACTGGGGCTCTGTGTGCCAAGTGGTGTCTTTATCGGTGTTTGTTGGGGGCCGCAGTGGTCTGTGGGAACAGAGGGGTGTGTAGGTACTACAAATCCCATCATCCATTGTCAGTCCTCCCCCAAACCTCACCAGGACGTGAAGGCAGTCATGGGGGTTGTGTATGCCAAGTTTGGTCTCAATCAGTGATTGGATGAGGGTTGCAGCAGACTTGGGAAGTGAGTAGAGGTACTTCAAGTCCCATCATCCATGGTCCACCTTCCTTTGATCTGCACCAGGATGTAGAGTGGGTCATGAGGGCTCTGTGTGGCAGATTTGGTGTTGATCAGTGATAGGATTAGGTTTGTAGCAATCTTGGAAAATGAGGGAAGGTACTGCAAGACCCATCATCCATGTTCTGGCCCCCTTGGAAAATGAGGGAAGGTACTCCAAACTTCAGTAGGATGTAGAGTGGGTCACTGGGGCTCTGTGTGCCAAGTGTGGTTTTGATCAGTGTTTGTTGGGGGGCCACAGTGGTCTGTGGGAACAGAGGGGTGTGTAAGTACTACAAATCCCAAAATCCATGGGTCATGTCCCCCGAACCGCACCAGGATGTAAAGGGAGTTAGGGGGGTTATGTGTACCAAGTTTGGTGCAGGTCCATCACCTGCGCTGGTTGCTGTGGCCTGTGAAAGTGCCCGCGCCGGTCGCTGTGGCCTGTGAAAGTGGCTGCCACATATCCGCCCTCCCGCCCTCCCGCCCTCCGCACACATACAAACATTCCGCTTTATAAAGGTATACAGATACAGATGTTTTAATATATGTTTTCATAGGACATATGTTATGATGATGTTGTATTTTAACTGTCTTGTGCCCTGCCGAGAGCTATAAGGAGAAACGGATAAAAAAAATACAATTATTTATTCATTCATTTGTTATTCAAATTTCTATGCCACCACTCCCCAGGGGCTCAGAGTGGCTTACAAAATATAGAACAAACACATAAAAACCAATAAGACCAGTTAAACAAACTAACAAGGTTTGAACGCCTGCCGGAACAGGTATGTCTTACACGCCCTACGGAAAGTTGGTAAATCCTGCAGGGCACGAATTTCTGAAGGCAAGGTGTTCCAAAGGGATGGTGCCATGACCGCAAAGGCCTTACGCCTAGTCGCTCTTAAGTGAAAAGTCTTAAAACTAGGGACTTCCAATAGATCTTGGTCCTTTGAGCAAAGTGATCTCTGGAGTTTGTAGGGAGTGAGTTGGTCCCTCAAATACACTGGCCCTAAACCATATAAGGCCTTAAAGGTAAGAACCATCACTTTGAAGGTAATCCGGTGCTCAATCGATAGCCAGTGTAGTTGCTGCAGAATTGGTGTTATATGACACCTCACCGGAGCCCCAGCGAGGAGTCAAGCAGCCGCATTCTGTACTAACTTGAGCTTCCGGATCACTGACAAGGGTAGACCAATGTAGAGGGCATTACAGTAGTCCAACCTTGAGATGACTGCGGCCTCGATCACCATGGCTAGGTTGTCCTTAGACAGGTAGGGGGCCAGCCGTCTAGCCTGCCGCAGATGGAAAAAAAGCGGTTCTGCTAACGGCGGAGATCTGGGCCTCCATTGTCAGCAGAGGGTCCAAAAGAACTCCCAGACTCTTTACCAGTGATGATGGGCATAATACCTCGCCATCCAGGGTAGGCAACTGGACATCCCCCTGCCTGGTCGACCCAGTCAAAGGATCTCTGTCTTCGCTGGATTCACCCTCAACCTGCTGGCATGCAACCATCCAGTAACAGCTTCAACACACAGATGAAAGTTTTCGGGTACAGAGTCTAGCCGGCCAACCCTCTATCCTCAATACAAGCTGAGTGTCGTCAGCGTACTGATAGCACTCTAGCCCGAAGCCTCGAACCAACTGAGAAAGCGGTCGCATATAGATGTTAAACAGCAGAGGGGAGAAAATGGCCCCCTGGGGAACCCCACATAATAGAGGGGACCTTTCGAAGACCAAACCTCCGCTCTCCACTCGCTGACCTTGGTTGTGGAGGAAGGAGGACAGTCAATTTAGGGCTGGCCCCTGACTCCAACAACAACAAGGCGGTGGGTCAAAAGATTGTAATCAACCGTGTCAAATGCTGCCGTAAGGTCCAATAACACAAGCAGTGCTGACCAAGTTTATGACTAAACTTTTATGACTAAACTGTAGGAGAAGAATCCACTCATTAGAAAGACAAAAATGCTTGGTCAAATGGAGGATCATAGGAAGACAGATGGATAGATTCAAGCCATTGATGTCCTGAGTCTGAAAGATGGCACAGGAACACAGAGGTCACTCATGAATAGACTTGCCATAAGTCAAAGTTCATTTGACAGCAGTTCAGAACAAGAAATCTCTCATTTTTTGGTCATCCATATGGCTCCTGGAGTTTCCCAAGAACAGAAGCAGGCTTCTCCTGATTTTGAGCAATGCTTGGCAATTTCTTCTTTGGCCTTTGGCGATTGCAGCAATCAAGAGGAGCAGGGAAGGAAGTAGCAGCAGGTATTGCTCAGTAAGCAGTTGACAGGAATATCAAGATGTCCTTGAAGGGTAATTCACTGCAAGAGTTGTCTTTTGTTATCTTTTGTCAGATAGAGTTTAATGGAAAGCCAGAAGCTGAGGAAAACCCGGGCTTTTCAGTTTGAGAGCTGTCTCTTTCTTGATCCCACAGTAAACCCATTGGCTATAGCACCTAGGGACTTCTAGGAGTTGCGGTCCAACAACAAAAGGCCGAACAAGGTTTAGGGTTACAGCCTGTGTTAGACAGGGTTACACTCCCCCTGAAGATACAGGTGGTGTGCAGCTTGGGAGTTCTTCTGGAGTTCTTCTGGAGTCGTTGCTGAGCCTGGAACCCCAGGTTTCAGCGGTGACCAGGGGAACATCCACACAATTAAAACTTGTGAGCCAGTTGTGCCCGTACCTTGGGAAGTCAGACTTGGTCATGTTAGTCCACACTCTAGTTACATCTCGAATAGACTACTGCAACACGCTCTATGTGGGGCTGCCTTTGAAGGCTGTTCGTTAGCTACAAATGATCCAACAGGTGGCAGCCCAATTGCTCACCAGAGCAGCATACAGGGAGCATACAACCGCCCTTTTATGTCAGCTCCACTGGCCGCCAATCTGTTCCTGAGCACAATTCAAAGTGCTAGCTTAAACAGTTCTGGCCCAGCTTAAGATCATCTGGGGAGCCACTGCTCTCAGTCCCACCTCCCTCACAGGTGTGATTGACCGAGATGAGAGACAGGGCCTTCTCAGTGGTGGCCCCTTGACTGTGGAACTCCTTCCCCAGTATTGTTAGATCAGCCCCTGCCCTTCTGACCTTCCGCAAGAGAGTGAAAACGTGGCTTTGTGACCAAGCCTTTAAAGAACTTGTGCAGTAGATGGACTTGAATTTATGTGCAATGACCATTAGAACGGCCCAGATTATGCTCATGGATTACGTGCTTAACTCTTAATATTGTGTTTTAAAATTTTTTAATGTACTTTTAAATTTTATTTTAATATTTATTTAAGTGTACATTGTGTTTTAGGGCATCGAATTGTTGCCTGTATGTAAAGCTGCCTTGAGTCCCCTCCGGGGTGAGAAAGGTGGGGTAGAAATGTCATAAGTAAATAAATATCTTAAGGGATACACTTTGCCCACCGCTGCCTTAAAAACTAAAACCTTTATTATGATAGAAGCTTCTATTAATAGCAGTCTACTTCCTCATAGGTATGAAATGTTAGAAAACATAGGTGCAATGTAAAGATCTGTCTCTTTTCTGGGTGCAATGCAGAGGTTCCTGATATGGCATAGAGCAGGTACTTTCACATTAAGCAGTATGCAGGTGCATCAGAGCATTGATTTTAACTACAGGTCCTCAGTGGTCTAATTTGGGATTTTATGGGTATTTTCTCCTGTCCCCTCAGGTTTATGCTCTCTCATATGGTTAAGAGTACTGAAAGGCTTGCATTTTGGCTGGTTCTAATAAAAGGCATGCCCCATAATTTTTCTCAAGGTCCAACATGCTATCTGTTTCTGTTACACAAGGTTTGGGGAAGTGGACTTTAGGATTATTTGTTTTCTTGCTCCTTGCTTCAAAATACCAGAATCTGGAACCACTCAATGAAAGTAACTGGTAGTTTCTTTTCTTTTACAAAAAGAAAAAGAGTTTATAACTCTTTGCTCTGTGAGTTTATAACATAGTTTGAATTTAAAATATGCCAAAATAGCAAAGAAAGAAGTCTTAGAGAGGGTGTGGACCTGTCTCTAGATCTTTCCAAATTAGGGCCTGGCTTTTTATTTTACCATCAGTGGATACAAGGAACAATCATTTCCCTTTCTTATTTCTGACATCTTGATAAATATTTGGAAAGCTGTGAACTATTTTCTCCTCAATTGTCTCTTTATGGAGGCAAAGAACACCAAGTTTGTGCTATGTTTGCTCATATAGACCTTTTATTATCCTGTGAGCTCTGCCCAGAATCCTTTCCAATTCGTCAACATCCTTCTTGAATTGTAATTCCTGGAACTAAACATCATTCTCCAGGCATGTTTTTCCCTGTATACGTGCATATGGGGAGTTTGGCACTTTGCAATAACTGGAGCACACATACACACAATTAATATTGGGCCTATCAGGACATGGAAACTGGACAAATATACAGAATGTAAGGGGTTTCTTCACATGTTCGTAAATATAACATTTCCAATATAATTAAAACAAAGCTCTATGCATGTCCACTCTCATATTTCAGACTGATAATCAAATACATCTGTGAATACTTGTGTGCATGACAACTCTGATTCACTTGATCCACCCATGGTTGAATCCCATTTTTCAGCCATTTTAAAAATGTCTCAGTTACTTTCTTGTTGGAGGTTGCAGATATAAATAAATAAAAGCTTTACCACTGTTTCTGAACCCAAATATACCCTGCAGTATAATAATGTGTCACTCAGGTTTGTGTAACGAGTAACAGTAACTTTACTTCAGTTCAAAAGGTCAAACAGAGCAACAATATGATATTGGAGGTGACCCCCCCCCCCAGGACTCTGTAAAAGATAGTTCAAAACCAAGGAATTCATAGTTTTACCAAGGATACCAGGCTGTAATGATCCACTAATCCCCTATCTCTCCACCCATGTGGGAACCTAAGGCTCTTCCCATGGCCCCACATGGCAATGCCCCTGTAACCCACACTTATGAACTTTCTTGAACTTTTATGAGACTTTTGCCTACTTTTGAAGGACTTTCAGAAACTTTTTGGAAACTTTTTCTTTTCAAACCCCATGGCCTCTCCCCATGATTTATGAATTCTAATGGACTCTGGTGGGTGGGATGGGTTGATTATCAGATGATGTGGTTCCCATTTCCCTCCAATATGAATGTATTCCCTATATGCTTACCCCTTCCCTATGTCTCTATATGAAAATATGAAATGCCATCTCTTCATGAACCCAGCATATCAAGGCTCCAGGGAATCTCTCATTTCCTGGGCTAGTAGATCCCTAAACAAAGAAGGATTTAACAAGAACACTTGCATGGACAATAACAGCAGACATGTCCCTTCAAACCTCAGAGTAAGCCCATTTGAAGGATATGTCCCTTGGCATGATTTTATCATTCCTCACAAAGGGGACATCTTGCCTTTGGGAGGATTTGGATATCCCAATTGCCTCACTCATTGTTTTCATTCCCTCGGCCGATACCAAAGACAACATCCCATATCCAGGACTAAGGATTACCAGGGTCTGACACCCATGCCAGACCAAGATGTTTATTTCATTCACTTGGAACAATACAAAAAGCTAGCTTGAGGACTCTTCGAGTTATCACTGGCACTTGGACAAACAGTAAGTCATTTAATCCACTAATAATTTCCTCCCAGTTCATTGTTTCCCACCTGGAGCCCAAAGCAGCGCTGGCTTCCTGATTGGCTGAGGCGCAGCAAAGTCGGCTGCGCCTCCCTGCCAGCTGATGATTCCAACCAATCAAAACACAAAACAAGGGAAGTAGTTCAGTTGGATTTTCTTCTATTCAAGAATATAATTCTTTTATCTAAATTCATGTAAATTAATGTAATCCAATATATATAACACAAAATTATTATTGCTTTAAAGTACATATGCATAGAGCATGGACACTTTCATATGGAAAATGTTGATGCCAAAATTGTTGCTACTCACGCAACTATACCAGTCCTGCATCTTGAGTTGAGTTCAATGCAATTAAGTGAAATGAGACACGTTGCGTGAATCACCAGTTCCGTGTTGTCGGAAAATAAACCCAAAGTATTTGTAATCCACAAAAGTTTTTGGTGTTTCAAATGAATATGAAGCAGTGTAGAGATAAATCAATAGGTATTTGTAATCCACAAGGATCTGGTCTCCCGATGTGATATCGGGCAGCGTGGAAAGCAAGCTATAATCCAACGAAAATTCAGAAGTAGAGCGGTCCACACTACATATGCTCCGCAATAGGTTGTGTCCCGCCTACGGGAGAATATACATGGATCCAACCCATTTCGTGGTCTTCCTCAGGGCGGTCACGAGAGGGATAATCCAGAATTGTCAGTTTCTAGAATATAAGAACAATGCCATAGTATCCCAATACAACAAGAAGGGATAGTAACAAGGTTAGGAGTTCAGCAACGTGTCTCATTTCACTTGATTGCATTGAACTCAACTCAAGACGTGGGAGTAGCAACAATTTTGGCATCAACATTTTCTATATGAAAGTGTCTACGCTCTATGCATATGTACTTTAAAGCAATAATAATTTTGTGTTATATATATTGGAGTACATTAATTTACATGAATTTAGATAAAAGAATGATATTCTTGAATAGAAGAAAATCCAACTGAACTATTTCCCTTGTTTTGTGTTTTGGATACGTAGTGGGGAGTAGCCAGGGCCGAACCTAGGTAATTTTAAATGGTACATAGACAAATTTGGGCCCTCCAGGTATTTTGGACTTCCTACTGGCTGTTTGGAATTGTGGGAATTGAGGTCCAAAACACACGGAGGGCTGAAGTTGGCCCATTATATATATATATATATATATATATATATATATATATATATATATAAAGGAAGTGGTCGTGTAACGGGGCAAATGCACGCCAAAACTACATTCCCCACACACACGAAAATCACAGGGCCACTTATCCATACCACAAGGTACATCATCCACCCACTAACACACCCCTAAACAACACACAACACCCCCAAAACATCCACCGAAACACAACATAACTACGCATGCGCAAAACACCGCACACACAAAATGGCCGCCAACAAAACATCACAGAACCACGCATGCGCAAATTCAAACCACATCCCAGCAGAAAACAATCCACAACCCCCCTCCATGACTACCCACTACCCCACATAAACAAGAACACGCACACACACCTCTTCCGCAGCCTTCTCGACCTCCTTCACCGCCTCTACCCCACTGCCGAACACGAGCGGCCACTCCACATCCGGCGACGGAGGACACAACGGGGGAGCAGATCCCACCAGCAGAAGCCAAAGGGAGGCAGGGCCGAAGGGAGAGCCTCCATTACACGGCCGGCGACGCCGCCATGCCCGGCTCTTCCGCCCCCTTCTCGCTCTCCTCCGCCGCCTCTCTTCCGCTGCCCGGGAAAGAAACCAAGCCGCCATGGCCACGGGACTACAGTTCCCAGAAGGCACCGCACGGCTCCATGGCAAAGAAGGGTGCAGGAACAGGAAGTCGCCGTGTGGGGCCTTCTGGGAACTGTAGTCCCGTGGCCATGCCTGCTTGGTCCCCAGCCAGTAGCCCCTCACCTTAGAGAGAGGCAGGCATGCAGCAGGCGCTCCACACGGCAGCCGCTTCCAGCCCTTCCCAGGAAGAGGAGACGCGGAACTCCCCAAACAGAGTTGCGAGGCTCCGGCCGGGGAAGAGGTGCGCTGTAGCTTCTCCTTCCCCCTCCAAGATCTTCTTCGCCTCCCTGCTTCAATTTCCCTCAATGCTTTCTCCCTTCGAGGAATGCGGAAAGGAGAGGGAGGCTTCTCTCTCCTTGCCCAGGGCAAACCTCTTCCTCCCTTCCCGTCTCACTCCCCCACCCCCCCACAATCACACACACTTCTCTGCCACTCATTCCCCACCCCACTCTTCCCTTTCTGTAGATTCCTCCTCCCTCTCCCAATTTAAACTTCCCCCATTCTCCAGCCCCTCTCCCTCCACTTCCCAAAACCACCCTTCCCCACTTTCCTCCCTCTCTTTCCCATGCCATTCTTCCCCCTTTCACACACATAAATACATACATACACATACAAAAACATCTATACATATAGACACATTCTAAACATATAGACACAAACACACATATACAGCACATACAAACACACATAAACACCATAAAACCACATCCCAGCAGACACATATATACATACACATATATACACATACACACACATATATACACATACACACACATATATACATACACATATATACACACCCACACATATATACACACACATACACACATGCACACACAAATATACATACACACATATAAACATGCACACACATATACACACACACATACATATATACACATGCACAAACCCATATATATGCACACACATATATACATATATACACATGCAAGCACTAAACACATGCACAAACATATATACACATACACATACATATACACGCACATATATACACATGCACACACCCACCAAGACCATAAGTAACATCAACTCCAACCCTTACAAACTCATACTTTCTCACATCTCCTAAATAGGGCACAGCAACGCGTGCCAGGTTCAGCTAGTGTGTGTATATATATATATATATATATATATATATATATATAATTTAAAAATGGGTTCATAGAAGCTGTAACAAGTTCATTAAAAGGCCCTTTGGGGTTGGAAAGATTCACTGGGGATGCACAGAAGCCAGTGGGGGCACGGGGAAGCTGGGGTCCTTTAATCAAAGATGGGAAACTACAGATCCCAGTCTGGAAGGGTCAGCAAGGCTTTTCAGGAGTCCAGGGCTCCCAAGGAGTGACCGCAGCAGGTACCCCGGAGTTGGCAAACTTCTGGATGGTCACTGAAGTGGAAGTACAAACATAGTTGCTGCAGGAAGTCATGGACTGGAATCACCAAGTCCCCAGGTTGACTTTTCTGAAACAAATTCGTATTTACCAGGGCGCAGAAGTCCAGAATACAAAAACTAAGATAGCCATTAGTCTTGGAATTAATTCAGGAAAAGAATGACACCTGTTTGGAGGTGATCCATTGACCTGCAAATACGGGGGCCCGATGTGGTTTCATATCCGCAGTTTTGGCCTTCCCGAAACACTATAAGAGTATCCCGGGCGAGCCGGCAGCAATCTGCGGCTCGGGAAGGGAAAGGTTCATGTTGAAGAGTAGTTAGAGTCAATAAAGGACACATGGTATCATTATGGAGAGGAGAGTTTTATGCAAAGGATACTTTTTATTGGGGATTGTTACATTGTCAGGGCAAAGGGTAAGAGAAAGGAGAAGCATGAGGGAAATAAGTCCTCAGTTGGAGCTGCTGCTGTGGCCACAATCCCCTCGGTGCTGGCTCAACCAGATGTTCAGGAACTACGGAACTCTCTGTTGCAGTTCAGATCAACCTATAAGCAGGGTCTGGTGGATTCGTCAACCACAATATGTCACTATGGTTTCACTTTGTGCCTCATCACACTAGAGCATGGAACCACTATGAAGTAGTGTAGTGAGGCCCAGGACCTCTCTGGCTGGGCATTTTAAAAGCCCCTCCCCTAATCTACAAGCCCCAAAATTCTGCAGGAAGCAGCAACCAGATTTAAAGTGGAGTCATTACTTCCTGTGGAATCCTGGAATTTGTGGTTTAGCCAAAAGCACCACAACAGTTTTCTGGCCGCGAACTCTAAGGGTCCTTCCAGACAGCCCTATATCCCAGAATATCAAGGCAGAAAATCCCATGTTACCTGAGTGTGGGTTCAGATAACCCTGTTCAAAGCAGATATTGTGGGATTTTCTGTCTTGATATTCTGGGATATAGGGCTGTCTGGAATGGTCCTAAATGCTTGTCCACCAGCTGCAAATCCCAGTGAGACTGACCAATGTGCAGGCCCCTGCATTCAAGCTGATCTGAACCACAGCAGGGAGTTCTACCGTTCCCGAATGTCTGGTTGGGACAGCATTGGTGAGACTGTGGTTTTAACTAAAAGCCACTTTCTGTCTCTTTGATTTCCCTATCCTAACAATGTAACAAATCCCCCCGCCCAATAAAGTATCTTTTAATTGCAACTTTTTCCTCCTTGTAGTGATACATTGTGTCCCTTTACTGCATCTAATGCTTTCTAACATGAACCCTTCCCTTTCCAAGCCGCAGATCGCTGCCGGCCCACCTGAGATGCTCTTACAGCGTCCTCTGGATAAAACCACAGCAATTAAAGTGGAATCATAGTGCTATAACTGTGTGGTAGAGAGAGACTTTTGATAACTTAAATATATCAAGGACCCCTTCTACATGGCTGAATAAAATCCCACACTGTCTGCTTTGAACTGGAATATATGGCAGTGTAGACTCAGATAACCTAGTTCAAAACAGATATTGTGGGATTTTCTGCCATGATATTCTGGGTTATATGGCTGTGTGGAAGGACCCAAGTCTTGTTTGGTGTTATCCACACTGACCAGGGAGTAGGAGTGGAGGATTTCAATTTGGAGAAGGATTGGGAAATGCTTGCAGATGGAAGTTTGTGCTTCATCAGTTCCTAATGGGAGAAGTCCTTCTCGTCATCTAATAGCAAGGGAAAGGAAAAGGTCCTTCAACTGTGAAAACTGCTTTGCCAGAGCCAACTCCAGCACCATTCCAGCTGTACAGCTGGGAGAACACATCATTGCAGAAACATATGGCAGGGGATTTAAATTGGCACCAGACCTTGAGGCTCCTTTGCCTCCAGTGCATCGCTGTCTGGAATGCTGGATCCCCCTCAGAGCTGAGCTCAGACAGCTTTAATTGTCTCAGCAGGAAACACCAGAGTTTAGAGCAGTATTATTCTGCAGCACAGGAAATCAAAAGAGGGATCAGCAAGAGATGACAGGAATCTTGAAATGGGGTTAGATTGCTGAGAGTAATTTGAAGCCTTATGGAGGCAAGAAAAAAAGTAGCAAGGCTGCTGCAAGCAAAAAAATTAGAGAAATGTGCAGTGTTTGGAAATGTTACTTTTCTGCATATAACCTCACAGCCAGCATGCTTTAGTCATCCCTTGCAAAAGTAAAGTTTTCTTCTGGAGCTGTTAGATTAAATTAGATGCTCTGTCAAATTTTCCCTTTTGCGTGACATTAGGGAAGGAACTTAACCCATTCTGAGGCCTTGAGAACAATCTGGAGACACATGATAAGGTTCAGTCGGGTGCCCAACCTCTGCCCTGTTGAGAGGTTGGATACTATGGAGAAATATCTCTAATCTCCTAAAAGCATGCATGTATCTTTTGCTCTTCCCAGAAGCCTGGCATCTCCCTGCTGTTTGCTTATTTGGTGACTATAGAATCATGGATTTGGAAGAGACCTCTTGGGCCACCCAGACCAACCCTCTGTCAAGAAGCAGGAAAATCACATTCAACAGATGGCCACCCAGCCTCTGTTTAAAAGCCTCCAAAGAAGGCTTTTGCATTGTAATTCAGTTTAAAATTGGACCCTATGAATAGAATCTTTAAATTCCATCAAAAAGCACAGAACACTGCAAATTTCGTTTACGGGTGGAAGGGGTTATTTTGTATTGTTATCCCAGCCCCCATGAAGGTGGGATATAATGAGCATGGTGATTAGATCATTATGAATAAACTAATTTAAATAATGTTAAGGCCTAAAACCTTTGGGCAGCAAAAAGGTCAGGGTTATTTCAGCCCAACAATTCAAAGCATTCTAATGTTCCTAAAACCTTTGGGCAGCAAAAGGTCACTTCCATGCGCACTTAAGCCCTTCCTTACCCTATTGAAAATCTGCCTATCCTCACATACACTCTTGTGGACCTAGACTTTTAAAAATAAACTGCTACTGTCATTGGCTTTAGTGGATCACTATGACAAGTTGTCACTTCATCTCCAAGCTTGCTTTTGTATTGTTGTTGAGCAAATTGGAAGGTATGTCTGTTCAGTATTTATGGGTGGAATTTAACTCAGATGTTTTCCTACAAAAACCACAAAAAGTCTAACATCATAAAAGGGTTTGAGAGGAAGTCTGACCTTGCTGAAGTTTATCCAGTGAAGAGATGTGGCAACATTTTTGTGGTCCATTGTTTTGCCCACTAAAATGGTGTGCTAATCTGGACCTTGGGGTTCGTAAAGGCTAACTAGGGAACTTTCTACACTGCCATATAATTCCGTTCAAATCGGATACACTGGATTTTAAATAGCAGTGTAGAAGGGCCATGGTTTTTTTTCCTTGTTTGAAGGATAACACAATGTAACATGATTTGTTGTCCCTGGGTTATAAATGCCATTTCCTAATTGGTTCTATCATAAAAAAAAACATGGAAAAGTTTATTAAACTTCTAAAATTTTGTTTTTGAACATTTTTTTTCATTAAAGAAATTTTTTTAACTTTTGGGGTTTTTCCCCCTCTTTGTATCAAAAGTGACTTGAGAAACTGCAAGTCACTTCTGGTGTGAGAGATTTGTCCGTCTTCAAGGATGTTGCCTAGGGGACATCTGGATGTTTTATCACCTCGTCTCATGGATTCAAACCACTGACCTTCAGGTTAGCATTTCAGCCGGCACAAGGGTTTAATCAATTGCGTCACCAAATAATAGAAGGATAAAAAACAAAAATGAATTTTCTGGAGTATAACTACTTTCAAAGTAAGTACCATACAATTAAACAGAAAATAACTTTCAAACCAGGAACATAAAATGTTTTGCATTTTGTTAGATAATAGTGTACTCATTTTATGTCATATACTACTGATAACTTTTGATGGTGAATCTAGTCATTTGTTCATATTTTTCCTTTGATATAAAGCAGTGGTTTCCAAACTTTTTTGGCCTACCGCCCCCTTTCCAGAAAAAGATTTACTCACCACCCCCCTAGAAATTATTTTTTAAATTTTTAATAGCAATTAAACAGAAAGATATACAGTATGTATTAGTATTTTTTACCTTTTTCGTAAAAATTAAATGTTTTAATGTGTTTTAATTATAATTTAAATATTATTTGAATTGCATGTTGTTTTTATGGCATTGAAAAAAGAAGGGGCCGGCACTGGACAAGTGAGGCCCACCTTGAAAACTGCCTCCCACTCGCCCCGCCCCATGCCGGGCCCAGCAAGCCGCGCTTGCGAGGACGTCCCCATTGGAAGAAAGAGGCAATACACAGGACTGCACCATGGGCGGGGTTGACAAGAAGGAGGCGCGCGCTGCGGTTTCCACGGCAACGCCTGCCCGAGGATTGCGTGCTTGTGACTGTGTCCCTGCGAGTTGGAATTCCCGGGCAAATGTTGCCATGGAAACCGCAGCATGCACCACCTTCCTCTTGTCAACCCCGCCCACGGCGCAGTCCTGTGTGTCGCCTCTTTCTTCCAATGGGGACATCCTCGCAAGCGCGCAGCCCTGCAAGTGGCAAGCAAGCCTGGCTCGCACCACCTCCCCTTACAGGAGTTCAGATGTCCCCCAAATTCTCCTGAGCCTCCCAGCACCCCCTTGGATCGCCCCACCACCCACCAGGGGTGGTACTGCCCACTTTGGGAACCACTGATATAAAGCATTATTTAGCTGCACCACTGGCGTTTACAGATGCGATGTTTAAAATTATGTCTGAAAGGTAATAAGAACTTGAAAACAGCCATACTATTGCTACTTAGAGACATGAAACTAGTGACAAAGATCAGTTATCACAGAAAGTGACTCCGTATCATTCAAACACAATAGCCTTGGTAGCAAAACAAACCAGGATGTGATAACCTTATCTCTTGGCTCATCCCACTGCAACTTGGAAAATACCTTAGATCTCATCATGGTATGTAAGGCACTGGCTGACTGTGAAGTAAGTGTATGTCTGCATGCATGTCTACGCACATGCAGGCATATGGGGAAACGTGACTGCTAAAACTCATGAGCTAATGATGCATCATGAACTGAAGTCACACTTTCAAGACAAGAGCTGTGGAATGTATAATCTCCACCTCTTGCCAAGATCCCCAAGGGAACGTCAACCACACAGTGTTTCTGCTGGTACCTTTTATCTCATTCAATGCACATTCTGCTTTTTGCTTTACTTAATTCTCTTCTCTGTTCACATTACTTTAGCACACTGGTTTCAAAGCTGACTGTGGCTTACAGTAGTGCTTTTCAAAATTGTGCTCCATGAACATTGCTGGCCCATGAATAATTGACTGCTAGTCTTTACTGAGTTCCAGGAAAGAAACAACTGTAGTCAGTGCTTACATATATGTTGCCGGTCTGTGCATATTAGAAAAAAAATCTTGCCTATCTCCCACATTAGAGATTTTTGAAAGTACTTGCATAGAGGACAGGTCTCTTTCAAAGGCAGAGAAGAGGTGCTATCCACCAGCCATGCTGAACTAAAGGTGTGTGCGTTTCTGGAGATGGAGGGATTCAGATGAGCAGCATGTTGTTGATATGAGTGTGAATCTAGATCTACATCAGCTATGCACACACAAGTCCATTTTTTCACAGACCTCCATTGGTCAATCTGAAAGCAGGACCTCTGTTTTTGCTACTTCTGGGTTCTGGGGGGAAAGAAAGAAAATTAATAATCAGCCCAGAAGGTTTTCCTATAACTTATTAGCCATGTAATAGTTAACTCTTATGGCTCTTATGGATCAAAGAATTTAAAGCTATGTGGGTGATTGGGAGTAGAGAAAATGACCAACTACAAAAGTAGTAATGAGAAAAGACAGTTCCATTGTCATAGATTAGCTGCTAACTAGTACTAATGAAGTCCCACAAAGTCATCAGCATGAACAGAAACAGTGTAGATGTAACAGAAATGGAAGAAATTGTGAGGAAATGTGAGCTGCAGATTCACTAAAGCAGTGTTTCTCAACCTGGGAGTCACAAGGGGGTTTCAGTGGGATCGCCAAGACCATCAGAAACACATATTTCTGATGGTCTTAGGAATCCCTTTGGGATAGTTATTTGGGTTCACAGTGCTCTCCAGATGTAGATGAACTACATTTCTCCTAAATCACTGTCAATTCATCCCAAAACCCTCCAGTATTTTCTTTTGGTCATGGAGGCCTCTGTGTGGGAAGTTTGGCCCAATTCTATCATTGGTGGGGTTAAGAATGCACTTTGATTGTAGGTAAACTATAAATCCCAGCAACAACAACTCCCAAATTTCAAGGTCCATTTCCATCGCCACTGCCACCACCACCACCCCCGCTCCACCAGTGTTCACATTTGGGCATATTGAGTATTTGTGCCAAGTTTGGTACAGATCCATCATTACTCTCTGAATGTAGGTGAAATAAAACTCCAAAACTCAAGGTCAATGCCCACCAAACCCTTCCAGTATTTTCTGTTGGTCATGGGAGTTCTGTGTGATAAGTTTGATTCAGTTCCATCATTGGGGGAGTTCCGAATGCTCTTTGATTGTAGGTGAACTATAAATCCCAGCAAATCCCAAATGACAAAATCAATCTTCCCCCCAAGCTCACCAGTATTCAAATTTGGGCGTATCGGGTATTTGTGCCAAATTCAATCCAGTGAATGAAAATACATCCTGTATATCAGATATTTACATTACAATACATAACAGTAGCAAAATTACAGTAATGAAGTACAAATCAATATCATTTTATGGTTGGGGGTCACCACAACATGAGGAACTGTATTAAGGGGCCGTAGCATTAGGAAGGTTGAGAAACACTATAAGGAAATGAATAAAACACTTTCCTGATCATTATTCAATTGCTAATGCTAATCAAGATAGCACCCTGTACATGAAAGCCAATCGCAAATGTAGATAAAGGCATAACTTTTGAGCCAGAGTAGGAAAGTTCTTTTTTTAAACAAATAAAATAAAAATAATGATATTTTAAAAGCAGCCAAAACTTTTTTAAAAGCAAGTGAAAAACTCAATTGGGACTGCCCTTGCCAAAGTGAGACAGCTGGGAGGTATGACACAACCTCCTTTTACTCACAGCTGGTTTTATTACTGGTGTCCATTTCCTAAGGGCTGGGGATACTGAGAGAACAAAAGGTAAATATTTCTTCTGAAACTGCTAGGTCTCCAGTAATAAATTCACCCCTTCCTCCACATTAGGATTGTGAAACAAAAACACTGAATGTTGGAAAGTCAGAGCCATATTCAAAATTGTTTTACAGTTTCTTTTTTTACCTGCTTCTCAAATGCAACAGCCTGCCTTGCCACTGCCTAAACTGGCTGGATAGGAGCCCTCCTGTGGCATAATGGGTTAAACCCTTGTGCCAGCAGGACTGCTGATCAAAAGGTCAGTGGTTTTAATCTGGGAAGCGGGGTGAGCTCCCATCTGTCAGCTCTAGCTTCTCATGTGGGGACATGAGGGAAGCCTCCCACATGATAATAAAACACCTAGGTGACATCTGAGCAACATCCTTACAAATGGCCAATTCTCTCACACCAGAAGCGACTTGCAGTTTTTCAAGTCGCTCCTGAAATGAAGGGGGGGAAATGGCTGGATAATCTGCAGGGTTTCAACCCTTCTAAAGTAACATTTCCAAACTCTGATGTCTCCCAATGTGAAGATTGACTCTCAGAGGCTGTGCAGGCTCACATACACACCCAGGGAAGGCGTCGAAACGGCTGATGGAAAACAGAGTCTTGGCACCTTCAAAGTTGTTTCTCCTCATTTTCCAGATTTGAGTTCTTTCAAAGCCCACGTCTGCAGACTATGTTTATTTATTTTTTCTAAATGGGCTTACTCCAATTTCTCTCACGCAGCAAGGGGCATCCGCCCTCCACTGGGCCAGGCAGCAAGGCAGGCGCAGCATCAGTTACTTGCTGCAGAAGACAATCGTAGATCTTTGGCATTGAATCCCCCCAGCTCTGAGAGCAGCTGTCTTTGCCAGGACATAGTGCCTGACACCAGCCAGCTGATTTGAAGCCAAGGGGAAGACAGCCTTCAGAGCTTGCTGCATTTTTCTCCTGCCCCCCAAAGTGCCAGAAACTTAGTATGTGTGTGTAAGTATGTTTATGTATTGGAATCTAGAGCTTCAAGACCCCAAACTGAGGTAGAAAGAGACAAACTGTATCCCAAACATTAAAAAAACACTCCCAGTTCAGATAAGGTATCACTAGCCCCCCTCTGTCAATAAGGAACACAAACAAGGGCCTTGAAGATACAAACTCCTGCCGCCCACACGTTCCCCTCATCCGGCCAAGAGGAATGTTTGCACAACCGGATGGAATGTGTTCGTGGAGAATCCCCTTGGGAGTCCTCCAATTGACAGATCTCATTTCAAAGCGGGGGTTCAAGGCAAGGAAAACTAGCATTCTGTCCTGGTCAGCATTAAATCGTTTACTTTCACTGCAAAACAACTCTTGCAGCAGGGAGGAAAGAGATGCTAGGACCAGGGAATGGGGGCATTAAAGGGGTGAAGTTAGACTAGACGGCTCTAATTGTACTACAAAGTTATAGCTCTATGATTCCATGTTAACTGAGTCGGTACCATCCTATAAAATTCTGGGGATTGCAGTTTAGGGCCCTTCCACACAGCCATATAACCCAAAATATCAAGGCAATCCACAATATCTGTTTTGAACCGGATTATCTGAGCCCACACTGTCATATAATCCAGTTCAATGTGGATTTTATGCAGCTGTGTGGAATGGATCTTAGAGAGGAGTACTTCACATCTGCAGCTACAGTACTCCAGCTCCAGCTATGTATCTGAAGATTCCACATAAGGAAATCATAGACAATCAGTGGAATCATAGTGTTATAATCATGTAGTGTGAATGAGGCCCTATCTAAACTGTCATATAAAAGATTATCTGCTTTGAACTGGATTATATGGCAATGTAGACTAATATATTCCAGTACGAAGCAGATTTTAAACCTAGCCGAATATATCTCTCCCTATGAATCTGTTAAAGGGTTAATATCTTCTGGGGAGGCCTTTCTCTTGATTCCACCTCTGTCGCAGGCGCAATTGGTGGGGACGAGAGACAGGGCCTTCTCAGTGGTGGCCCCTCGGCTATGGAACTCCCTTCACACTGAGATCAGACTTGGCCCCTCCCTCCTGGTCTTTAGGAAAAAGGTGAAAACTTGGTTATGTAATCAGGTGTTTGGGTACTGCAATATGTAGCAATATAAAAGTTAACAGGACTACTATGATATAAAGTTTTAAGAGATGTATAAGTTTTATTGGTTTTTAGTGTTATATTTGTATTGTGTGTATATTTTTTAATTACAGCATCGAATTGTGCCAAATTATGTAAGCCTTTCTGAGTCCCCTTTGGCATGAGAAAAGCAGGATATAAATATAGTAAATGAATAAATACATTTTATATGGCAGTGTAGATGGTGCCCGAGTTCCAGATTATTATGGAGAAAGCAGAGGGGAAATGAGCTCCATTAGGAAACAGGATAAATGTTGAACTGATAATTGTTTTTAAGCAGAGTAGTTTCAAAGAGAAATGCCCGCCCTTCATTAGTGCTTAGAAAAGTTCCCTTTTGGTATTGTTATGGATATTATGTCTTTTCCCCAGTTTACTTTCTTGTAGAAAGATAGGAAGATGGGTGACATTTTCTCTTTGGAAAATGAATTCCAGAGCCTTAGGCTAGCCACTGAGAAGGCCCTCTCTGGTGTTCCCACCATATGTACAGTATATTTGAGGGTGGTGGGATAAGGAGGAGATCTCAAGACATAGAAAGATCTGTATAGGAGAGCCTAGTCTTTCAGAAATCCTGGACCTGAAGGCTACAGGACACATATCCCAGAATCCCATAAGAAGTATGATCACAGGGAGATTGTGGGAGCTGTGGTTCAAAGACGTAATTTATGTAAGCTCTGTCTTTTATTAGAGGAAATGTAGGATATAACCGTTTATAAACAATTGAAATGTTACAGTAGACATCTACAAGCAAATTTGGATATTCCTATACTTTTTCCATTTTTGGCATTTCTTCCCTCAGATATTGTGGGATTGGTTTTTGGAAGGAGGCAGTGCTTGTTGGACAATATCTGCCACTTCTGGAGGCTTTCGAGAAGTCTTCTCATTACATTTTGATGATTCTCATTCCTCCAAACAATTTGGGACTGTGGAGACTCCAGAGGTGGATCTCGCAGAGGTCTGGGGCTTTGCAAAAAAGCTACTGGGAAGCTGTGTTGTCAAAGGTTTTCATGGCCAGAATATCTCAGTTGCTGAGAGTTTTCTGGGCTGTATGGCCATGTTCCAGAAGCATTCTCTCTTGACACACTGGGAAGCTGTCTATGGACTTTGACTTGTCCAATGCTGATGTAAGATGTTCCAAATCCTATTTTAAAAGCTTAGCTCAGAAGCACAAGAGATTCTTCGTGAATATCTGTCTCTACATGTGAAAACGGAATGACTGAATGGAAAGAAAAATGTTAATAGTGTTACGCAGCAGTGTATTTTGCCCAGCGTCCCAGCGCCCAAAGTCCAAATGCAAAAGACTCACAGACCAGAGTAAAAATGAACAGAAAAATCTTTACTCAGCAGAGATGAAACATAAACTTGCAATGTTGCATACAAAAATACAAGCAGTGCAACAAACTTACATAGTCCTTGTAAGTAACACAAAATAAGGCATCTTCATCATACATCAAATGAGAGGCCTCCCTGTCTGCCCTCTTTTGATGCAAAAATATAAACCTTGTTGTAAATAGCTATTCCACGGTATACATAGCCTAAATGAATAAATAAATAAATACATCAAATGAGAGAGCAAAAATATAAACCTTGAGTAAATAGCTATTCCACCATAGCCTCCTTCAGAGTAGCTTCTCCAAACTGCTCCTCAGAGAAAAGGCTCTCCAGAAGCTCTCCCAAAACTCCTGCAGGATCTCTCCATCAGCTCTCCTTCTGCTGAAACTGTATTCCAAAAACTCATACAAATATAACCCCTTGGGTGTGATCCAAGCTTGCTGGTTGACCTACATTACCAGCTGTACATGATAATTAAAATTATAAGGTTTTTCTTCAACACACACACATACTTGGTCCTGCTATGACTTTAGATAAGGGAATGGTGGAGTGCTGCAGCTTGTCACATAAGAAAAGCTCCCAACTCTTTCCTATGCTCTCCAACTGAGTTATGAATCTCAATACTAAGAATATGACTCTTGCCTCCATCACTGAACCAGTGGATGACCTTAGGCAAGCCTCTCTCACACACAGCCTTAGTTAGCCCATTTTAAAATGAAGAAATACGGTTGACGTACCTTACAGAGTTGTTATAAAGAATGCCATCACATATTGATTCTTTGCTTGATTTTGTTTGCTTTATGCCCCACATTTCTCCCCAAATGGAACACAAAGCTTATAACATAAGCAAACATATGAATGACACAGAATACTTGAAAAGACTAAGTCAATATTAAGTGTTGATATTATTCTGTTCTTGTTATTTGCTACTGAACTAATTTTGATTTGCTATTGAATTGGTTTTAGTTCTTGTTTTGAAAACATCTTACTTCCTGTTGAGATCAGAGGAGATTCTATGTAGGAATCAATAGATAAGAACAGTGCTGCTTCTATGAAGATATTTCCCTCCCCACAACAACAAAAATGTTTGAGGTACCATAAACTTGCAGTCTACTATACGATAGAAGTTTAAATAAATTGTTGCAATAGAGTGAAAAATATCTTAATCAGGAGGGCCAGCCTATGCCATTTTGCTGTCTGAGGGCAATTAGCAAATGATGTTCCCTGCCTTCTATATAAAAGTGTATCGTACCCAAATTCAGTCATTTCCTTTGGATGTAAGGGGCAGAAAATCATGCAACTGCTGCTCTACAAGGCTTTTTTTCATGTCAGGAGTGACTTGAGAAACCACAAGTCACTTTTAGTGTGAGAGAATTGGTTGTCTGCAAGAACAATCCCCAGGGAATACTCAGATGTTTTACTATCCTGTGGGAGGCTTCTTTCATGTTCCCACATGAAAAGCTGGAGCTGACAGACAGGACCTCGCCCCTCTCCCCGGATTCAAACCCCAACAGCAGCAGCAGGTGGTTTGCATGTTGGTGGGTCCAGGGGATGCCCAGATGTTTTACTATTCTGTGGGAGGCTTCTCTCATGTCCCTACATGAGAAGCTGGAGCTGACAGATGGGAACTCACCCTGCTTCCTGGATTCAGACCTCAACAGCAGCAGTGGGTGGCTTGCATGTTGGTGGGTCTGTGAATGTATTCCAGGTTTTAGACTTAACTTTAAAACGCATTCCAAGGTGCTAAACCTGCTTGAAAGGCCAAAAAGGACCCTGTATCTAGAGAAGCCTTGAAAGTTCAGAGTGGAACAGATTCATCATTCCACTGAGAAGGCTGCCATCAGCTACCAATAGCAGCAACATTCAAAGACCTGACCAGTATACA
Source organism: Anolis apletophallus (assembly GCA_030556195.1). Classification (NCBI taxonomy): domain Eukaryota; kingdom Metazoa; phylum Chordata; class Lepidosauria; order Squamata; family Anolidae; genus Anolis; species Anolis apletophallus. The sequence goes on along the minus strand of JARBWK010000002.1, from coordinate 102,609,378 downwards.
AAGGGATCTTTGAACTAAGGATCCATCTACAGGCTAGCTTCAAAGTGTGGCGGCCAGACAATACCCACAAAAGTGTAAAAGAAAGCCCTCGGTGTGCATCAGTGCTCTGTGGTGTGTATAATCACCATCCGGGCCTCAAACTGGTTTCCTGTGAAATCATTTGCACAGTGAAACCACTTTCTTCCATACTAATTCAAAGGGGCATTCAAGAGTCAGTGTAGAGAGAATTTAACTGGGAGAAGTTGGTAGCATAAACTCTTGTAGCATGAGTCTACAAAAGCTTATGCTATGGATTACTTTTTCTGTCTCAAAGCTGCTACAAAATTCCTTTGCAATGATAGTATCAAAACAAATAATATTACTGGGTTGTTGCAGGTTTTTCGGGCTATATGGTCATGTTCTAGAAGCATTCTCTCCTGATGTTTCACCTGCATCTATGGTAGGCATCCTCAGAGGTTGTGAGGTCCTCAGAGGTTGTGACCCCACAACCTCTGAGGATGCCTGCCATAGATGCAGGCAAAACATCAGAAGAGAATGCTTTTAGAGCATGGCCATATAGCCCAATAAACCTACAACAACCTAGTGATTCCAGCCATGAAAGCCTTTAACAATACAAATAATATTACGTTACACTGTTGTGCCATCCAAAATCTGATGCTTGAAATAGTAGCCTTACTCTGTTTAATGGTCCTGGTGAATACATCCTGCCTGAAGTTGCCAGTTCCCTGAAAACATTTTCACATGAAAAAGAAAACAAAAGAGGTGGTACATCCTACATTTTCAATACCTCATGCAGGAGCGGCAGGCTCTCTGTCTTATTCTCTTTGTTCTAGAAAAAGAAGATCCGGACTTCCTTCCTTGCCATTAGAAGAGAAAACATCCCCTTGCTAATGATCATCACTTGAGTTCACATTCATGATAACCACTAATGCAGAAAATAACTTCTCTGTCAACTGTAAGTGTGCATGGAAAGAATGGGGAAAGAATTCATTCACAGGCATAACAGTCCATTTAGAAGTGAATTAAAACCAAACAGGGATCCAATTATAAGAAAGGGTTTCTATTTTTTTTTCTTTTACTGTATGCAGTGTGTTTTCCCAGATGTACAAAATGAAAGGGTCATTTCTCAAAACCTTTTTTAGGGGGGTCATTGATGTAGACACTTGGCAATGGGAGGCCAAACTCTGCTTTTCCTAACTGTATTCTTAAGACACATACAGGGGAGGAGAATAAGAAATGTGGGAAGAACAGCTTGATCCCACTACATATGTTTGCTCAGGAATAAATCACAGCATACTCAATACTCCAGGAAGTATGTCCTTCCTCCCTCTTGTAAAATTAATTGATTACAAACTCTGTATGTGTTTTGAATTCATTTTCTTCCAACTGAAGTGAGCTTAGTACAAGAGGAAATGTATGGAGACAGAGGATTATTCAGAAGTGTTCCTACTAAATTGGGACTACCAGTGGCTATGGATTTAACAGTCAAAAATTCAAACTTTTCAAGCTCTGAAAATAGAGTCAGTGAGCTGAGGTGTATCATATGTACCAAAGATCGAGGCCATCAGATTGCTGTTCTGACAGTGGTTAACCAGTTTCCTCTGGGAAGCTCATAGCATATATAGTGGGTCTAGTAGCACACTTCTGCTTGTGTGTCTCCTGCAATTGGGAATCAGAAGTGTTTGATACTGAAGGCACTATACATGAGTAATTGCTATCAGATGGTCTTTATTATCTGTGAATTTATATACAGTAATTTCTTTTATAAGCTGTCTTTAATTAACAGCAATCATATATAGGTAACTGTCACATGCCGACTACATCTTTAAAAAGTGACTGTGGCCTAACAATATATCTATCCTAGGCAGGTTAGTCTAAGAGCCATTGCTAATCAGCGGTGTTGCAGTAATGAGTGAGGGTACATGTGTACACTCCTCTTTGGGATGTGAATATTCAGAAATATTTTTAAACAGTCACCTTCAAATGTACGTTGGAGCCTCCTTGTGGCGAATCTCCTGCTTGCAAGTTATAAATACTGAAATGAATCTCTATCAGCCACGCCTATCTTGATATGTATTTAAAAGAACATGGCCCCACATGCCCCCTGCTTACCAATGGCATATCTATATTGGCAGTATAAGATAGGATGTGTGGGATTTCTCCTCATGGCATCCACATGACGTACGGCCCTTCTTGCTCTCAGTGCGGGACAAGGCTGTGTTCTGCATTAGACAAAGTTGGGGACTGCTCCAGAGCTCCCAAAAAGCTCTGGACTCCCCCACCCCCCACCCCACCCCACAGACACACACACCACCACCACTTTGAGATCATATAAACAGTTGGATTGGTTTTTAACAGAACCAGTCCTGCTGTTTCCACAGCCATCCTACTTCCCCCAGGCTCTGTGCTCTGGGTTCAGTAGGATGGTGCCTACTTCAGTGGCTCCGTTGTCATTGTCCCAGTGACGACAAAGCTCCAAAGAATGTCAGACAGTTCCTTGGCACCACTACCAGGCCCGGATTATCGTTTTGTGACGCCCTAAGCCACACTCTGTAAATGCCACCCCCCGGGGGCGGGGCTGCTTGTGGGGGGCAGAACCGCTTGTGGGGGGCGGAGCCGGCATGAGGGAGAAGGAGCCGGGGGGAAGTCCCGCCCCTAGGGCTTCTCACGTGGCTTCTCCCCGCCGCCTCCTCGCTCGCATGGGCGCCCCTCCTTCCTTCACTGAAGGAAGGGGCGGTGCCCGCCTGCGCAAGCAAGGAAGCGGTGGGGGGAAGCCATGTCAGATGCCCTAGGGGTGGCGGGACTTCCCCCCAGCTCCTTTTTGCTCGCTCCTTCTCACTGCGCAGGCGCAGAAACAAGTGCCCGAAGATTGGAATTTTTTGAATTTTTTTAAAAAATTCAATTTTGGGGGGTCCGGATCTGCTGCCCCCCATAGCTGCCGCCCTAGGCCATGGCCTAGGGTGGCTTTATGGGTAATCTGGGCCTGACCACTACTGAATTTACAAGGATGCCTGTGCAACTTCGATAGGGGAAAGGGATGGCACCCTTCCCCTCTCTGAATCATGCACGGACCTTTGCAAACACCACCAATGGTGTCCAGAGACATCCAGGAACTCTTTGAAGCTCTGTCACCCTATAACACTGCTGATCCTACTGACAGAATTACCAAAGTAAGAGTGACCACCCAGCAGACCAAACTGGAAACAGTGGGAAAGAGGCAGACTATGGGGCTGGTGTAGGGTAATGCATGCTCAACCAGTCCTAGAGTTTCCTGCCCATGTAGATGTGCCCCAAGATCCTCAGGAGAGGACTAGGTGCGTAGTGCCCATTTCTCACCTCCTCCCTGTTATGGCCTTAATTAGTCAGCTTTTCCTTAACATAAATTTGTTTTTCTTGTGTAGGGAATGTGTTCACTGGGGGCTCTTCCAGACAGGCCCTATATCCCAGGATCTCATCCCAGGTTTTCAGTTTATTCCAGATTATCTGGCAGCAGGGACTCATATAATCCAGTTTAAAAGCAGAAAAGATCAGATCCTGGAATGTAGGGCCTGTCTGGAAGGTCCCTAAGAGAAGCATCCAGATAAGCTGTCCTCTATCCACAGTCCAAAACAAAAGACTACTTTGTACAATACCTCATTTCATCATAAATTGTTGTCATATTTTATATTTATTCTCTATCCAAAGACTGGAAGCAATGGTCAATAACAGGAGAATGAACTGTGTTGCCCTCAATATGTTGTTGAATCTCCATTTATCATTGCCTCTGCTGGGTAGGGCTGCTGGAACTCGCTGTTCAACAGCATCTGGAGTCCCACGTGATTTCCATCCCTGGTCTATATGATGAGGCAATGCCAGAGACAAATCAGCTCCCATTATTGAGAGGAAGCCTGGATATAAATGAATGAAAACACTATCACCATCATCAGCATCATCCAGCTTCCAACCCTGGACGGCACGGCACTATGCCCGTCATCAACAGTAAAGAGCCTTGGAGTCCATTTGGACACTCAGCTTTCCATGGAGACTCATGTCTCCTTGGTTAGCTGAGTTGCGTTTTTCCATCTTCGCCAGGCTTGGAAGCTGGCTCCCTACCTCTCCCGTCGCAATCTGGCCTCGGTGATCCAAGCAACGGTCATCTTAAGACTGGTCTACTGTAACGCTCTTTACATTGGCCTGCCTTTGTCGGTGACCCAGAAACTTAAGCTAGTGCAGAACGCCGCTGCTCGCCTGTGAGCCACCGTATTACACCTATTCTGCGGGCTACCCATTGAATTCCGGATCACCTTCAAAGTGTTAGTTTTGCCTTTCAAGGCCTTGTATGGTCTGGGGCCAGTGTACCTGAGGGACCGCCTTACCCTATACTGTCCCATGAGATCACTGAGATCAGAAGACCAGGATCTTCTCTCTGTTCTGAGTGCCAAAACCTACCACCTCACCTCGACAAGGAGAAGGGCATTCTCTATTATTGCCCCCACGCTGTGGAACTCCTTACCCCCGGAGGTCAGGATGCTCTGTGACCTCATGGCTTTCCGGAAGGCCTGTAAGACCTGGCTGTTCGTTTGGAGTCTAAATTGGTTTAGTTGTATATAATGCCCAGTTTTAAATTCCTTTTAATGTGTAGTGTAGAATGTTTTAATGTGTAACTGTGTATGCCGTTTACCTTGATTTGTAAGCCGCCCCGAGCCACTTGGGAGTGGTGGCTAATGAAATCGAAATAAATAAATAAATAAATAAATATTATTCTTCCTTGGAAGATCTGCATTTCCTACCCTATAATTGTCTATAAATTTGGGGTTTTTGGAAAGGAAATATCAAATAAAAGGTATTGTAAATCACATCATTTCTTCATTAATATAATCATTGCCTTGGAAGAACTATGTGCAACTTTTTTAAAAAAATAATTTTATTGAATTTCTTAATACAATACAAAAAAAGATAAGGAAAGTCAAAAACGCAAGATAAAAAGTAACATGTATCGAGTAGAAAAAACATTTAAGAATAAAAAAGTTACATAGTATGTGCACTAGAATTTTGGGGTAATGGTGGCATATCTATCATTATATCTAATATTATTTATTATAACTTTTGTCGAGATCATTTTGAATGGAATCAGTGCAACGATTTTTTCATACAGTATGCAAGACATATGGGAAGCTGCTGTAGATAGCCTGTTTGACATATTAAAGAAGGTCATAAAACTTCTCATCTCACCACTAGATGGTGTTGAGGAGGGCTTCCAAGTGAGCCCAGTACTGAACAATGAACGAAGGATGGGGATGAAAATAACAAAAGTGTAACAACATTATATATGACTATAGACCGAACATATAACTACCAAAATTGTGCCCTAAATGTGTGTGGGAGTTAATTCTGTAATCAGGCCCACTGCATCAACAGGAAGTTGGTGAATCAGCACTTGTACCAATCCCATTTATTCAATGGGCCTATGCTAGTTGGGATTGATCTTGGGATTTAGCCCAAGGCCTTAAGAATGAAAGAGTGGGCTGCTGTTACTAACAGGCGGAATGTAAGGTCAAGGTCTTGTAAACAGAGCTGGGGGTGAAATGCAGCACAGTCTTTCTCAAGCCTACATTGTTTGAGGCCACATGAAGCCACATTTGTTTCTTCTATCTGTATGCACTGTGACTCTTTGTAATATGGTTTTTTTGGCCAGATTTATTCAAAGGGGTTTTGCCATTGTCTCCGCCAAGGCTGAAATAGTGTGTCTTTATTAGTTGAGAACCCTTGTCCTACTCTAGAATAACAATATCTGAGGGGTTGCATGAGTCCCAACCATATTTGTGAGGTTTATCTTATTCATATCCCACCTTTTTCATCTGCTCCAAAAGAACTCTCCAACATGGACTCCAAAAGCTCAATCTCTCAGTTCTCTCAACTCCAACTTCCCTTCCTCCCAAAAATCACACAGTCTGTGTACCTAACGATATAGTTGGTGTGACACATTTCCTCTAGTTCTATTTCTTCTCCTGAGGCAGCTGGGCTCTCTGTTTTACTGAATCTGACTGAAGGTGATGCACTCATCCCAACCAATTCTAATGACCTCATTGATTAAAGCATATTTTCATTTCATTATTAATTGGGGAATCTAGAAAGTTAGATCAAAACTATAGAAAATATAGGATGTCTCTGTGCTGTAGAAATAAGGCAGTTTGCAACACTTTAACTGTCATGGCTCAATGCTATAGAATACTGGTAGTTGTAGTTTGGTGAAGCTCCAGCACTGTTTGGCACTGTTTGTATTATTATAGATAGTAGCAGGAGTTTGGAATTGGAGATGTTCTAGATACATTGTAGCCGTCCGGCTTGTCCTTTAACTGGGAAGAGGCGAGAGGATAGGTTGGGCTGCAGAGATCTGCTGGGGTGGACCAGCTCAAGCTGAACAGCTGAGTCGGGGTATGTGCCTGTGTGTGAGGGCTCAGGGGCTATGGAGTGTAGGTTGCTGCTGGTCCTTTGGAGTCTCAAGGGAGGTCATAGACGGAGGCCATTGCAGTTCATCTGGCCTTTCGTCTTTGAGAAACTAGTATTCACAGATATCAAACTACGGTATGTCCCCTTTTTATTAGGGTTGGGGTTGGGGTCCTTGACAACAAAGTAATGAGGCAATGTTATACCAAGAGATGAATCAGCTAATGTGATTGCTAGGTGCTGTAGGCTATATTTCAGAAGAAAGAACTGGCAAAATTACCCCAGAGTATTCCTTGCTAAGAAAACTCTATGAAACTCATGGCTTGCCACAAGTCAGCAGGCAATCTGAAGGCACATACACATATACAATATGAATGATCCCCAGTGGAAGATTTTCGAAAATCAAGGCACTTCAAAACATTGTTTAGGTGTATGAATCAAGGCCTGTTGGGATTGTGGTAGGTTCCACAGGACAAACCCCTTACAAACATTGTGGAAAATTCCAGTCCCAATTAATCCCTTGGGATTCTCAAGAACTGTGACATTTCAGAAAAGATCCAAACAGGAAAGAATTAGCAGGAGAAATGCCTTTCTTCTTGCAGCCGCCACAGCTGTGCCAGGAGTAAGCAAGCAGGCGAGAGCCGGCAAGCAAGGGGCCACCCCCATTTCCCCTCCCACCCCCAACCCCACCCTCAGCTGCCTCTGTAAACACGCAGGGCTTACTCGGAAGATTAGGAGAGAACACAAGGGGGGAGAAGCACCACAGAGTTTCTTTTGTAATGGGAGTGGGATTAAAGCATCAAGTGACCGGTTGCGGCTCCCAAGTGGGTTTCAGGCTTCTTAGAGCACTGTGTCACTGTCAGGTCCAATCACCCACAAGCCACAGAGGTAGAAGAGGTGGAGCGTGGAGCGTGCCGACAAAGAACCCCGCCAGGACACATGCAAGGCCAAGAGCATCAAGTCCCAGGTGCAAAGTCAGACCCAGCTTCCGTAAGTACCTCTGTGACCCATGCTTCCATTATGCATTATACACTGGAGTTCCTTCTTGTTAGACACCGTGTTTTTATTATGGGGTGCATAAATGGGCAACTTTATTCTCTCAGGTGGTCATTAGTTTTGTTTCATTTGGCTTCCAATTGTGTTCAACCATTATAAGAAGCATGGCTTGAAAACCAAATAGTACCGATTCTAGGTCACTGGAAGGCTGAAGATAGATCTAGGACTACTTGGAAATGGCCAGGTAATTTGTAGGAGATTGTCAAGACTCCCAATTATTTTCAGGAAGAAAATGACAACCAACTTATGTCATTATGATCTAAATTCAATCTGACGTAACCAGGGGTAGATTTGTGTAAGGAAGGACGGTGAGCTGTGACACCTGAAGCAAGTTCCTGCATTCAAATTCCAAATGTATGCCAGTCCCGAAGGGGACTCAGACACTTGTCTCTATGCCATGGATTCTGAGACTCTAGTAAAAATAAATGAAAAAACTAAGATCACACAAATCTCACATTTGATCACTGCCGGTCTTGGTGAACTGATGCAAAAGCTAGACCAAGCTGCTCCTGAATCTCCCATGAGAGGATATTTCAGCAGGTGCAGCTTCAGTCCTTGTCCATGCAAGTTGAGCTGATCTCCGGCCACAATTATGCCATCTTCTTCTTGTGTTGTGCCTTCAAGTCATTTCCAACTTATGGTGACCCTAAGATGAACCAACCATGAGGTATTCTTGGCAAGATCTGTTCAGAAGAAAATAAGTCTGAAGCTGATAGTTTGACTTGCCTAGTTTGGTTCCATATCAGCCATGAAGCAGGGATTCGAATCCTTGTTTCCAGAGTCATAGTCCAATGCTCAAACCGCTATGCTATGCTGACTCTTTTCCACAAGCATAAAGCCTTCTTTCCCTTGCAGCTGGTCATGATGGTGTAAGGATGCTATTTTGAAATGTGCAGGTTGCCTTTATAGGTGAGTACAGTGAGAGCTCTCCTCCTACACATCCACAAACTATAAGCATTGGCACACTTTTTTCCTTAGGTGTACAAATGCAGATACCTGTTATTCTGTGTGACCTCGAGAGGATTCTGACTGTAAAAGCTGCTCGTGGGAAGATGGCTTTTTATTTTGGATTATTAAGTGTGGAATAGCAGCTACTCTATGCCCCATTGCTGCATTTTGTAAAGATAACACAGCTCTTTTGCTAGGTTTTTTTAAAGTCATATATTGATTGAAATCCATGGACTAAGTGGGCAAAAAAGAAAAGAAAGTAATGTTTAATGGGTTGCTGTGAGTTTTCCAGGCTGTATGGCCATGTTCCAGAAGCCTTCTCTCCTGACGTTTCACCTACATCTATGGCAGGCATCCTCAGAGGATGCGAAGTCTGTTGGAAAGTAGGCAAGTGAAGTTTAAATATCTGTGAAATATCCAGGGTGGGAGAAAGAACTCTTGTCTGCTTGAGACAAATTGCAGCATTCACACTTGCCTCAAGCAGACTAGAGTTCTCTCTCCCACCCTGGACATTCCACAGACATATAAACCTCACTTACCCAGTTTCCAACAGACCCCTCAACCTCTGGGGATGCCTGCCGTAGATGTGGGTGAAATATCAGGAGAGAATGCTTCTGGAACATGGACATACAACCCAGAAAACTCACAGAAACTCAGTGATTCCAGCCATGAAAGCCTTCGACAACACTAACGTTTAATGGTTCCCATGCAAATTCAGAAATAAGCCTTACTGAGTTCCATGTCACATGTATAGGATGGCAACCTTAGATAATCCAATGACAGGTACTAAAGGGTACTTAAAGTTAAGGCTTGATATGTGACCTTAGGATATAGATCTTTCTCCCAAATGTTTTAAATGATGTATATCAGATAGTCTGATTGCCTGTGTCAGTTTTTATATAGAATAGCAGAGCACCAATAAACTTCAGCATTTACTAGCTGGTGAACTAGAGAGCCGCATTCTATTGTCAGGTAGTGAAAAAGCTAAGCTTATCACCAACTATGTCAGAAGAAATCTGTCTGTCCATTTCTCTTTCTTCAGATTTTCAGCTTCTTCATTTACCACTGAAATGTAGTTACCATGTAATTGTAAACATTTTTGTCACTCTTCTATGGATGTTGGCAGATGTCTATGTAGATCCAGGCAGGGCCCGTGTTTTTTGTTGGTTTTGTTGGAGTGACTTGAGAAACTGCAAGCTGCTTCTGGTGTGAGAGAATTGGCCGTCTGCAAGGACGTTGCCCAGGGGACACCCAGCTGTTTGATATTTTACCATCCTTGTGGGAGGCTTCTCTCATGTGCCCGCATGGGGAGCCGGAACTGACAGAGGGAGCTCATCCATGCTCTTCCTGGATTTGAACCTCCAATCTGTCAGACTTCAGTCCTGGCAGCGGAAGAGTTTAACCCATTGTGGTACCAGGGTCTCCAGGGCTCATGGTGAACAGACTCCAAACACAACAAAGTTCTTGTATTGTTTTCTTCTTCCTCCTCCTCCTCCTCTTTTGCTTGCAACCTTTTAGCACAAAGCCATTTAGGATACGACCTGCTTGCATTCTCTCATCAACTGTGGCAGGAACCCTTTCTTCTGTTCAGTTCAGGCGGGATCTACACTGCCATATAATCCAGATTCTGAATCCAGATTATCTGCTTTGAATTGGATTATATGAATTCACATTTCAAAGCAGATAATCTGGATTCAGAAACTGGATTGTATGGCAGTGTAGATGTGGCCTCAGCCATCCTAATGGTCTCCTCAGCATCATCATGAAAGAAGAGTGATTTAATCTTTCTCACCTGATGTCTCAGTATTCCTGTTGCAATTAAAGGTTTTATTCTGTCTCTCTTTGCCTGTCTGCCTTCCTGTCAATGAAGTCTTCATCTTTAAAATCATCCTGCATCAAAGCTAGAGAATGCCCCTTAGAACTAACTAAATTCCATAGATGGTGTATTCTAGCTTTCCCCTCCTTCTACAATATTGACCTCAAAACAGTGAGCGAGAAAACTGCTACATTGGAAGGGCACTCGAGGACATCTTAGATTTTATATATACAGTGGAAGAAATCATGAGGATCATTTACACAGCCAAGAGCTTGGATTTGTCCATGTTTGGTAAAGATGTGCATTCTACATTTCTGATGCTTGAGAGAGACAAAATCTACCTGTGAATATAGTGGAGGCAAAGAAAGATGATTCCATAGTAAGGCAGCAACACAATGAAAACATATTGTTTAAGTGTTCAATGTAGCTTACTCCCAATAAGCTTGCGATCCTCTTCCCATTTAAGCATGTTTATGTCATAACAGAAGGCAAAAAAATAGTTTATCCCTACTTTGCAAGTACTTGGAAGCAGGCAAAATTAATAACCACCTGCCTGCCACTGTTGAAACTCCCCTCACCTTAAAAATGGTCCTGAGATCCCTGCAAGGAGCTTAAAAGATGTTATCTCAGTTCAGGAAATGGCTTTCTCAATTTCGGCTGAGACAACAGTCTTTGGAATCTTTTGTAGTATTACCATTGAGTGTCTCATAGGGGACAGAAGGAATTGCTTGAGTTTTTGAAAATGTGAACATGCTACTTTGGAAATCCAAAATCAACAGAAATGTAGAGAGTAGACCTCTCAGAAAACAATGCTTCCAAAGGGAGAGTGTACAGTTTGTTTAGTAAATCTGATTTGTATTTAGATATTTCTAAATCCATTTTTCAGTCTTTTACCTTTAATCTAAGTTGTGTTGGGGGGGGGGTGGATTTCACTCACATAATTATCCTACCAGCACAGCTACTGTTAACTTTGGGATTTGGGGAAACATCTTTTTTCCTGGGAGAAACAAATGTGACCCAAATACTGAAATCATGCTCTTGTCTTTTCATAAGCAGGGCAGTTTTTGTGTAGCTTTATAGCAACTGTCAAATCTAAAATAACCCTGAAGCTGGGCCCATTTCCCTAGAATAACTAAACATTTTTACCATTTGCAACCTGTGAAGTTTTAAACTACAACAGGTCCTTAGTATTTGGTGTAGTTTGTTTCTAGTACCCCATGGATACCAAAATCTGTGGATGCTCAAGTCTCATTATTTACGATGATGAAGATGATGACAACGATGAATTTATTACAAGACAAGTGACCCGGTAAAACCAAAAACCATTATTATCTCAAATTTTGTGCTTCCAAATTGCCATCTCACCTTAACAACATAAAACATACTTTTTACATAGAAGAGCCAAGGTTCATTCCATGGCATATCCTGGCAAGACCATGTAAAGCCCCTCTTGAGAACCTGGAGAGCAGATGCCAATCAGTGTCAACAATAGTGGTCTAGGCATACTAAGTGTAAGACAGCTCCCTCTGTTTCTGTTATACTATTTTTACACCTGTATCTCACTCTTCAAAATCTTGTAAGGTCTGTATCTGTAGACTTTCTGCATCTATTCTGACTGCAGAGATACACATCCCTATCCACACAGAAACACCTGCCTAAATTTGATGAGTTTCTTTAGATCAGAGCTATTTGGACCATAGTTGGTCCAAATGCTTATGGACTATAGTCCATATAATTAATCCCTTATCTTTGATCTGGTTGGTTGAGGTTTTGTAGAGGTGATTTAAAATATCTGGAGGATCAAAAGTTCCCCAGCCTTGCCTTATCCTTAACATTGGATTCCATTCAGAAGAAAGATAATATATGAATCAAATATAAATAACTGTATATATTAATGAGCATGTGTATCTCTGGCTACCAGTACATACACAATTGATTTCCTGTTGTCATAGATGAATCAATACCAGGATGTTTAACTTCTCAAGAATGTCTGTGCAATACAATAAGATATGTCTATGATTTTCCTCCTATAACACTGGCTAACATACATTTTGGTGTCTCAAATATTAGACCTCATTTTGGGTGTATTTGACCCAATGATCCAAAAATTGTACAAGTTTTTCCCTATTAGCTCTAGTTTTTGAGATACAGAATATATGCCATATACTAGTCTTCATCTGCTTGCCCTCAGAAAATCATAATAACCATCTTTAAGAAATAATGTGGCCTATGCAATTTTCTGAATTGGCATCCCAAATTACTCCAAGAATAGACCTAAAAACTAAAACACCAAGACATTGTTTTTGTTGGATTGTGTAATCCTTCATGAGACCTGCTGTAAAATGTCAATCTAAAAGGCTGCTCTAAAACACTGGGCAAATAAAGGAATGGTTGCCACTGCATTCAGTTGCTCTTGGGTTACATCAGCCATGTTGATGTTTCTGGACTGCAGCTTCCATTGTCCCTCATCTCACCACTGACTATCCTGGCTAGGGCTAATGGGAGTTCCAATCCTACATCTGGAAGACTGCATTTCACACTTTCTGGATTGATTGATTAATTAGCATAACATGTAGGTCATTAGTATGATTCACATTACCACCCATCTAGGGGAGAAGAGAGGGAGGATTGTTCATGTGCATATTTTAGTTTATTCCATTTTTGGAAAGAAAATCCTGTTGTCTAGGATAGGAAATCACTGGAGGAATCCAAATTACTATCTGGTTGGAGTATTACAATATGGCAACCACTGACTAGACTGGCATTTTCTTGCTACCAACACAATCAAGTGTCCAAGATTTATTTGGCAAGGTGGTGACAGCAAAAAGATGGACACTTCTTTCATATGCTTAGTTTGAGTCAAAAATAAGGAGTTCCCTCCATGGCATCATACTCACAACATAACACAATATAGTGGCATATAAGCAGTGGCAGTATGATACACAATATAACTCTCTCACGTATCCCAAACCAATGACACAATAAGTCGCTCCTATGGGTACAGTGTTAGCTCTATACAGTTTAACAATATGCAGCTTTCAGTTTCATCAGCTAGATGCTGAGTCCATATATGCTAACAGGTCCCAGATGGTATTACTCACTGTCGGTGTATGAATATCACCCAATGGGTCAAATGAATGGGCGATGTAAGGGAGAGGCGTCGCCGCAATCTCGGGCAAATGCAGCGAACTCCCGCCGCCAGACCAAAACAAATTACGCCCGGCCGTGTTCAAGCCGTTGCTGGGAGTGCGCCCGCAAAAGCTATCAACGCCGTCTCACAGGAAAACTTTTGCGGCGTGGCGGCTTGTATTTGGCGGCGCTTAGAACCACAATGGCAGTAAGTATACAGGACAGGAGAGCAGGAAAGCGATGAGGGCAAATATCGTAGATGGGCAACGTGGGAAAGCAATTAAGGAGTGAGACCATGGGGGGATTCGAGAAGGCAAGGAGAAGGCTCCGTTCCGCCTACGGGTAACCATAAATGGGCCCAATCCCGTTTCGTCTTTCACTTCCTCAGGGCGGGGCTCTGGGTACATGTAGCTTCTCATCAATAATAATCAGGAACATCCAACATAGATACATCTATAATACAACAATATAGTGCATACTATCATAGCAATAGACACAGGAATAGGATATTCTATTCCTGTGTCTATTGCTATGATAGTATGCACTATATTGTTGTATTATAGATGTATCTATGTTGGATGTTCCTGATTATTATTGATGAGAAGCTACATGTACCCAGAGCCCCGCCCTGAGGAAGTGAAAGACGAAACGGGATTGGGCCCATTTATGGTTACCCGTAGGCAGATCGGAGCCTTCTCCTTGCCTCTCGAATCCCCCATGGTCTCACTCCTAATTGCTTTCCCACGTTGCCCATCTACGATATTTGCCCTCATCGTTTTCCTGCTCTCCTGTCCTGTATACTTACTGCCATTGTGGTTCTAAGTCGCCGCTATACAAGCCGCCACGTCGCAAAAGTTTTCCTGTGAGACGGCGTTGATAGCTTTGCGGCGCACCCCAGCAACGGCTTGGAACACGGCCGGGCGTAATTTGTTTTGGTCTGGCGGCGGGAGTTCGGCTGCATTTGCCCGAGATTGCGGCGACGCCTCCCCCTTACATCGCCCATTCATTTGACCCATTGGGTGATATTCATACACCGGGACAGTGAGTAATACCATCTGGGACCTGTTAGCATATATGGACTCAGCATCTAGCTGATGAAACTGAAAGCAGCATATTGTTAAACTGTATAGAGCTAACACTGTACCCATAGGAGCGACTTATTGTGTCATTGGTTTGGGATACGTGAGAGAGTTATATTGTGTATCATACTGCCACTGCTTATATGCCACTATATTGTGTTATGTTGTGAGTATGATGCCATGGAGGGAACTCCTTACTGTTGCTTGATCATATAAATACATATATTTTTTGCTACATAGGCAGTGATATTCTTTAGCTTGCGTTAACAGTGTACTGTTACACAGGATAGGTATATTGTTTTCGTTTTTGCATCATAGTTTGAGTCAAAGCCATTCTTCATTAGTCAATTGACTGCCACAAAACATCTTTATGGTATGCTTTTTTGGCATAGCACAGTGGAATAATCTTCCAGCTGCTTTCAGAGAGCATGTGGGTAGATATGTAAGAATATAAACACTGGTGCTTTGGGAAGGCTATTCATCACATTGAGCAATTCCAGGCAATGATGTGGCTGAGCCAGGAAATTCACCTCACAGTGGGATATTATGAAACCTACAATACATGAAACATTGTGCCATAGAAAGTTTCTACAGTCACTTTTTCTCTTTGGCAGGAATAAATTGTGCATTCCTCTGAATGTGTGGAGGATAGGAAACAAAATGAAAGGATATTCCCTGGCTGGACGTTTCACATGTTGTAGTTCTCCAGCCTAGGTGGGGTGGAGGACCTATGGTCTTCTCTAGATATATTGCATACTATGCCCATGACCTCTCACAATTGGCCACTTTGGTCAGGATTTTCTGGGAGCTGAAGTCCAGCAACATCTGGAGAATCACAGGTGTCCTTACAGTCCTCTCCCAGTCCCCTGTCATCCAAGCACAGGAGTCCATAGCAATATTACAAAGCTTTGTGGGACAGGCTCTTCCAAGGATCAAGACATTTTAATGTTCCCTTCCATGTATAAACTATTGTCTGGGCAGCAGTCCAGCCCAGAGTTACAGTTCTGATTAATAAACTACTTTTGTTATGCTTTCCTAATTCCCATGGCACAATTTCCAGTTCCATTAGATTCCCCCTTGTTTCCTTCACTCTCTTTTCTAATGTTACCTCTCCATTATAATGCTATTTTCTGTTTCCCCCACCCACTGTTATTCTTAAACTTCTTCCCTGCCTGTAAACAAAGCTCTTGGAAGTCTGTTTGTGGTTGCAGTTGCTGTTTTTAAGTCTAATCGCAAGCTCCATCCACAACAGCTGCTCCAGG
The DNA here is from genome assembly GCA_030556195.1 of Anolis apletophallus. NCBI lineage: Eukaryota > Metazoa > Chordata > Lepidosauria > Squamata > Anolidae > Anolis > Anolis apletophallus. Next base: position 102,593,662 of record JARBWK010000002.1, on the reverse strand, counting down.
TTTCCAAAGTAGTGTAGAGACACCTCATTGGTAAGCAGGGTGGTTTATGATATGTTTGCTCTAAAATGCCTTATAAGTCCATCTGAAATGTAATGTCCTGGTTTTCTGGAAAGAGCTGTGTTGGCACATGAAAATAAGACAGCCTTGAAGTTCCTACAGACATTGAAAGGTATAAGAAAAACAACATTTTCTAGTAAGAAATTGTAAGCAAAGTAGTCATACATCATCATGTATGGTAATGCAAAGTCCGCTGTTCAGATGCCATAATGTACACAGATTCTCCTCCCCCCCCCCCCTTTCAAGAGCTATATCCCCATGTCAACCATCTATCAAGGGTCTCCAGTTGTCTTTCCACTTCTCTCCCTAGTTAGTGAACTTCTAGGAAACTGATATCCTCCCAAAGGGACATCCTTCCAAAGTCAGGATTGATCCCTCCAGAAGGCTTCGTGAATGAGGCAAAAGACAGCAAGTTACCCATTCCTAAGAAACATTTTCCACATTACATTCACATCAAAACAATCTCTGAGTAGAGCAGAATCAGGTTTCAAATGGGTCAGCATATCTCACCAATGAAGGATATCTAGAGTCCACAGTCTTGCATCCTTATGCTATATGGCATGCAGGTTTGCCCTATTCCCCTACCCACCAGAGTTTATTTTCATACTGAGCTTATTTTCTACTGCTTAAGAGATTCAGGTCCCTTCTACACTGTCCTTATATCCCAAGTTCTGGTCCCAGGTAATCTGCTTTGAACTGGATTATATTAATGTCATTGCCATATAATCTGGGATAAGCAGATAATCTGGATCGTGTCCTGGGATATAAGGACAGCGTAGAAAGGGCCTAAGACACAGAGCAATGGATGCAAACTACAGGAAAAAGAGATCCCATCTAAACATTAAGAACAGCTTTCTGATGGCATGAGCTGATCGAGAGTGAAATATGCTGCCTTGGACAATGATGGGGTCTCCTTCATTGAATGTATACAAACAGAGACTGAATGGCCAATTGTCAGGAGTGCTTTGATTGTGTATTCCTGCATGGCTTTTGGGGTCTCTTACAACAATATGATTCTATGATTCCTTCATCTTCAACAGATCTTCAGTCTTACTTCACCGGCATTTGTTTCTTGTAGACCTTGTGATGACAGTGACATACACATACCGTGTGGCTGATGCACGCCTGGGCACTTTCTCCCAACTCCTGCTCCAATGGAAAGGAAGCATCTACAAGCTCCTCTACTGCGAATTCTTCATCTTCGTAGCTTTTTACTTTGGCATCAGCCTTGTCTACAGGTGAGCCTCAGTATTCTGGCTAATCCTAAGACATTCTGTGGCACCACTACAAATGTAACATAACCATACCATCCAACAGTTCATATTTAGCAGTCACAGTCCTGACTGTTCTTCTGCTGTAACGCTTTTACAGCAACTTTTAAAATGGACCAGTTTCTCTCTCATTTCCCTACTTTGTCTGCAAACAGAGTTCAAAGTACGAAATTAGTTTTTTCCTACTATGGAGAGATGAGCGAGTGGAATCTTACCTTTTGCTGTAGACTTATGCAAAAGCAACTGCTGCACCCCCTCTTAGCCATGTGTATTCTTCCTCCTTATTAATTTTTGTCATCTTGACCACACTTTGATGTTGATTTGCAGTGGTCATCTGTGAAATAATGGGTGTAAGGTATACACAACAAATACCACATTTTAGGTATGGCAAATATGACAAGTTTAATTTGGGTGACCTCAAAACAACAGAATACAGACTGAGATAGAGAAAATAGATAACTATAATATTATTAATTGTCTATATAATTTATTCTGTATATATAATATTCAATGATATTTTGTGTTTTAACTGTACTCTTCATTCAATATTACAATGAAGTACTTTGGGTCCTATTTCTAGGAGAGAGGTGGGAAAGAAATCCCATTAAACTGCAGTATGACTCCTGTATCCATGAGGAATATGTTCCAAGATATCACTTCCATGGATACCTGAAACTGTGGATAATAGCAAACCTATTCTTTTATTATACTTAGGTCAGAAGTATACCATAAATTCACAAATGGAAGATCTAGGGAGACTCACAACACTTCCAAGGGGAAATATTTTTGAAGTGTGTGGAAATGAAACTGTGAATTGTTATCGGGGTAGTACTATAATAAATAAAAATAAATAAAAATCTCATCTGCCTGCAGCACTCAGAAAAGTTACCTTTTGGATCAGCGCTCCCATAATCTTCTGGCCAGTATTCAATTCTGGGAACTGGGAAGTTCAAAATGTAACTTTTGCTGCATTGTGAAGAAAAGCAGAGCTTACATGTCCAACAAGTGAAAAGAAATAGGAAATCAGGGTGGGGTGAGGTGGGGTATGTATATGAAGATCTTCAATGGAAGTTTTATTACTAGCCATCACAAGAAAACCTTTTGCTGTTTTGAAACTGGGCATAGCCTCCTATGTTTCCATTCCAGGTTGATTCTGAATGAGAGTCAACGGATGATGTTTGAGAAACTGGCTCTGTACTGCAATAGTTATGCTGAACTGATACCTGTATCCTTTGTGCTTGGTAAGAAATACAAACATGAAAAGAATAACGTAAAGCTTTGGCCTTTGTTTTGTTTTTCTTATTTGTCATATTCATAACAACAGCCAGAAACAAAGCACTTGGGACTCAAAGAAGGAAAACCAAAGTGGTGCTCTTCTTCTTCTATGCTTTATTTTGAATTTAACAATTAACTACTTTTTAATGAAGTCAGTGGGTGTGGCTACCTTGGAACCCTTCTACACTGACACAATAATGCAGTTCAAAGCCTGCTCAATACTGTGGTAGCCATGCCAAATGCTACCAAAGCTTGCTGTGATGCACATTAAGGGTAATACTGCACTTTTTAAAAAGTCCAATGAACGTCCAAGTTCAGCCTCAACGTGCATTGCAACTGTTCTCTGTGTATCCTAGATCCAGAGCAAGATTGGCTCCACAAAATGCAGGACACATTGTTGACAAAGTAAAACATCCCAAACAGGAGCTGCCAATAAAGCTCCATGGACATGGCTTGCCAGCAGGGGGCTAATTGGCTTCCTGGGAGAAGTAATTGACTTCTGCTGCTATGTAACTGTAACTTTGAATTCAGCTTGCAGCAATTGAAGTAAATGAAGAACAAGGGGGGGAAATGGGAAGAAGAGAGAAAAATTCTGATGCTTTACTAGAAGCTGAGAAAGTGGATGGATTAATTGGGACTATCCATGCTAAATTGGGACCGTTTTGGGGTTTAGTATTTCCTGTATTAAGTCCTTTGAAATAGCTGAAGGAAGATGTCTTCTCATAGAAGCAAAATGGGATGTCTCTTTTGATTTTGATTTTGGTAATTTTGTCTTGGCATATCCACACTAATCTCCTGTCTGAGAAGATGACAAGGGCCAACAGCGCCCTTTCTAACCAACTCTCATTAAATGAGAGAAAGACAGGGATCTGTCTCACAATAAGAAGTTCTCAGCAGGCTTCACAAATGAGGATCTCACAAATTTAGGGCCCTCTTACACATGCATTATAACCCAGGTTAAACCAATTTAAAAGTGGGGGAGGGGCCTAAATGATGCTTAGCCAAAATGCAGGAGGAATCAGGTTGAAGGCTAAAAAACATGTGTTTAAAATTTTCCCTTTAAACCCGGTTCTTCCTGAGAAATGTGCATTTTTCCATGCTTCTGTATCCCTGCAGCCATGGAAAACATGTGTTTTCCTTCCTTCCCTCTTGTCTGGACTCTCTCCCGGGTTCCCATTACCCTCTCAACTTGCCAAGGAAGCCTTCCATGCAGGTCTGGAGTCTTTCTTCACCCTGGAAGAACCAACAGGGGACCTTGGAGGAGAAATCCCCCCTCCCCTAACAACAGTCCTCTTTTAGACCTTGTTGTAGTGGAATCTTCTCCCAGTATGTGGAGATGGAAATGTGGGGAAGGTAGGAAGAGGCTCACAGTGCCCATGCCCACCCTGTTGATCTCGGATCAGCAGAGCTGAGTATCAGGACACCACCCCTGTAAAAACATTGGGTTTAGGCCAGCTGTGTGGCCTCAATTCTAAGAGAAAGTGGAGTTTAAAATCCCACTTCCTCTTGGGTTTTTGGCCTGTCTGAAAGGGCCCATAGACACTATTACCCAGGCAGTTAGTCATCAAGAGTTTCCAAAGAAGTTCTGCTTTCTTCCTTTGTGATAGAGTGGTTCTACTATTAAATCAGAGCAAGAGAGACAGCAGATTTTTGGGTGTCTTCAAAAGACAGCAACACATTGTTTGCTTCCTTTGTTGTTACTGTATTTTTCTGGCTGTAATGGAGGAGATACTTGTAGGACTTTCATCCTCGTGTGCCAGAATGGTATTTTGTCTTGGATGGGCAGCAGAGGGGAGGCATCATTTGCTAGCCTGTCTTGGGCTGACCCCCCCCCCCCCCCCCAATGTAAAAAATTTGTAGACAGCTTTGTGAGAAGCCTTTCTGTTTCAAACAAACAGAAAGTCTTGTTAATCAGACTTCTGGTGTTGCTACTTTTGTTGGGGGTTGGGCAGATTTGTGTATTTTTTTCTTCCAATGAAGAAAAAATGTCAAGCATATTGTAACTCTACTTCAGGGTTTCTTCTAGACTTTAAAGGAGCCATCCAAATTGCCGAATTCTATTGCTAAAGTGGCTTGAGCATCTTTGATGTCTCATGTAAACTCTGGAATAAAACCCAGAGTAGATTTGCAATGCCTACTAGCATGGAAACATTTGGCCACCATTACCACTCTCTTTGCTTCTACCATTCAGTGCCAAATTCTATCCATATACATAGGCACAGTTTGGGCTAAATACATTCTTGGTCCAAACTAATTGAAAATAATGGATTTTTTAGCTAACACCCCGATTATTTGATTTCCATTTATTTAAATTAGTCTGCTCAGATTGAGGTTAACATTGGATTTAATCTTCTGTCACCCTCAAATTAGATTACATTGGTAGAGAACCAGCTTCAGAAACAAAACAAGAAAAAAGATTGGATGTATAGTAGAGGCTAGCAAGTAACAGACAATGCTTTTGTTATGACTGACTGTCCCATGTCCATTCTAGGCTTTTATGTTACCTTAGTGGTGTCCCGATGGTGGGGGCAGTACGAGAGCATCCCATGGCCAGATCGTATTATGAACCTGGTGTCCAGCAGTGTGGATGGGAAGGACGAGTACGGGCGCCTCCTGCGGCGCACACTGATGCGCTACATCAATCTGCTGAGTGTGCTCATCCTGCGCTCCGTCAGCACTGCTGTCTTCAAGCGGTTTCCCAGCATAGACCATATTGTAACAGCAGGTACAAGACATCAGGGTCATGACCTTTAAAATACATTGGAATGTAGTCTACTCTTTTGTGTTGCAAATGAATATAACCATGGTGATTTCAAGACCTGTATTGGCCCTCTCCCATATGCTGGCCTCCAGACTTGTTGGATTACAATTCCTATCACGTCCAGCCAGTATGGCCAATACAGAGGTGAGGTTGAAGGGAGTAGTACCCCAACATATCGGGAAGATAACAGATTGGAGGAGCTGGCTTAATAAAATGGATCCCGTATGTTCCTAAAATACAACAGTGCGGCCCACCAGCAGGTTGCAGGTGAGGAGTACCCTGCTGGTAGATTGCACTGTTGAGACTTATTGATGCCTTAGTGCCCCCCCCGCCACAAATGCATGGGAGTTAGGGGTTACATTCTTCAGGCCTATGCTGGAAATATTTCTTTGGCAGATGATTTCTTCAAACAAGTTCAGGGACTACATCTACCTTTTGTAATGTATTTGAAAGAACTAACAGGTTTTTCTTGGTGTGAACACCTTTGTAAACATTTGTTTTGAAGGACAGGATAAGTAACAAACGTAGTAAATAACAGTGCAATCCTGTAAGTGTGTACCCATGGTAAAACATTGTGAAATTCAATAGGTGGACATTCACTGCAGCTCAAAACACCATATAAGACTGTAGTTTTAAGAAAGAGGAGGCAAGATAGATAGGGAGACATCAAACCTATACACACATACCTGGAAGGCATGTATGCCAGCTGATTTGAAGGGAAATCAGTTGTCAATTTACAGGAACACATTTCAAAAGGTTTTCTTAGGAAAGGAATATTCAAAGGTGGTCTTGCCAATCCCTTACTCTGAAGTATAGCATGTATTGCCTGGTATGAACAAGATGGCTCTGCTTGGCTTCCAAGATAGGTGAGATCTGGTGCCCAACCTTTCTGAGTCTTTTTTAAAATCAGTTGCTATGGTGGAGCCCCTTGGGCCTACCCTGTGTCTTACAAGTTCATGGTGTTTAGGAGTAGTGTTACAGGAGGGAGGGAAAGTGAATAGATAGTGAGAAAGTGTGAAGTAAAGTGATATCGAAAGAATTATGTCTATGTAATGAAATTGTATTTTAAAAACTTTGAAATTTATGATATTTCAATTTATTTATTTTTATTTTATACTAGCTTGGGACCCGGCCATGCCCGAGTTGTTTGAGAAAGGCATTGTATGCCAAGGTTGGTCTTTATCAGTTATTGATGTGGCTCGCAGTGGTCTCAGGAAGTTAGTGAAGGTACTGTGAGTCCTATCGTCTATGGTTCATCCTCCTCCAAACTGCACCAGGATATAGTGTGGCTCATGAGGGATCTGTGTGTCAAGATTGGTCTTGATCAGTCATTGGATGAGGTTCCCAGAGGTCTCAGGAATTGAGTGAAGGTACTTCAAGTCCCATCATCCATGGTCCATCCTCCTCTAAATTGCACCAGGATGTCATGGGGGCTCTCTGTGCCAAATTTGGTCTTTATTGGTAATTGGATGAGTGTCGCTGTGGTCTCAGGAAGTGTGGGAAGGTACTTCAAGTCCCATCATCCATGGTCCATCCTCCCCCCAACCCTCACCAGGACGTAAAGGGGGTCATGGGGGTTATGTGTGCAAAGTTTGGTCTTGATCAGTCATTGGATGAGAGTCTCAGCGGTATCGGGAAGGGAGTGGAGGTACTTTAAGTCCCATCATCCATGGCCCTCCCTCCTCCAAAGTGCAGTAGGCTGTAGAGTGGGTCATGGGGGCTCTGTGTGCCAAGCTTGGTCTTTATCAGTCTTTGTTTGGGACCACAGTGGTCTGTGAAAATTGAAGAGATTGAAAGTACTACAAATCCCATCATCCTTTGCCCGTCCTCCCTCAAACCTCACCAGGAATTAAAGGATGTCATGGGGGTTATTTGTGCCAAGTTTGGTCTTGATCAGTCATTGGATGACGATCGCAGCGGTCTCAGGAAGTGAGTGGAGGTACTTTACGTCCCATCATACATGGTCTATCCAACTGTGGAAGGATGAAGAGTGGGTCATGGGGGCTCTGTGTGCCAAGTTTGGTCTTTATCTGTCTTTCTTGGGGGGCACAGTGGTCTGTGCGATCAGAAGGGTTTTAAAGTACAACAATCCCATCATTCTTTGTCCATCTTCCCCCAATCCTCACCAGGATGTAAAGGGGGGTTATGTGTGCTAAGTTTGGTCCGTCACCCATGCTGGCCACAGTGGCCTGTGAAAGTGGCAGCCAATCAGAAAGGTGCCATATACACCTCCACATACATACATACATACATTCACTTTATATATATATTCCTGGAGGGCCACAGAGCCCCTGGGAAGTGCACAGGTTGGGTACCACTCCTTTAGGGTATGTAACACCACTGAATCAAGTGGGAATTACCCCTGAGTTAACATGCACAAAATTGCAGTGGTCTGGTATGGACTAAAAGAAGAAGACCCCCTCCTCTTATAAAAGCTTATGGTATAAAAGGAAAAGATTAAATACTAGTTGGAAATTATAAAACCTCTATGTGCCAAAGAAACAAAGAAAGGCGTTAACAGCACCACCATAGTTTAAACAGCAGCCCAGATCGCTTGGAAAGATGGTTCCAGCCTACCCTGCCGCCTGGTGGAGAAACTACAGTACTCACAATTCCAAATGCAGATAATGTAAAACTGAGTTTCATAACCCCCAACCTTAGAAACATATACACCCTTCTGATGTGTTTGAGATGGCATTCTGCATATGTAAATCCCCTTTCTTCTGTGCAGTATAAATATTTCCTCAACTCATAGCTTTGCTGGGTTAATCCAAACACTTACGAATATATGTTGCCAAATGAATGTTTCTGCACTGGACTCGCTGCTTGGTAACTCAGTGCAATTTGTGAACCTCTCTATTTGTTTTTCATGCTGTTGTTTTATTTTCAATTGTTAAGTGAAGGCGTGGGAAATTGGAGGCCTCCAAATGTTAGTGAATTACAGCTTCCAGTATTCCTCGTGAGAGACTTGTGCTGGTTCTCAATGTTTGGAGCTGCAGTCCAGGACTATGTGGAGGGTGACACAATTCCTACCCCATACAAATGGAAGGAATTGCCAAAAGCTTAGATCCAATGCATTTTATAAGTTGGCTCACCACTGTGCTAATGCAAGACATGGAACTTCTTTGCAGTTCCATTTGTTCCAATGTGCTTTCTGGCTGTATTGGACTGTAGACTCATCATCTTCAGACAAACAGTGACATATCTTGTTTGAGGATGATTAGGTTTCTAGTTCCCAGCCACCCCTAGACAGGCATGTAGCCAGGGGGCTAAGGGGGCTTCAGCCCCCCCCCGAAATTCTCAGGATGGTCCGCGAAAAGGCCTTACTGGTACATTATTTAAACTGTTATGTGCATTTAAATCATGATCTGATCACCATGCTCATTATATCCCATATTAATGGGGTTATTGGGATAACAATACAAAAGGTTTGCTAGGGTAGACCCTCTTCCACCCAGTCTCAGCCCCCCCAAACTCGCCCCCGGAATCAAAATCCTGGCTACGGCCCTGCCCCTAGAGTATGCTACATTGAAAAAGCTAGTCCAGATGATACAACAACAACTATGAGATCCACCATGAATATGATAGTTCCGTGTGCAAATGTTAACATTGTAGGTGCTTGAGCTTTCTGCCACAATATTGATATCTGCACATCTTAGCTGGAGGAATACCAGGTACCACCATTGTTTCTCCAATAAGATTTGTTCTGTCACCAGGAACATTTGTAACTGAAAGAGAGTTCCTGTCTGTTTTCCTGCTGAACCTCAGGAGGCAAGCAGGTAAGGCAGACAAGTGTCCTGCTGTCCAGACATGCAGTATGCAGGCATGTAGCCAGGGGGGGCTAAGGGGGCTTCAGCCCCCCCCGAAATTCTCAGGGTGGTCCGCGAAAAGGGCTTACTGGTACATTATTTAAACTGTTATGTTTATTCATATCATGATCTGATCACCATGCTCATTATATCCCACATTAATGGGGTTATTGGGATAACAATACAAAAGGTTTGCTAGGGTAGACCCTCTTCCACCCAGTCTCAGCCCCCGAACCAAACTCAGCCCCCCCGAATCAAAATCCTGGCTACGGCCCTGGCAGTATGGAAATGATAGTAGCAGCAATAGTAACACTTAGGGTCCTAAGTTCACACTACGCAATTACAGCTCTGTCATCCCACTTTAACTTCTCTCCCTGTATCTTAGTGACTCCTGGAATTAATAGTTTGGTGAGGCTCTCTGACTGAAAATTCAAAGGACCTCATCAGACAGGGCTTGAGAAGCATCCTTGGACACTTCCCTGCCAGTCCAGTGATATTGCACATCCCACGAGGTCACTGGACTTCCGAAGAAGGCCCCACCCACAACTGGAGTGGAAGCTAAATCACAATATCACTCTGCCATTCAGTGAGATAATTTTTTTTGTCTCTGGAATGAATGATGTTCTGAGAACTTCTCTTCTTTGGATGTATTCCTTTGCTTGCTTCAGAATGTGGCAAATCAGATCTGCTCGATCTCTGGGTTCTTCTTGCTCTTGTTCTGCTGTCTGGAGTCTTGGGCATCTACCCCACAGTTCTTTGTTAATGGCAATATTGTCTCCATCATGTAATAAAATTTGGTCAAAGTCTTTTGTATTTCCCAGCTGTGCTTTGGGCACTTTCCACACTCAGGAAGCACCTCAATTTTTTAAAGTTATTTAAACTTCTTTTTTTTTAAAGGATGGATCTTTAACCTGTAAAGCAGGAGTGAGAAAAGTAGCCCTTGGTTGTTTGTGCGTGTGTGGCAAAATACCATTTTATCTTTAAATAAAATGCCTTACAATGTCCACGAGGGGGCGGGAGGCACATTTCCACCACATTTTCAACCTTCTTGGGTCAATTTAGGGCCCAGCAAAAGTGTTTTTGAAACAAAGTGAGCAGGAAATTACCAAGACATGCTGAAAATGTCATCCATGCTTTTAAAACGGTCTTGGGGGGGGGGGGGATTGATTGATTGCAGGAGCAGGTGAAGCCCTCCTGAAGGGCTAATGCAGCTTCCTACCTTTCTAGAGTTGACCATCTCTTGTGTATGGACAATCTAAGCAGATTCTTGCTTTTTTCATGTCAGGAGCAATGTTTGACCGTTTGCAAAATCATTGCCCAGGGGACCCCCTGATGTTTTGATGTTTTCCCATCCTTGTGGGAGACTTCTCTCATGTCCCCGCATGGGGAGCTGGAGCTGACAGAGGGAGCTCATCTGCGCTCTCCCCATATTCGAACCTTTGATCTGTCAGTCTGCAGTCCTGCTGGCACAAGGGATTAACCCATTATGCCACAGGGGGCTCCAGATGCTTTCTTGGACGCTGAAAACATGATACACAAACATGATACATGTGTATCAACAAAAGCAACAAACAAACAAACCAAAATGTAGATCCCCCCCCCCCCCATAGTGCTTCTTTTCATCATTATGGCTCTTGTTTGGTGGCCATTTCTCCTTTGACTTGCTGCACTTTTCTTTTTCTTTTTTCTTTTCTCTTTTAGTGGGTGTATGATTTTTTTTCTTTTTGTTTTTTGAATGCTGGAATCTTCCATGTGGGCGACAGCTAGGCAACGTGACCAACAAAAAGCACCAGGTGGCAAGAAAGAGAACTGATGCTATTCTTTGCCACCCAGGCACTAACAAGTTTGTAATCAAATTTGCAGTGGGTATGAAAGCAGCCATCTGAAAAAAAAATAGGGCATTATGAAACCATGATGTAACAGCATGTTTAAGTGTTGCAGTTCCATTCTTGTTGAAACTTGGAGCAAAGCCATTTGCAAAGGGCTTGATCAACAAGGGGAAATGGACTTCAATCCTTTGCAAACAATCCGCTTTTCATGTCTCTGCTCTGAAGACCAGTTCATACAAACCAACAAAAATGGGCTAATCGAGTTGAAAATTTCAAAGTCAATTGTATAAAAGTTTAAAATAACGTTTATTTCCATGTCTTGCACACATTTTTATTTATTTATTGTACCTCACTCTTTTCACCACCGAAGGGGAACTCAGGGTGGCTTACAAACTATGGCAATAATTCAATGCCAGATTCAAACAATAACAACAATAACAGTAAAGTACAATATTATAAAACTAGGAAGACATATACATATCAATTATAAATAATCTTTCAGATGATGGAAACATATCATAGGTCAAACACCAACTTGACTTTATATTTTGTAAAAATTAAACCTATTGCATTCACCGTTCTTATACAAGTTCTGTCATATCTATAAGTCATATTAATTCCCAAAAGCTTGCTTAAATAGCCAGATCTTAAGATCTTTAATTCAGTTTAAGTCTTGATATGTGTGCCTGTGCATGGATAGGGCATTGTGACATAGCTGTGTCCCATGTTTTGGGCTTTCACTTAAAAGTTCTGGTGGTAAATGACACCCTGTACTTTTATTTTTACATGTTTTAATACTCTGTTCCCTTGTGACACACTCCTGAAGTCACCAAATCCTATTTGATTTTGGAAGCTAAGCAGGGTCAGGTTGGGTGCAAACTTCCAAGGAATACCAAGTGCTGTAGGTGTAGTTCAAAGGAAGGCATTTCTGAATATTTACAGTGTTAAGTTTTATTGTCTTTGTCTTTGATTGTATCATTTGATGTTCCACCCTTTGGTGGAAAGGAATTGTAAATTAGTGTCAACATCATTATTATCTTCTCTACAGGCCTGATGACTCCAGAAGAACACAAGAAGTTTGACAGTGTGAACTCACCCCATAACAAGTTCTGGATTCCCTGCGTGTGGTTCTCAAATTTGGCAGTGAAGGCCCGTAATGATGGCCGGATTCGTGACAGTGTACTGCTTCAAGGGATCTTAAATGTAAGTTTTGTATTTGTAAGTGGATGTGAAAATCACTCATTAATTGGCATCCTCCAGGTTAGTCCTAACTAGGCATACCTATTTGATCTATGGTTGAGTGTTGAGCCAACATAAGTAATTCCCATTGATTTCAATGGTACTACTCTAGTAAGGACTGACCATAGAATTTAGACCATGGTGTCTTTTCATTAATGACCATGTCTGGCATCTCTCCAGTGAGACGTGGAGAGGAATGGTTGAAAGAGGAAAGAATCTATCTGCCATTCTGTCTGAGAGTGGGCTCAGATTAGGATTTAATTAAATATTGACAGTATATTCAAAGGACTTTAAATGCACTAGATTGCTAAATCCTGTCACAAACTTGTAAAACAGTTTATGTTTATCACACTATTGCAGATAAGAGACATGGAGTGGTCTGAGTACAGGCATAGGCAAACTTTGGCTCTCTTTAGCCCACCAGTTGTTAGGAATTGTGAGAGTTGAAGTTCAAAACACCTGGAAGGCCGAAGTTTGCCCATGCCTACTTTAGTGAGTTCATACAGTAGCTTAGACATGAGGAATGTTATCAGTGTGGGATTTTTACTGTAGCACTCAGAACTACTCCCTTCCCCTCTCAGCTAACATCATATCCTCCAAATGATCTGATTTGACAGGAATGGTCGCAATTAATCCTCTGCCAGCTAGCTTTTTCATCTACTTTTAAAATGTCTGAGTTCTCTCAACTCCTTGTATTTCCCCCCTTTGTCTTCAGCTTACTTCAGTCACTGAAGTCTAATAGTTTGTACTCTATAAAGTTAGCAGAGGAAGAGCAGAAGAGAAGAATCTTGTCTTTCTAGAGGCAAAATCTTCACCATGTATCCAATTTGAGATGAAACCTAGGTCTAGAATATGTTTTAATCTATTATAGCATTGTGTTATTGACAACTGAAACTTTTGCCCAAGAACCACTGGTATTTGGAGCCTTTCAAACACAACCTATTAACATGCACTTGCAAAATGAAAATGGGAGCATTGCAGTGAATGACTTTTCTTCAAATAATACCTGGTCTTCCTCAATGAATCCAGGAAATGAACACTCTGCGCAGTCAGTGTGGCCGACTCTATGGGTACGATTGGATCAGTATTCCTTTGGTCTATACCCAGGTGAGAAATGGACTTTGGTGCGTATTCTCCTTGATTCCAAGCACAGATAATTGTATTACAGCTTATTATAACTCGGAAACAACTTAAAGGCACGCAACAAGGTAAAGCTTGCATTGCAGAGACAATTATTTGAGTCAAACATACAGTATCTTCTGACATAACCCATCATTTATGAAAATCATGAATAAATCTCTAGTTTGGCAAACAGAGTTTATTGGAGTTGCAATAGGTACACTTAAAAGCAAAAGGCATTTTCCCACCTACTCTTATACTTCCTCCGAATTTTTTTAGAGGATTTTTAGGACAAATGTTAAATTAGAAATTACTTGAAAGCACACAACAACAAGGTAACACCTGTATTTCAAAGAAATTAACTTTTGCCTAGCATACTACAACTCTATAATCTTCCAGCATAACCCTTCATTTAGTCATCTCATAAATAAAACTCCAGTGTGCCAAACACAGTTTATTGAAGCTGCAGTAGGCACACTTGTAGATACACGCAAAGAGCATTTTCCAACCTACACTTATAGTTCCTCTGAAAGATTTTAGGAGATTTTAAAGATGAACTCTGCCTGTTCCTTATTTCCCACAAGCACAAGGTTTTGTTGTCTTTGTATGCATCAAAACATGACAAATGCATCGGTTTCTTTAGCCTGAACTCTTGAGAATGTGGCTTCATAGCTGTTGTCTTATCAATTGCACAGCATTTAGTGGGATGAATAGAGTTTGTGGGGAAGGCTGTTATCTTCCTTATACAACAGCCATATCAACTGTTCACCACCGCCCAAACTGCAGCCACAGTGAAGACCTTGTGGTGCCCACCTCAACTGCTGTGTTGTACAATCCAGCAGTTTAGATAAAATAGTTCATTAGAATCTGTTGTACACTAGAAGAGGATTCTTATTCTCATAGATTATTAAAGATAATGGGAAATTTCTCTGGAAACTTGAGCTGACCAAAGTATCCTGAAAGGTGAAAGTCATGGACACAAAGTTATATGCACATAGGAGTTTGTGTGCAGAAATGTGCACATGTGTGCATGCACACACATTGTATCTGCACTGCACAATTCTAGCAGTTGATACTATTTTAACTGCCATGGCTCCATGTTACACCATTCTGAGATATGCCTTTTGTAATTTGCAACGATATTCTCTATTCTACTTCCCTGCTTTACAATACAAGGGCTCTAGTAAAGAGTTCTCAAGTCATAGATCATAGGCTGAAAGAGACCTCAAGGCCCAATACCCTGCCATGTGAGAACACATAGTCAAAGCACCCCCAATGGATGGCCACCCAAAAACCTCCAAATGGGAGACTCCACCACTCTCTGAGGCACCATAATATCACAAAACTATAACTCCCAGAATTACATAAGGCAGAAACATGATAGCTTAAGTGATATCAAAGTGCTATAATTGTGTGGTGTGGATGCAGATACACATACACACACTATTCCCATTACGACCTGATTTGCATCAGACTCTATGGGGTGCTGCCTTGAATACATAAAAGAGAAAGAGATAAGACCTTTACATTGACTTTCTTTCTTTCTGTATGCAGATACGTTTGGTTTGGTTTGTCTTGTGACAGTGACCTTAGCATAGGCAGATGAAGGAGGTTGAGCAAAACTGATAGACTGAAACAGATATCCACAAATAACCAGAACTGAGGTTCAGAGTTCAGATTCATCAGTACATTTTCCATGACTGTGGGCTACCTATGGGGAAGTAGAACCAAAGCATTCTTTATCCATTTTCCTGCACACATCAATACTATTGTCATGGTTTTTTTTATAACAACAAGATGAAGAATCCCTCAATGTGTTTATAATCTGAAGAAAAAATGTACTCATTTATGAACCACAAAATTTACTGTTTTCCTGATAAGTCTGGATAAATATGAATGCTAGCAATATCATTGGGTAGAGAAAGGCTGCTTTGGAGAAAAGGGTAAGGTCTGACAGAGTAGAACATTACCAACAATATACTTGTATTTTTACATTGTAATGAGGAGAAATGTTTGTGGGATTTTCTGCCCCATGGCTGCCTTGGAACACTACCTTGACTTGGATAGATGTGGGTGGCCAAGGTGAAATTATTCACTGTTCAGTCTCAGACAGCCCTTAGCTTCAGGATGAACCCAAGCCATCTTACTGGGATAGTGGATGGACTCACTGGCCCCCTTGCCATTTCCTGAGATGTCTTCCTGCTAGGACAACTAGAAAAATAATTTATCAGTGCTCCGCTGTCTTTTTTGTTAGGGCCAGGATTAAATCTAGGAAGTGCAGAATCAGTGATCCATATGCTCTTTCATGGCTTTGACATTCATTGTGCTCTTCCATGCTCACAATTTAATGCCTTATCTACCATAGCTGAATCCTACAGAATTCTGAGATTTATAATTTAGTGAGGCATTAGACTTTTCTGGCTGACAATTCTCAAAACCTCACAAGATTACAAAACCTAGGATTCCAAAGGATGGAGCCAAGGTAGCGTTCTTATTATGTAGAATGAAACGGAAATGCAAAGCAAAAATGACTTTGTCCAGCTATCTCCCCACTCCATCCTTCTGTTCATACTTCCCCTTCATCTATTGGTCTATATAGCTAGAAACCTGCTTGCTTTTGAAGTTTGGCTAATAATTTTGAAGCAGGGTTCTCACTTGAGCAAAGTCTTCACTTCTAGGAGCTTTCCACCATGGGCATAACTTTGTTTCCTCTCGATGCTTTACTAGTCCTATCAAGAAATATCTCTTGCCATAATGAAAAATCTGGTGCAGGAGCATAACCAGTTCTTAGGTTTAATATGAATGAATCATGCAGTAAAGTAGTAGAGGAAGGAAGAAAAGAACCATACTGGTAGTGGGTTTCACAATGTGATGCACAGTTATGACATTGATGGGCAGAGGAGCGTGTATGTAAAGTAATTTGCAATGATTTCTTAATGACCTCTAGTCCCTAGATGCAAAAAAAAAAATCTGTAATTGTACCTGTTAAGGACAAAGGATTGTATCTTGTGTGTAGATGCTAGTGGTTCTACCACTGCTGGAACACCATAGTTCATAGCAGTTGTTCATAACATTGTATGATTTTAGTGCCATTGTATGATGTTTAGTGTTAGCTGCTTTGAGTCTCCTCTGAGAAGGAAAAAGCAGGTTATAAACACTACTACTACTACTACTACTAATAATAATAATAGTTTTGCAGCACTACCATCCATGGCAATCTACGATGTCTTGACAGACCCTAGCTATGTTTCCATTTCCAAGGTGGTCACAGTAGCTGTTTACAGCTTCTTCCTGGCTTGCTTAATTGGACGACAATTCCTGGATCCAGAAAAGGGGTATCATGGCCATGAGATGGACCTCTACATACCAGTCTTCACCTTTCTGCAATTTTTCTTCTATGCAGGCTGGCTAAAGGTCAGTTCAAAGGGAAAATAACGAATGGTCCCTGGGAAAGTTCTGCCTCATAGGGCAAAATATCTGAAATTGGTTTATGAGTAGCAAAGGTGAACATGCTTATTTCTACTACCACCATCACACTGCATGTGTTTCATGCACTACATGGAAACACAAAAACTAGAGTATTAACTTAAGAATCTTATCAAGACATAGATAAATTATTGAAAAGCATATTTGACCTTGGATTGTAAGAGGGAATATTTGGATTTAAAAACAAATCGTTTGCAGTAATTTGCAGGTGGTATTTAAACAACAACAACATTTTATTATGTTCCAAAGACCTTTATTGCACTGTAGATGTACAAGGTATGCAGGTTAATGAAATTAACAATATCCAGTTGATTAAACACACAAATAGGTAAAATTTACAATAGTTAAAAATTGCTTTAAAATGCATGTTGTCTAAACAGAGGTGGGAGTCGTTGTCACGATGCCAGAGCTCTGCTGTTATCACAGCAGAGATGAACCAAACAAAAACCCAGTTTGTATAAAACAATGTAATTAAAACAGCACTTACTTTCTGGCTGTTTTAATAGTCCAAAATTTAAACATAAAGATAGCACTCAGCCAGAGAATCAACAAAAACTGATAGCAAATGCTACACCGTAGTCAAAGGGTCCAGTCCAGTGGTCAAATGCCAAGAGTTTACTAAGTGAAGTCCAGGGTTCAAAAGTCTATAGTCAAAAGCCAGTCTAGAGGTTCAAGGTTCCAGGGTTCCAAGATTACAGAAAACAGGTCAGGATACCGAAAATCCAACAAACATTTGGGAAAACCGGCATCATCCACCACCAAAATAAGACAAATACTTTTCTCCCCAAACTCAGTCCCAAGGTTAGCTCCTTATATCCAGGAACACCCAGCTGCAAGCTATCTCTTGCATGCCTCCATCCTTAACTGCTTTCACCCATAAACACTTAGAAATTACTGAACCCTTTAGAACTAAAACTTACATTAACCCTTCCATCACCAACTGCTAGGCCTACCACCACAATCAATTTCAGAACATAATACATGACAGTCGTGTAGTTCATTGATTAACATTTCCAAAGGTTGCTGGGTGTTTATTTTGACACACAATTCTTACACCTTGGGGCATCATCTCATTGCTCTCATTTCATAGGTAGCTGAACAGCTCATCAATCCCTTCGGAGAGGATGACGACGACTTTGAAACCAACTGGCTCATTGACAGGAATCTTCAGGTAAACTGTAGGCTCACTATTTATGAAGTTCTTTCTATTTATGAAGTTTGGCTAATAATTCTCCCAGAAAAATATGCCCCTTTTTCCCCACATGCTACTTTTTAAATGTTAAGCCTCATGCCTACCATCTATAATTAAGTACATAACCTTTGCATTTCCTTTGACATTGAAATCATTTCTCCACACTGAACATTCAGTCTTGAGATCTCCTGTTCTGATTTCTCTGATTATTTTCCCCTGCTGCCTTTCCTGCATTTTGATCATCTCACCCTTTGCTTTCATCAAGCTCATGCGATATCCCAGGCTTTCAAAAGTGTGCCATTCCAATCCATAGTTTATCTTCAGACAAACCTAAATAACCTTTAAACCAAGAGGTGATGTGAAAGCCATGTTTAAATATTTGAAAGGATGTCATGTGGAGCAAGCTAGTTTTCTGCTGCTCTAGAGACTCTTCTTCCATCACTCTTCCTTGTGTGATAATGTCCTTCCTCTGCAGTCCTGATATTGTGGGATAAGTTCTCTCAAGAATGCCCAAACCATGTGACTGCACATTTGTGAGAAAATATGGATGAAAAAGAACAGTGTGCATATGTTGAGTAGGGCAAACACAGCTAGGAAGCAAGGCTGTGTGGAAAACTGATCATGGGAATTTGCACCAACAAAGAGCTGCCATTGCACCATTACAGCATAATGTGAAAGCGATTGTTCTAATATGTTTCCAATAAATTGCTGTGTTGTGGTAGAGTCTTCTTCTCAAGAGATTTTAAAAAAGAGGTTGGATGGAAGTGCTTCGACTGTATTTTCAGTCAAAAAAGGGGATGAACTTGATGGCCCTTGTGGTATCTTCCAACTCTGTAATTCAACTTATAATGAGGGAATAAAACTCCTGTTTTTGCTGTCTGCTTGAGACTCCTAAATTGTGAGATACTTGTGGCAAGCCACAAACTATGGTTATCTATATGCTGCTTCACTATCATTAGCTCTCCAGCACACTTAACAGAAAAACATCCTCCCATCTTCACAATCTCTTAGTTTTTAAATTCCCAACTGTCTCCAAATTGTTAGTGTGATGGCACATTGGGGTAAAAGGAAAACTATATGTCTGGCTATTCCCGGTGGCTATCGGTATAGCTTATGATGTACTTCAGTTCTTTAAAATAAAGACTCTTGAGACTGGATTAAAGTTAACCAAATAAGTACTTGACTATTGATATAATACAGAACTAAAATGGTAAAGTACAGATAAATGTGTTGCTCCTGATGGTTTCAAAAGAGGCTTTAAAAAGTATATATTATTTGAGATAACAAGTTGAACATTCAATAAAACAAAATATTACAAAGACGAAGTTTGTTGATTGAACTTAATTACACTGGTAATAAACACTTGACTATATTCGTCAAATATGAGGTAAAATAACTTGACTATAATTGTAGTAAAATATTCAGCTATTGAAAGTAAAATACTGGACTATATTATTGGTAAATAATTGGCTGTATTGACTACAGTAAGGTACTATTGATATTTATTTATTTATTTCGGGATTTTACCCCGCTCTTCTCAACCCCCAAGGGGGGACTCAGAGCGGCTTACAGTTTATATAATACAGAACTAAAATGGTAAAGTACAGAACTATAACTATATGGTAAAGAATCTTGATTTTAATTATGAGACGCCAATGAGATGTTTTACTGATGTTTATTTGATTGATACTGTTATCATTTTAATTGTTTTTAAATGTTTCATGATGTTGAGCATTGAATTTTGCTTTTGTTAACTGCTTTGAGTCGCCCGAGGGCTGAGAAAAGCGGTATAGAAATATAGTAAAGAAATAAAGAAATAAAGAATACAATCTATGCTGGTGGTATAGTACAAGCTATAGTGACTATGTGGTATGTACTAGGCCAGTCTTTCTCAACCAGTGTGCCGTGACGGACCTCTTGCTGTGCCGCGAGAAAAGCTCTCTGCCCCCCTTCCTCCCCCCTCCTGCCAAACTCCTGCTGCTTGGGGGAGGAGGAAGGGCCGGGCAGTGGCGAAGAAAAAGAAGAAGGGACCAGGGTGCCGCCTCCTTCGGCCATTTCCCCAGCCAGCCTCCAATCCGCCATGACTCCCACCATGACTCTCGCCCCTCGCTCGCTGAAGCCGCGTGGAGGAGGAGCCCCGCCCACTGAAGCCCATCCACCGCTCATGCTCCTCCTCTGTAGGAAAGCTGAAGCTGGGGGGAGGGGCAGGGCCTGGCTCCGCCCCCTCCCCCGGCTTTGGCACTCCCAACAGCTGCTCCAGCCTTGAGGGGACAGTGCCAAGCCAGGATTGTGCTGGTTCTGGCACCGCTGGCTTGGCACTGCCCCCTCAAGGCTGGAGCAGCTGCTGGGAGAGGTGAAGCCGGGGTAGGGGCGGGGCATGGTGCAGCCTGGCTCCGCCCTTCCCCGGCTTTGGCACTCCCAGCAGCTGCTCCCAGCAGGCCACCAACCCCCAGGCATTCTTTACTGTGTTAAAGTGTCATTTTGTGTCATTTTGGTTGGTGGTGTCCCCCCGAATTTTTTAAAAAATGATAAAAGTGTGCCGCGGCTCAAAAAAGGTTGGGAAACACTGTACTAGGCTATGATGGTCAGTTCCAGCTATGCTGATGGTATGGAACAAGCTACAGTCACTGAGTGGTATATACCGTAGGCTATGATGGTCAATTCTAGCTATGCTGATGGTATATACGTGCTACAGAATGCCTGTTTGGATTGCCAGGCCAAGGAACCCAGACAATTTCTGGCCTTCTCTTCTAAAACTCTGACTCAGAAATAAAAAGGCGGGAAAAGCCTTCCAGACAAGTTCTGAGGCAAAAGGCTAATCCAACTAAGCCAGGCCCCTAGGGGGGTTTAAGCACAAATGGAAAAGTCCATACCAAGGAAATGAAACAGAGGAGGGAAAAGAGCTAGCCCAAGACATCACAGTTAGGGGTGTTTTCTCAGAAATAGATGAAATAAGTAACACGCAAAGACATTCTCATGACCACCGTGTCTGCCATAATCTGTGTCATTTTGGCAGGTCTCCCTCATGGCTGTGGATGAAATGCACCAGGATTTGCCCAACCTGCAGAAGGATCCATACTGGAACGAGTCAGATCCACAGCCACCCTATACGGCAGCAACAGCAGACTATAAGCGGCCATCTTTTCTTGGCTCAACCTTTGACATCAGGCAAGTGCAGCTTTCTTGGACATATGTAGATCCTCTTGCTTCCCTGTCACTGGGAATATACTTGATATAGGTGCTTGCCTATGAGCACTCATGACACAATAAATGTGTTGCCCCTGATAGTTTCAAAAGAGGATTTTAAAAGTATATATTATTTGAGAAACCCAGTGGAACATTCAATAAAACACTGCTGTTTGGGGTGTTTCTGTTTGTTGTTTCAGCCAGCCAACAATGCCTTCTTCCCAGATAAAAGCATACTTACAAGCATACTTTCATATACAAAAACACATAAAATTTCATGAGATTAGTCAGCCTTTCCTAAGCTGTTTTAGTTTTTTTCTCTCCCATAATATGTTTTTATTACAGTAATTGGATTTTTTAAAAATCATGGATTAAATATGTTGAATGGATCTTTAAAAAGTGGGCAATGTTCTTCCAAACCTCATTTCCTCCTTTGTGGATCACCCTTTTACCAAAAACATTTTGTTTGGCTGTTTAGATGCACACTGAAACTTTTTCCGACTTAGTCATCCAAGCCTCATATAACTAAATGGTGTGTGATGAGTTGCCAAGCCCCTTCCTTCACTTTGGGTTTACAGCACCTCACCTTGTTGTCTGCGGGCAGTAAAGGGATGAGTACTGCTCAAAGTTATGAAGGCGTTGACTTGCAAATAAGCTGTTGTTATACACACCTATTCGATCATGCCTGAAGGCTCTGAATAAAGAAGATGGTGAGCTGTGCCTTAAAACGGAGTTCATAATATTTTTATGCAGCTCAACTGTTCTTGATGCAGAATTTCAGTATGTGTAGATATTTCAGTGCAGGCTTGTGGAGTGTAGTAGCTGCCAAGTTTGCATCACTCATGAAAGCTCATGTTCAATCCCAGGTAAAAACAAAATGTTTCAGAGACAGCCTAGTGTATTAGTTTGCATTGGACTAGAAAACTGAGAGACCAGTGTCCATAATCCCATTTTATCCATGGAAGCACAATGGTTGATCTTGGGCAAGTCACACTCCTTGCCTCAGAAGACTACAGCAACCCTCCCTTAATCTTCTTGCCCAGAACCCCCGATGAGTAAGTCGTCATAAGATGAGTCAGCTCAAAGGCACATAATAACAACAGTTGACAATTTACAGTTTCAAAACATGCAGAATTTCTTTTAAGAAAAAGCAATATATAATGTTTTACTTTTTTTTTTTAAGGAGGAGGTATCATTTGCTGATGTCCCTCCATTACAAAACTGTTCTTGAACTATAATAGAGAACAATTACATTCTGCTTGTAAAAATAAAAAAGCAATTACTTCCCACTGGGCCTCAGAATTAGTGTTTGGCATGATTTCAGGAATTGACACGGCCACACCATACCGAAACCAATGACTAATTTTGTTCCTGACTGTTGAGAGGTCCTGGATTCTATTCCTTCTTCTTCTTGCTTTTGCTGTCTACTATTTTTCTCAGGAGCAACTTGAGAAACTGCAAATCGCTTCTGGTGTGAGAGAATTGACTGTCTGCAAGGATGTTGCCCGGGGGATGTTTTAATGTTTTGATGTTTTACCATCCTTGTGGGAGGCTTCTCTCATGTCCCCGCATGGGGAGTTGGAGCTGACAGAGGGAGCTCATCCATGCTCTCCCCAGGTTTGAACCTCTGACATGTTGGTCTTCAGTCCTGCCGGCACAAAGGTTTAACCCTTTGCGCCACCAGGGGCTCCTGCTGTCTACTATTGACCTCTTCCTTGACCCCAGTGTAGATGGATGGGCTTATGCGACACTATGGTAGTGAGGAAGAATGGAGAAGGATGAATTGCTACAACAACAGAACTTCAAAATGTACTCTCTTTTGTATTGTAAGTCACAGAACCTCTCAGTCAATGCTATCTGGAGGTTCCTGGCAGTAGCAATCTTCCATAATAAAATAATTAGGTTGTTCTGCTGTTACCTACTGCATGCTCAGTGGTTCTATGCCTAGTGAGCAACTGGCAGTAATAGTAAAGATAGTACAGGTTGAGCATCCCTTATCAAGAATTGCAGGGTTCACAGTTGTTCACATGGCTGAGTGAGATAGTGATGTGCTTGCTCTTTGATGGTTCAATGTACACAAACCTTGTTTCATGCACAAAATTATTTTTTAAATTGCATATAAAATTTCCTTCAGATGGTGTGTGTAATGTATATATGAAATATAAATGAATGTTATGCTTAGACTTGAGTCCCATCTCTAAAATATTTCATTATATACTGTATGTATATGCAAATACAGGTATTTTGAAATCCAAAAGACTTCTAATGCCAATCATTTTCGGTAAGGGACATTCAACCTGCAGAACGGCATGGTTTTCAAATTGTTGGAAGGAGAAGGTGGTTTCTCTAGAGCAGAGCTTGCCAAACTGTGAGCCATGGGGCATGTTGGTGTGTCACATTACTATAACAAGAAATGACAAAAATGTGGAAATTTATGTTATCTTACAAATCATATATTTTTAAATATATAAATGAAAGTTTTTTGTGAGATATTTTGTGTCCCCACATATTTTGTTGTTACAATTTATATATGTGTGTCAGGTTGGCTAATAAAACTGAATTACTATGTCACGAAATGATGTGTATCTAAGAAGTGTGTCACCAACAAGAAATCTCTGGAAAGTCCTGCTTTAGAGTAAGATGACCAGTACTGACAGACAAGGGGCCCTTTGAGGGCTCTGCAAACTATTGTGTGGCATATTCACAGTTGCATTTGTGAGAACTTAAGCAAGGTGGGAAAACTTTGGCTCTTCAGATGATTTGGCCTACAATTCCCACAATCCTTTTTCATCAGTCATGCTGGCTAGGCCTTCTGGGAACTGAAGTCCAAAATATCTAGTCCAATGGTTCCCTATATTATCTTAACACCACTTAATTTTTTTAAAATTTCACATCACTTAATTTATGTTGTGGCCTTGTTTTCTTTCTTCAGCATGCAAAAAGAAGATATGGAATTCCAACCCCTGGAGCAGATTAAAGAGAATGAGGAAGCAAATCACTCAACACCATTGCTAGGCCACATTGGCCGCTTTCTAAATGTTCAGTCCCCCAGTTTCTCCAGGTCATCAAGAATGAATCTTCTGCGCCGGAGAAATGAAAACGTGCCTCCTTCCCCTTACTATGCTTACCCAGACATGGGGAAATCTGGGAGTCCCACCAGTATTAACCAGCAAAGGGGAGATTGTTCTCCACCTGGCTTCATTTCCCAGGATCAGTGGGACAACGCAGCCAGTAAGCTGAGAGAGCTTGATGCCTTCATGTCAACCCCATTCTATGAGAGACCTGGTTTCTATAGTGCTCCACAGACACCCATCAGCTCCATCCCAATGATCTTCCCATCCAGGCGTCAAGGCCGCAAGAAACCTCCTGCTCTCTCTAGTATTGCTGCCTATTCGGCTTCCTTGAGAGACAACTCTGCAAATCAGTCTCCTTGCAGAGCCAATGATTTGGACAAAAGTGAGAACTCCCTTGGCTCAGGTGGCAGAGAAACCTTTGTTTGGCCAGCAGAAAAGAACCAGGCTTCAGACTCCCTGGCAGTGACCATTGAAGGGGAGGCACAAAATATAACCAACAGGTCAAAGGAGGCTTTGCCTCTTGGAAGCCCAGGAGGTGTCTCTTTGGTGGGCTCGGCAAGCCCCAAATTTCCTTTCTTTGCCGAGTCCCCCAGTTCAGAGATGCAGACCAATACTAAGGGTTTGAATGACATGAGAGGCCCCCGACAGCCCCGACGGACTCCAGACAACACAGGAACACCAAACTCAGACCACACTAATTTCCTTCATAACTACGGCATCAGGACCCCTAGCAGCAATGGCCCAACTACTTTCTTTTCATTCACACCACTGACCTCCCCAGTGCTCGAGAGAGCCCAGCTGGGCAAAGCAAATGCTGCTCCGGGCCCTGAGTCTTCTCCTGGAATAAGGGAGCAGGATTCTCCAGTGGTTCCTGGGGCCATGAGAGACACAGGAAATGGAGGTGCCGCTGCTTCTTACCACACCAAGGATCAGAGGAAGGCAGCCAGCCCTTCACCCAATGACTCTGGCATCTCTCTAGCAGAAGGGGACTTTGTGGGCCTAATGGAAGTGATCATGGAAACCAGTGAGAACACAGCCGATGAAGGGATTGGAAACAGGGACAATTGAATGCACTGAGTTGTCTATCCTCATTGGGACAGTGGGTGGGTTTTTTAAAATGATTCCTTGGTGCTCAGCCTTTTAGAGGCACCAGAATCATTAAGAACTACAAAACAACTGAGAATACCTGCTTCTTAATCTGAACAGCTCCTTCCATAAATGCACGTGTGCTTCCAATAACAATCATCTTAAGAGCCATTCATAGTACTTCAGCCTCACAAAGGCAGGAGGAAAAGGTCTAATTGTTTAATACCTTGTTTTGCTATTTGAATGTACCAAAGACCAGAACTGCATTACCAGTGCTGGGGACCTTGTTTTTAGTATGGATTTAAGAGCCAAACTGAATGATTAATTCCTCAACCATGCCAAGGATTTTCACTTCATGCCCCACTCAGCCAACCTACATCTGAACTTATGAACTGGGCTGGAAAGCAAACTGGGTTGAATGCTTCAAACAATATCCTAACACCACATAACTATGACAAAAGACTGCTACACAAGAGGAGATGAATGAAATGAATCAGATTGGAACACGACCAGCCAATTTCATCGGTCTCAAGGGCACATCAGACTTTACTGCCTGTAGTACAGAGACCATATCCCACATCCCCAACCTGTTGCAATGCCAGATAAGAGTGCCTTTAAAGGAAACCCAAATCATATTGGATGTAGCTGCCTTTTTGTGCTCAACTGGAAAGAGTCAATTCAGCACCGAGTGTCCTCACTCCCTCTCTATGGGCATCCATAGGATCCTAAGGGTAAAAGACAAAATAGGATATCCTACTATATATTATTTGCGACAGATGATAGGAGCAATTATCAATCTCAAAAGCTCCCCTTTGGCCTTGAAAAACCAGTCCCATAACCTACCCAATTGTATAAGAACATAAGAACATAAGAAGAGCCATGCTGAATCGGGCCTCAGCCCATCTAGTCCAGCATTCTGTGTCACACAGTGGCCCACCAGTTGTACACGGGGATCTCGAGCAGAAGGGAGGGCAAAGCCCTCACCTGCTCCCGACCCCCCACAACCAGTACCCGGGGAAAATCCTGCCTGCCTCCATCAACACAGAGGTGGCACTTGGATGTCCATTTCAGTAACTACTGATTCCCTTGGTATCCATGAATCTGAAAGAGATGTTGGGCTGGCAGGAGATGGCCTTAACTGAGCAGTCTTTTTAAAACAAAGCCTCCTTTCTGCTTCCTTAGCAATTTGAGAAATATATAGATGATTTTTTTGGGATACCCAAGTGAAGTGTGATTTCAGTTTTAAGACTGGAGGGAAAATGTGCCATTTCTTGAAGCTCTTTTCTGTATTTATTACAAATAAATGGGTAGGAAGATTTAAGGTTCAAGTATTTTTGTTTGATACGCATTACATTGGCTGCCTAGATTCATTGCAGAACAGATAAGGATGCTGTTTTGCTCAGCTCACAGTGCTTGCTACCACTATACACAGGTATTTTGTACTCACACTCCATTATGAACTAATCGTTAGCACAAAAAAATTCATTCTTGTATCAAGCCTCTTATGCAAATTTGCACATGACCTATTTTTAAAAATTAGATGACAAATGAGACTAACTGAAGGAAGTTTCAGTTCCCAATTATTCAAACTAACACAAGAACAAAGTGCATGGCAGTGCCATTAAAATACAGAATTTAGAAGGTGCAGAAGGTGCACCTGTGATCTTGAATTAGTGATAAAGTGAATTACTGTAGCTAGACAATTGTTACTAGTACATGTACACTTTCAAGCAGCAGCAACTGTAACAAATCATTTTCATCTTATAACAAATTTTGAAGAAAACTGCAGTTGTGGTTCTCAGCCTTTGCCTCTCCTGATGTTTTGGACTTCAGCTCTCAGAACTGATAAATGACTATGCTAGCAGGAGCTTCTGAGAGATGAGGCCCATCTCTTCCCTACTACTATCTCTCTATTTTGATCCAAGTATGCAAGTAGAGATAAGCAATTGTTACCAGGAAGAAGTTGACTCACAGATTAGTCTGTCCCCCAGAAAGAGGATTGACTTCTCTCCCCATTCTTCAGTTACAAGAATATAGCTGGAAAATTAGAGAGAAACCAAGTGCACAGATAATTTACAGTCTGACTTCAAAGAGTGTGATTTCCTTTAATTAAGGGTGGAGAAGCCAGAGGCAAACTTAAGGTGTAGGCAGGGCTGCACATGAGCAGAGATTTTGGCGGTGCCTGACAAGACCAGCTTTCCTTTTGGGGAAGGAGAACCACCTCATTTCTCTTTTATTAGGAATCTTTGAAATTGTACAAATTACCCAAGCTGAAAACTGAGAAAAGAGCACGAAGGATCCTCAGCGTGATCTCCTTAACTCTTTGAACCTCCTTCCTAACTATGAGAAACTATGTTGTGTAAGAAAGGCAAACTTGTATGATTTGAACAGCAACATTCAGGCGAGTGCTTCAAATTTGTAGTGAACAGCACAGGACTTTTGTGTTTTTCAGCGCTCCTGGAAGTATGTGAGATAAATGAGATGAACACAAAATAAAACTCTCAAATGAATCATTTCAAAGGTTTAGAATAGAAAGGCAATGTGTTATGAGTGGTATTTGACTTCTGCCCAGGGTGGCTGCTGTTAACCCATTCAGTTCAATACAATAGCAATAAACCATATTTCATAAAGAAGGAGGAGGGGGTGTCAGCAGAGCCTTTCCCTCCGCCATTGATTTGTGAAGGCTGGAAGGTGGCAGCTGAAGCACAGTCCAGCCTCCCAGCAGTCTGAGGGACCATGAACAGATGGCATGAACCATCTTCTTTAAAAGTCCGTAGACCCATGCTCTAAGGCAGTGGTTCTCAACTTGTGGGTCCCCAGGTGTTTTGGCCTACAACTCCCAGAAATCCCAGTCAGTTTACCAGCTGTTAGGATTTTGGGGAGTTGAAGGCCAAAACATCTGGGAACCCACTGCTCTAAGGCCTCCTGTAATCTCAAAGGATCCATTAGCCTTTGAGGGCAGGCCATTTCGACAAGTCCTCCACCCCTGCAGGAGTAGATTGTATCTGTAATACTAGTCCACTCCAGATGATCTGTCCATGACAAGTTCAGAGAGGCCCTAGGGCTCTTTTGATGGAGAATGCTAAATAGCCACAAAACTACCAATCCCAGGAAGCCATCAGATATAGAAATACAACTCCCATGAAATCTTTGATCTTCTGAGGTAAATCTGGCAAGAATAGCATCCCTCATAACACCTCTTGCGTGTAGCACTTTGACCCACAGTTTTAACTACCAGTGCCTCCATGCCCTCAGGAATTCTGGGATGTATTGTTCAGAGAGGCCCTGGTTTATAGTTTACTGGTTTTAATCTGTTGTTATATGCTATTTTATGTGTTTTATATTTTGTGAGGCATTGAATGTTGCCATTTACTTTGTGAACAGCTTTGAGTCCCCCCCAGGGGTTGAGAAAAGCAGTATATAATAAATAAATGAAATAAATAAAGCCCAGATCCTCGAGATCTAGAAAAGCATCAGGGAAATAAAAATCAGCCAATTGTTACAGCACTGTCCATCAGAAAGGGGGCAGCTGTTGCTTAAACTGCAACAGAGACATGCATTTAAAGGACAGTTGTCACTGATGGTTACAGCATAAAGATTTAGTAGTCTGCAGAAGTGTTGTTTTTACTTTCCTTAACATCCCTCATTATAAATCAGTAGGTAGTATACTATGGATTGCAGAGCAAGTAACATCACTCCAAACCAGAGTAAGTTATTCTTTTCTAAAATGTATTTTACTGATTGAAGTACATCCACCATTAACATGCCTACTTTTATGTCAAAGCCAGCCTCAACTTGAAAGTGCTGCTCTAAAATATGTAGATTATAGAATCGATCGTGCAGTTTTTACAAGAAACTGAAGTTATGGCTGGTTCTGTATCCCAGAGCCCTTTCTCCTAGCCATCACATTTGGATAATTGTTTAAAACGGTTTTATGTATGTATACTGAAGAGTACTACCAGGTTTAATGGAGCATATTTTCATGTACTGTGAGTTAGTGAGGTTTTAAAACTTGCAGCCATCTCAAAGTGTACTTTACTGAAACTTCCGCTCTCTATATATACTGCAACACAGAACAATTGGAACCAAGTCACTTTATTGGGCATAAGATATAACACAAAAGAACAAAAGTTGTTTTTATACATTATGGACAATGGTAAGGGGGAAACCAGAAACATGCACTGCTGAAGATGGTAAGAGTCTCACTGAAGCTTTGTTTGTGTGGAGAGCATTTAATTCTCGTTGTCACTTTCTCCCAGAGTGTGCTTGTCGAAGAGGTACTCGGCCATTCCAGATTTGGGTGCTCCCATCTTGCGCAGATTGGTTACATGATCACCCAGCTCTTTGATGGATTTGACTTGCTCGTCCAAGTAGTGAGTTTCAATGAAGTCACATAACTGGAAGAGAAAAGATGCATTAGGCATGCTACTACTGATCCAGCCAAAATCAGGCAATCCTCACAATAAAGAATGTCTTAAAATCATAATGAGCAAAGCCTGAGGCCAAGGAAGCACTGTCAGTTTCTCTCCTCACACAGATGTAATACAAGACATTTACAAGCACCACTAAATGACAGTTAATGAACAGAAGTACAATTTACAGTATGCAGACAGATGTGCACAGGCAAGCCACATTCTGTACCAAAAAAAGGTTGAATTCCACTTCATGTATAACTTTTTTCCCCTATTGCTCATCGTAAAAGAACAAGAAATCTGAAGGGCACTTCCACTAAAATTCATTTATAACCCTCTCTGATTTTTGAACTTTTCATATAGTTTACATATCACACCCTAAAACGTGGGCAGCCATAAGGACTGAAATTTTGTTTTTATGGCAGAAATTCATAGCAGTAATTGTGATGCTGAAGTCTACACGCCCCCCTCCCCCCAATACACTTTGTACACTCTATTGGTAGAAGTCAAATGGCCCCACACTGTTCAAAGATTGCAAGCTCCAAGAGATCCGGCCAGCACAGACAAAGTGAAAGGAATAGCAGGGGCTGAAGTCTCATAACATCTGTATCCCTGTATGTGCTTATGCCCACAATATAGGAGCACAAACATTTCTTTCTATTAGCCTGATATGCCAATTCTCTACTGGCTCAATTTTAAAGTACAGTTTTGCTTAACAAATTCATTTGAAAATTCTGGTGGCAGTTGTTTCTTAATAGCATGATCAGGGACATGTTGTTCACTTTCCAAGCCAAGCATGTTATTGATACTGACTGACACTTACATGAGGGTCATTTTTTTCAGTTGCCAGCTTGTGCAGTTCTAGAAGTGATTGGTTCACATTTTTTTCCAAGTGTAAAGAGCATTCCATTGCTGTCAGCCCACTTTCCCAATCATCACGATCTGGTTTCTAGTAAGACAAAAGAAGCAAAGCAGGTTTTCCTCTGATCGATGCTGAGGCATTGTAATCCCAAAAATTAACAGAGTATTATGGAACAACTGGGCACGTTATGCTCAAGGCTAGAGAAAGTACTTGAGTCAATGCCATTTTGTCTTTGGAAGCACTTTACATTCTTGCTCTTGGGTCACATGCTAAGAGGAAGTGATCTGTTGTCTTCAAGGGTCCTATAACATACCTGTCTTCACAACTACTCCAAAAGAATTGTAAAACCAAACCATTTCCCACCACAATCTATTTTCAGGAGAAAGTGTGGATGCCAACTATATCTGTAGGGCAGATGGACAGCCTGCTTAGTATAACTACAAACAGCCTATGCTCAAAGACCAAAGAAATGTTTAAGGTACTCTTCATAGGTACTAAGCTTCTTGTAACAAGTACGAATTAATAAATAATAAGGCCCCTCCTAAACTTTGTCTCCTTTTTGTTCCCCTGTACTGCTGGTCAGTATGTATTCTTTAAAAGAATACACTTCCTTATCACTGAAATGCAACAGAATGTCTGTGGATGTCAATTAGAAATTCTTGTTTGGCTGGTTTAGCAGTGCTGTAGTTTCCATGGAAGCAAATTCTCACACTACATTTCCATAAAAGCATGCTAGTTTGTAGGGAAAACATCTTACAATTTGGTACTAATAATAGTTTTCCAGTTCCTTCTCTCTAGAAATCTTGTCAAGGTCACTTTGTCTGTCAAGAACCCATGGGACTGAAAAGGATTTTAGGACATGCTAGGTTGTCTGCATTGCAGAAGCCTCACTGCTGGATTGTGTAAACTGATCCAATACTCATTTGGAATGCAACGTCACAAATCAACAGTATGCAGAACAATCTGCATTTCAAGAAGGCTTGGCCACTGTTATTATATGTCAATGAGTAATATTGATTGAACACGTGGTTCAGATGAAAAGTGCTGCATCAAGGCAGGACATGTTCCACACCATCACATGGCATTGTGTTCAGACGAAACCACTTCAGACTACAAGATAATCTAGTTGTGAAGAGTTATTTGTACATTGAAAAAGTGCACATTAACGCAGATAGTCAAGATTTGTGTTCTCTCCAATGTGATCATGTGATACATTCAGGCAAGAATTCTGTTTATACCCCGAAACTCCCTTCCTCCAGTATGGGCCTGCTAATCATGTAGTTTCCCTCAGACCATCTGACTTTCATAACTATCTCTAATCTAAGAACTGCAAACAATGCTGTGACTTTCCCCACTTTTCATCCTTATAAACTGGACTACAACTCTTGAATCAGCAGTTCAGCTCACCTTGATGTCCTGAAGGAAAATGCGCCCACCCCTATTGTTTTGGAGCTTCATAAGTTTCTCTGCATGCTCACGCTCCTCGCGGGACTGGTGCAGGAAGTACTTGGCAAAGTTCTTCAGGGCCACATCGTCGCGGTCAAAATAGTAAGACTGAAAAAGAAGGCACAGAGTTCTGGATTAGGACTGTCAAGGAAACCGATCCAAACACTGAGGCCCAGCTTCAGCATCCTCATTCATCTGCAGCAACTATTTAGAGCTTTCTGCTACTGGTCTGATGCATATATTTACTTACCATTTGCTGTCTCATACAACTGTTACACAACAAGCCTGTCAAACTGGCTGTGTTATAGGACTTACTATGATCTATTTCTAATGCAACATACTGAACTATGACTTTGGAAGAGAAGTGGACAAACTGATAAGATTTGTTGAACTAAGAACAAAACTTGCCACAAATAATAAGTAATTATTACAGCTGCAGTCCAATACTTTTAATTTTGCCCAGTGCTCCTTTAGATGAACTAATGCTACAGGTCTAATTGTCAATTTTTCTTTTGGTAGATCGACTAGAAAGTTATGAAAATCACTTCAAAACTGGAAGGAAAGGTTAGAGTTTGCCCTTTGAACAGAAAAAAAGGGATTTAATAATTCTAAGAACTCAGCAAGTGGGGTAGGCAATACTAATATGTTTGGCTTGGAAAGAATTTGCCAACAGTCAAGCAATCAAACATTTATGAGTATTCATCTTACGTATCAAATTGTTGCATTACTTTGATGAGTTTTTGAACCTCTAATCCAGGAATAGGCAAGTTTCAGCCCTCCATGTGTTTTGGACTTCAACGCCCACAATTCCTAACAGTCAGTAAACTGGCTGGGATTTCTGGGAGTTAACGTGTAAAATGCCTGGAGTTTTCCATCCCTGGAAACTACAATACCTGGAGTTTTCCATCCCTGCTCTAATCAGTCTTGCTACCTCTGTGAAGTGTACAGTTTAAGCCACAAAAACAGGTTGAAGAGAGCTGGAGAAACACATTCCATTTTAGAAAACATCTGCCAGAAAAACAGTTTTGAGGTGTTATGTTTGATCCCTTACAATTCCATTTGACTATTAATCATAAATTGAAACCTATATTCCAGTGAATGTTACATCACAAAGGACTCCAGAGCAACAAGAGCTGGGCTGTCCCTTGACAGCCAGTGTCAAAAATTCATTTTTAAACCTACTGAGGTACTGCATTTAATCATGTGTAAGTCTTGAAATTTTATTCAGAAATCAACCCAAAAATCTGGGTCACCATCCAAGAATCAAAGTATTATACTTTAATTCTTTATCAAAATAAAGAAATGGAATCATCCTCTTTTTTGAATAGAATGGGAAAAGGCAAAGTTTTTGTCTATCCTGGGAAAACCTAAAGGAACCATTGATCCCCTCTATTCTCTCAACCATACTGTCATTTATGGCCTTTTTGTAGGAAAATGGTGGCTGCAGTGGTCAGGAACATCTAGCCCCTGCTGGCACTTTCCTCTCTCCACATATGGTCAACTAATACACGAGTATATGTGGATATGATTTGTAAGCTCTTCCAGTGTTTGGAAAAATACATTTTAACATACAGCTGCCAAAAGATGTTTGCAACATTTATGCCGATAGGTTTACAACCACACATCACAGAAGTTAACATTAACTTGGAGAAATGGCTTTAGCTATGTTCAAAACAACCAGGCCATATGAAAGCAAACAAATGTTCTACAGAAAAGGTCCAAAGTCAATTAAAGTGCAATCACTCTTTATTGGAGAGATAAGAACTGGGGCTTCTGCAAACAAAGAGGCGCCGACAAACTGCAAGCAGGAGCCAATATAGACTCTAATCAAGGTCCCTACCACAAAAGTGTAAACACTCATTTCCATGCTTTAGTAAAGGTAAAGGTTTTCTAGTTGTGACTGACTCGGGGCGGGGGGTAGTGCTCATCTCCATTTCTAAGTTGAAGAGCTGGAATTGTCCATAGAGACCTCCAAGGTCATGTGGCCAGCATGACTGCATGGAGCACCATTACCTTCCCACACAAGCAGTTCCTATAGATCTACTGACATTTGCAGGTTTTTGAACTGCTAGGTTGGCAGAATCTGGGCTTAACAGCTAGAGCTCACCCCGCTTCCTGGATTCAAACCACTAACCTTTTGGTCAGCAAGTTCAGCACCTCAGCGGTTCAATCTGGTGCACCACCAGGGGAGCCTCCCCACTCTTCAGTTACCTCAAAACAGTCGAGTGGAATAAAAAGACTCAACAGCAAGCACAGCATGCCAGTGGCGCAGTTACCTTGCAATACTCCTGTAAGCAAGCGCACCACAAGACAGTTCCTCTTTGCATTGCAGCATTTGGCCACATAAAAGCAACCCAGCAGGAAAAATCTCTGGAGAGAGCAGCTGGATTGTGGCTGCCTAACCCAGAATAATGGGAGAGGGGAAACGGAGAGCAAGGGCAGGGTTGCGTCTGGCCTGTAGAATAAATGCAGTTCAACACTTCTTTAATTGCCATGGCACAATGCTATGGGATCCTGGAAGAGATAGTTTGGTGGGACAACTTCCCTCTTGGCCAGAGAGGGCTAAAGGCCCTTGGGAAACTACAAATGCCAGGATTTCATACCACAAGGCATGGTAAGACGGTAAACTGCATTTATTTTACAATATAGGTGCACTTTATTCTCTTCCAATCAGCGTCTGCAGGTTGCCTATTTTCAAAGTAAGAACCGGGCAAACGCAGAGTAACACCCTCGACATAATATTCTCTCACTTGGGGGGGGGGAATCCGCAGCTAGACCAAGGCCCCATCTACACCGACCATTTAACGCGCACAAAAGAATGCGAAAGAACGCCCTTAATGCGCATCAGTGGTTTGTGTGATCACCATCCGGGACTCAAATGCATTGGGGGGCGAGATTTCCTTGGGAGCCATGGCTGCGTGCTTACTATCTCCCTCCTGGAGAGGATGATGGGGCGAAGTCCAGGAGGGAAGGCGCCTCCCAAGGGCACGCAGGGCGCATGCGCGGCCGCCGAGGAAGAGGCGGCAGGGACCTTGGCCCTCCAGCGCCCCATTGCGCGCTCGCGCTCGCTCTCTCTCTCTCTCTTTCTCGAGGCCTGCGCCCCTCCCCACCACACACACACACACTTGCGCACGCGCACTCGCTCCTCCCCTCCTTCCCAGGACTCACCATGCTGAGGTACACGTAGGAAGCGTAGAGCTCCAGGTTGATCTGCCGGTTGATGGCGGCTTCGCAGTCCTGGTGGTAGTTCTGGCGCACCTGGGAAGGAGACGAGGCCATGGCAGCGCAAAGGCGAGCGGGTGGATAGATGGGTGGCTAGATTGAGAGAGGAAGGCAGGCAGGCGGGCGGGCGGCGGCCGAGCGGGAGTGGGTTCCGTCCAATCACTGTTGAAGCGGGAACCTCCTCAGCTGGGTCGCGCAGAGCGTTCTGGCCCGGCCGCCTTGACGTCGTCTCTATATATAGCCCTAGGCTGCGTCACAATCCGAGGTTAAAGGAAGCCACGCCCCCCGCTCGGTGGGAGGGAGGGAGGGGGGGAAATGGAGGCGCGGGGAGGGTTCGGGCGCGAGGGCTCTCCTTGAGGATCTCGCGCTCTTCGCTCCCCGCCCGCGCCCACTCGCACACTCGCACATCCCGGCACGCGCCTCCAGAGTAAGCATGACTCAGCAGGTTTTGCGCCTTGTTTATTTCTGCGGGGCTTCGTCCGAAGAGGTTGACTTGGGGGAAGCGCGCGCCAGACATGCCATAAGAAATGCTCCTCTAGGGTGCATCTGCAGCTAGGGTTGCCACATGAATAAGGGACAGGTGCCTAAAAAAAAAGAAGGGATTTTTTCACAAAAATAAGGGACACTTCATAAAAACTTGAAAATCATAAAAACTTCATAAAAACTTGAAAATCAAACTGCATTAATTCGACCCTTATCTGCACTGTCAAATTAATGCAGTTTGGTAACACTTTAACTGTCACGTCCCAATGCTATAGAATCCTGGGATTTAGTGAGGTACTTCCTAAATCGTAATTACTTACCTTACCCTATACCAGTGTTTCCCAACCAGTGTGCCAGGGCACACTAGTGTGCCGTGAGCGATCATCAGGTGTGCTGTGGGAAATTTGCCTCCTCCCCTCCCCCTCCTCCCGCTCCCTGGTGCTGCTGCTGGTAGTGGCGGAGGCCGAGGGAGAAGGTGGCGGCGGAAGCGCGGGGGGTCCCTGAAGCCGAGGAAGCGCAGCAGCCGCAGCAAAAAGGATGCCGCCGACGCCCCTGCCTCCTCCATCCTCCCCACTTTCTTTTCTCTTCGGGGCTTGCTTCCTTCGGGGCCATCACCATGTCTTCCTCCTCCTCCCACGGCAGCAGCGGCGGCGTGGGGCCCCTCCACCCCAGCCAGACAGTGGAGACCCTTTTAATGTATGATGTGGACAGTGGAGACCCCTATAATACATGATGTGGACAGTGAGACCCCCTATCATGCATGATGTGGACTCACCATGAAGCTGGATCAAGCTTCTGAGTGTATAAATACATTTAAAAACATATTAACTATATGTATTACTGTGTTAGAGTGTCATTTTGTGTCATTTGGTTGGTGGTGTGCCCCAGAATTTTGTAAATGTAAAAAGTGTGCCACGGCTAAAAAAAGGTTGGGAAACACTGCCCTATACTATGCAGCTGTGGACGAGTCTACTGTAGGGACTACCAAACGCAGCAATGCCCCCAGGCAGGACTCAAGGAACATGAAAGGCACTGCAGACTAATTCAACCAGAGAAGTCAGCCATAGCAGAGCACCTGATGATCCAACCTGGATGTAGCATATTATTTGAGCACACAGAAATGCTGGACCACTCTCACAACCACGTCAGGCTACAGAGAGAAGCCATTGAAATCCACAAGCATGTGGACAATTTCAACAGAAAGGAGGAAACCATGAAAATGAACAAAATCTGGCTACCAGTATTTAAAAAGAACTCTAAAATCATAATAGTAAATAAAGAACAACACTCAGAAAAAGAGAATTCCAAATAAGAATATATCAGGGCTAGTCAACACCTCCCAACAAAGGATTCTCCCAGGCAGCAACCAGCCAGGATATGAAGTTGCAAGACCATTCAGTGCTAATCAAGGTGGCCAATTACAACATTCACACCTGCCTCCAACAGACAAGAGTTCACTCACCCTGGACATTCCACAGATATATAAACCTCACTCACCTAGTTTCCAACAGACCTCACAACCTCTGAGTATGCCTGTCAAAGATGTGGGTGAAACATCAGGAGAGAATGCTTCTGGAACATGGTCATACAGCCCAGAAAATTTACAGCAATCCAGCACCTAGCATTCTTTGGCAGAGAAAGCAAAATATCGTGTTAAACTACAACTCCCATGATTCCATAGCCTTGAACCATGGTAGTTAAAGCGGTGTCAAACTCCATTATTTCAATAATGTAGATGTATCCTGAGACAGTAACACCTTTGCTTCCCAATGGTTCCATGTTTACAGGCTTTGTTTCCAGCACAACATTCTTGTGAGGCATATAAAACATAAACATAAAATGAATTTCAGGTTTAGACTTGGATACAATCTCTAAGATTATGTATATTCAGATATTCCAAAATCCACAACACTTCTGATGCCAAGCATTTTAGATGAGGGATTTGCAACCTGTACAGAAAAGGAAGACATGTTCTGCAAAATGTACCAATGTGTTAGGAATGTACTCCCACCATTCCTGTGGTACATTTTTGACTTTCAGTATGTTAACCGCGCTCCATGCAGTCATGCTGGCCTCATGACCTTGGAGGTGTCTACGGACAACACCGGCTGTTCACCTTAGAAATGGAGATGATCACCACCACCCCAGAGTCGGAAACAACTAGACTTAATCTCAGGGGAAAACTTTGCCTTTATGTTAATGTTCTTACAAGTTGGATCTCAAATCACTTTTGACTGAGTGGCGCTGTCCAATTGTATTGCCGCTGATGAAAACTTCTGCACAATGCAACACCTAAAGGCACAATAACATTACTTCAGAAGTCGGAGTGTTAGGTAACTAACTACAGATGATGTGAATGATAAATTCTTGCTCAGAGGCTGGAAATATACTGGCATAACATTGCATCCTGTTTTAGCAGACCCAGAAAAATCCAGTTCTCTCAGAAGTTTGTGGCAGTGTGCTGATGGCAGTCCACATTTCCTTTACTTCATCCTGCTTTGTGTGGGTTTGTTTATTGGTTTACTGACCACTGGAAGCACAAGAAAAGATGTGTTTCTAAAGTGTTTTTTTAATTACCTCAAAAATATGTTTTTCTGTTTTGATATTTATTCACAAAAGAAGAGTGACACAAATATATGGGAATGTAACATTTTCTTTATAGCACGCTTAAGCACCTGAGGGGGAAAAGGAAAGGGCCTGAGGCTGTTAGGAATTGTGGGAGTTGGAGTCCAAAAAACCTGGAAGGAGGGCCCAAGTTTGCCCAGGCCTGCTTTATAGCATTGTTTTTCAGTTCTAGAGTCCACTGAATCGGTGGGCTCCCACGAGCATCCTGCAGAGATTTCTGAAAATGTTTCCACCATTTTCCTATCATGCTCAGTAATGATAAGGAGTAATATAATCATCTATTACAGGTTAAGCACACTTTATTCGGAATTCCAAAATCCCAAATTCTCCTAAATATGAATTTATTCACAGAGATGGCTGAGATAATGACATCTTTGCTGTCTACTGGCCCAACATACATTCACTTTGTTTCATGAACAAAGCTATTCAAAATAAATACTATCTATATAAATAAAAATGTAATGTTTGTTTGTGGGATTAACATAACTCAAAAATTACTGGACGAATTGACCGACATTTGGACACAATACATTACCAGGCCAATGAGTGACCATCATTCATAAAAACACCCAAAAAAACACAGCAGAAGGGACTTCAAAAGCCAAAAAAGCAAAAAGATGCTACAGTACATGTGCAAAAATGACTCCCCCGACAAACAAAATGCACAGTAGCATATCTACACTCTCTTCCGGACTACAGCTCTTAGCATCCCCTATACCAGGCCCTTTAGGAGAGGAGGAGGATCCACATGTACTGTTTCCAAGATGCAGGCTTTCTTCTCCTTGGATTTCTTTGAGAGCATCCCAATTCCAACATATTTCCCATTTACTATTCCTGGACTGCAACTCCCAGCAATCCTCCAGATAGATAGATTAGATATAGTGAGGTAGGTAGGTAGATTGATCAGGAGGACTGCTAAGAGTTGCAGTCCAAGAATAGATAGAGAAGGAAGAAAGGGGAGTAAGGGGAAGGGAAAGAAAAAGGAAGGAAGGGAAGAGAAAGAAAGAAAGAAAGGAGAGAAGGAAAGAAAAAAGGGAAGGAAGGAAGAAGAGAGAAAAAAGGAGAGAAAGAGGAAAGTTGACCACAGCAACGCGTAGTGGGTACAGCATGTGTGTGTGTGTGTGTGTGAGAGAGAGAGAGAGAGAGAGAGAGAGAGAGAGAGAGAGAGAGAGGTCAAAATGGGTATGTTTGTACTACAAAGGCTGTTACTAGGTGAAGTGGCCCTCTGTGATGTTACTGGATTGGTTGGGTTAGGTGGCCCTCAATGATGTCACTGGGAAATAAATGTAACGTGTGTGAAGGGAAGGAAGGAAAGAGCCATAAAGAGAATCTGGCCACTGTTGTCAGAATGTTGCCATGGAGACATTGTGCGGTAGGCCCAGTCGGAGCTGGAGAAAGGAAAATGTAGGCAGACAGCGGTTCCAGTGACACCCAGCAAGTCTATGTATCTATATATGTCTATCTATCTATCTATCTATCTATCTATCTATCTATCTATCTATCTATCTATCTATCTATCTGAAAGTCAAAGTATGTATGTATCACAAAGACTGTTGTTAGATGACAATCCAGTGGCCCTTTGTTGTGTTACTGGGAAAGAAAGGTGACATATGAGGGGCAGCGAGGAAGGAGCCATAAAGGTAGGTTGGAGAAGGGAGACAGGAGAACCAAAGGGATGAGAGAGAGAGAAAGGAAAGAAAAAGAAATAGAAAAAGAAAGCAGAAGGGAGACAGGGAGGAAGAAGAAAGGAAAAGGAGGGAGGGAGGAGGGAGGTAGGGAGGAAAATAAAAGTGGAAAAATTATGAGAGGAGGAAAGGAATGAAAGCAGGGGGCAACAGCTCCTACTACACCTGGGCAACAGTGAGTATATACACTAGTTGTGTATAAAAATATATTTGGGTAGAAGGTATCTAATGTATGAAATATAAATAGATATTGCTTTTAGACCTAGAATCTTTCTTTAAGATATCTCCTTATGAACATATATGCAAATACGTGTATTATATTTTTCCCAAAAAACCAAAACATTTCTGGTCCCATGCATTTGGAATAAGGGATACTCAATCTGTACTACAAATGCCCTCCTTTGAATTTTACAACTGTTGATTAAATTGCTTGTTAATACATTTTACTTTGTAACAAGGAAAGGAGTTTGCGGGTTTTGCAGGTTAGATAATTGCGGAACAGAATTAAAAAAACATATATTAAAAAAAGGATTAAAAACCAGTTTATAGGATTGCACCACAATGTGCTGCTTGACAGGAGGACTGTAAACAGTGGCATACACAGCCTTAATTGTCTGTATTGAAGGCAGCAAGCCAGAATGACCAAGCTGTTTCTGTGAGGTCCAGTTACACACTGCCCAAGAATTTTCAAATATATATATTTCCAAATATATATTTGCTTAAATGTGCCAGAAAGCATGTTTTCCAAAGAGTCATACTATGCAACTGTGCTTCCCTTTCTATCTTTTCTTTCTTTTTTAAAAAAATAATTTTTATTGAGTTATAGAGTAATAATAATAAAAAGAAACAGACAAAGACAGCCATGCAAGGCTGCATTACAAAACACAGATGACCTCCAACCCCCCGCCCCCTTTCTATCTTTTCTGACATTTTTAAAATTTCAAAATCTTACATTTGCATAGTTGTGAAATGGAAGTTCCCAAGTGATATTTTTTTTGTCAGGCAAATTGATAAGATTGACAGGAAAGCTACAGAGAAAGGAATAAATGTAGTTCATCAAATAAAAAAACCCCCAAACAAATAGCTGTATTAGTCTGGAATACTAATAGTCCAAATTAACACAGCTCTGGGTTTGTTTTCTACTGTGCCTTGTAACCTATTTGGAAGGTAAACTGTTATACCTGAAGGCTTCCAGAAGTAGCGATTCTCCTGTTTTGGCAGAAAAAAGGGGATTCCAAAAGACTCAAGGGCCACAAAAAACATTATTCGTCATTGCAAGTGGCCCGAGGTCCATTTTTCACCCGCTGTAACCTCTCTATCACATGTGATGTATGAGAGCTTCTGGACTAGACTCTACAGCATGGGACATGATATCCCACCCAAGCCTGTGTCAGGTTGTCAGTGTTATGGAAAACTACCCTAAAATAAAGCAGAAACAAACCAAAAACAAACAGAATACAAAAGTTGAGTATCAGCTCAATAGCGGGGAGAGCATGGAGTGCCGTGTGATATTAAGAGCTTGGGAGGTAAACATGCAGAGTCCAATCTTTAAAAAATAATAAAAGGTTTATTTACAATTAGCCGTCTCCTGCCACGCGTTGCTGTGGCCCAGTCTGTGTATATGTGTTTTGTGTGTATATATATCTGTATGTGTGTGTATTTGTATATATGTGTATATATGTGTTATTGCGTATGCATTGTAATTTATTATTTATTTATTTACTATGCTTCTATACCGCCCCTCTCAGCCCGAAGGCGACTCAAGGCGGGCCAGTGAACAAACGGCAGCAAGTGCCCACAGACAAAATACATCATAAATATGTTAAAAACAGCCATATAAAAACTATACAAATTAACAGTTAAAACTATAAAATACAAATCTCAGCATCTCATTCTTAAAATCCGTTTCCGTTGCATCGTCATAACATTCCGTTGGTCTCGATTAATTAAAGTTCATCTGCGAATGCCTGCTCAAACAGCCAAATCTTGAGTTGCTTACAAAATGTCAGAAGGGAGGGGGCTGATCTGATGTCACTAGGAAGGGCGTTCCAAAGCCGAGGAGCCATCACTGAGAAGGCCCTGTCTCTTGTCCCCACCAGTCGCGCCTGCAAAGCAGGCAGGACCGAAAGCAGGGCCTCTCTGGATGATCTTAAACATCTCGATGGTTCATAGGGAGAGATGCATTAGGACAGGTAAGTTGGACCAGAACAGTTTACCAGCACTTTGAATTGTAATGTATTGTATTGTATTTTGGCTTTTTAAGTCTCTCCTGCTATGTTTTTCATTGTTTTTATGAGTGATGGTCACTCGTTGCCCTAAGAAGTGTATTGTGTCCAAATTTGGTGTCAATTCATCCTGTGGTTTTTGAATTATGTTAATCCCACAAACGAACATCACATTTTTATTTACATAGATAAGAAGAAACAACCGAATTTCTTAATAATCAAGAACTGGGTCTGAGCTACTCTAACACCCATCTTTTATAAGGTTTCAAGAGAGGGGAAAATTCAATCACTATATCTCCTCTGACACACAAGCAGAGAGAGATCTCAAAGCACATAGCACATACTCTCCATATTAAAGTGTAAGAAGTCAGAAGTCTGATTCAAAAAGCTTGCAGTAGAAAAGTAGCCATTTTAAACAACCGATCAGAATGAGAGTAGAAGCAGAGAGAGAGAGAGAGAGAGAGAGAGAGAGAGAGAGAGAGAGAGAGAGAGACATTCCAACTGTCATACAGGAGACATAGCGGAAGGGGATTCCCTCAGCCTATACTAAATTGTTCCTCATTGAGGACTTGAGGCTTGGGAAGTGTGGGGTTGAATTCCAACAGTGTGGGGTTGAATTCCAACAGTCAGAACATAATTACTTTGGCATGAGACTTTCAACATTTTCAAGTGGTATCATCTAAATTTAGAATGAACATTATTTGCTTCAGATAAGGAAATGCCTGATCTCACACTTGAAGGAACTCATACTTATAGAGACTTCTTCTTGTATGTGCCAGATGTGCGTATGGCTGGAAACGGTGCTAGCATACGCATTGGCAGCAGGAGGCTGGTGCTATTAGACACAATCCTCTCTCATGCTCAACATATGAAGGGTATTGTGTGGACACCTCTAAGGATGTGCCTACAGTCTAGAATTAGTGCAGTTTGACACCACTTTAACTACCAGGACTCAACGATATAGAATTGTGGGAGTTGTTGTGTTGCAAGGTCTTTAATCTTCTCTGACAAAAAGTGCTGGTGCCTTGCCAAACTACAAATCCCATGATTAAGCCATGTCAGTTAAAGTGGTGCCAAAATGCATTAATTCTACGGTGTAGATGCACCTTTAGAGGGAAAATTAACAAGATGGTAGGATAAGAAAGCAGGGAGGCATTGCTGAGAAAGGCTGGAGAAGCTTTTTGGGATAAGAAGCTAAATGCCACCCATTGTTTCAGTTGAAGGCTTTTTCTCTGTCCCACCAACACACAAACATTTAAGGAGAACACAGGAAGGGCCTTCTTGTTGGCTGGTCCCATACTGTGGAACTCCCTCCCATAGGAGGCCTGCTTTGTGATTTCATTTTGATGGCAAGCAAAGACCATTTCCTTAAAAGAGTGGAAGGCTGAAGGCGTGTGACAGAAGGGTTATATAATGGGGGTATGCTGTACCTTAATTTATTTTATATGTGTCTTAAAATATTGTGTTTTAATCTGATTATTTACTTAATGGTTTTTATGTACCAGATTTCATAGAATAATAGAGTCATAGAGTCGGAAGAGACCTCATGGGCCATCCAGTCCAACTCCGTGCCAAGAAGCAGGAAAATTGCTTTCAGAGCAGTCCCGACAGATGGCCATCCAGCCTCTGCTTAAAAGCCCCCAAAGAAGGAGGCTCCACCCCCAAACCAAGGAGCCTCCATCACACTCCAGGGCAGAGGGGAATTCACTGCTGAACAGCTCTCACAGTCAGGAAGTTATTCAGGTGGAATCTCCTTTCCTGTAGTTTGAAGCCATTGTCCTGTGTTCTAGTCTCCAGGGCAGCAGAAAATAATATTATTCTGTAAGCTACCAAGGGACTCACATTGGAAATAGGTGGGTAAATTGAAAAAAAGCTCAGTGGCTTTGAAGAAGCAGTGTACTCTATGGATTTGACTTTATACTGTGATAGGAGGGAAGCAGGTTTTGATTTAACTTTTTTGTTTTCTTTGGTATGACACTTTGTTTGGTCCTGATGTCATCCTATCAACCAGACAGGAAATGATTATAGGGGGAAATAGCTATTGGGCAAGTGCTAGGGCTGTTGCTTTAAAAACAAATTGCAATTGCAGTAAGGAATGACTTCACAGAAACCACACAATGAGCCAACTTTGGGTAACGAGGAAGAAAAACATGCTGAAAAAGGCAATCATGGGATCAAATACTTATTGAACTGGACGCACAACATAAGATAGGCCCGAGAAAAGGATTTAACATGAACCACAACAAAGCATTGTATCATGTTAGAGCTTGATAAAGTGCTGAAACGCAGGGACCAACACAGCATTTACGTAAGACAAGGACGGTAAGTGTAGCAAAGAGGACTGGAAAGAAACCCCATTATTGGGCAATCCATTTGTCCAGTGACTCACCGGGGTATTGGTAAAAATGGGCATGTTGTTCTCTTGATTTACATCAGACAGAGAACTTTGAGAGGTAATCCTCTTGCGAGAGTCTCTTCTGGAAATGAAAAGCTATCATCATTACTTTATACCTCACAGTATATGAAGGACTATGGACAAGGATCGAAATACAGTTTAAAAAAACACTAATATAA
Organism: Anolis apletophallus; assembly: GCA_030556195.1. Classification (NCBI taxonomy): domain Eukaryota; kingdom Metazoa; phylum Chordata; class Lepidosauria; order Squamata; family Anolidae; genus Anolis; species Anolis apletophallus. The sequence goes on along the minus strand of JARBWK010000002.1, from coordinate 102,548,744 downwards.
TTTGCCAGTTGTGTTGGACATGTTGCGATGACCATTTCTAAAAAAATGATTTGTTTCTGAATAGAGTTGTTTTGGGTTTCCAGAGTCAGGGACACTGCTGGAAAATACCAGTCTTGCAGTTAGATTTACCAGCATGTAAACTTCCCAAAGCACACCCACTACTATATTTATTCACCACATCCTCTTGGCAGTGGGGGAAGAGAATGTCAGATTTAATGTACTATTTCATAGTTGACTCTTGTTCCTTACATATAGGACTTCTGCTATTTCTTTTTAAAAGCCAAAACATAGTCTGTATTAATACTAAAAATAAATTAAAATGGCAGATACTGCACAATCAGAAAAGCCTGTGATTCTGGTTACCACTCCGTTCTGGTTGGGTGTTTTAAGGGCATCAGTCCAATGTGCTTAATCAAATCTTTTTTCACAGTATTGGCCACACAAGGCTGCACACCCATTACTGTCTTTCAAGTGTTATTGAATCATCTGAACTCAGGTCAACTAGGTATGTTTTATGCTGCATTATTACTAGCCCAGCTTACTTGTCCGAACGCATCCACCCCTACCTCTCACTTCGTAATCTATGATCATCCAGGGAGGCCCTGCTCTTACTCCCGTCAACAGCACAAATGCGACTGGCGGGGACGAGAGATAGGGCCTTCTCGGCTGTGGCCCCCCACCTATGGAACACACTCCCAAATGAGGTAAGATCAGCTCCCTCCCTCCTGGCTTTTAGAAAAAAATTAACATCATGGTTCTGGGACCAAGCCTTCGGACAGTAGATGTATGTAGCAGTTTAGAGGGACATTGACTGGAACGGCGGTTCGACTGATGAGACTGTTTTATTGTTTTAATGCTTGCTGATGTATTATTTTAATTATAATTTATGTTTTATTGTGGTTTTACTATTGTAATTGTTTGTATTGGCATTGTATCGGTGCCCAATGTAAGGCATTGAATTTGGCCATTTTATGTGTAAACTGCTTTGAGTCCCCACAGGGGTGAGAAAGGCGGAATATAAATACTGTAAATAAATAATAATAAATAACATCTCATTTTGAATATATTTGACTAGTCCACTTATGAAGAAAGATCTCTCATTTTAATTTAATATTTATTATTAATATTTCATCAAAGAATAAATCAGGATTTCTTTGTGTTCATGATTGTTGTGTGCACAGTAATCATGTTGTTGATGTAATAAAGAACCTGAATAAAAATACATAACTTTCCTGTGTTTACATAGCTCTATGTGTGTTCCCAAATACAAACTGAACGTAGCCATGATCGGCAGCTGCATGGTTTGTTTTAGTTGAAAAAAACCATGGCCGTGGAGCCCCTGCTATTACGGGCATCCAAATAAGCTGAATACCATTTTCTAAAGTGGATCCAGGCATAACCCTACTGCCCAGGGCCTGACTGTGTTGTGTATCTCTTTCTCTTTCCCAGTATTTAATTGATTCTGACATTCATTATGAAACTGGCAAATTTCAAATATATTAATAATGCACACATTTCAAAATTACAAAATTAAAGATTTTTAGCCTTAATGTTTTGGTGATATTTTGAAAGCAATGAGCAATGTTTTTAGCAGATGGGATCTGGTGCCTTTTAGACTTACTGCTCCTCCTCCCCTAATGTTGTTAAATTGAGTCTGACCATTTGCTCATCTAGCTCAGTTCTGGCAACAGTTCTTTAAGCAGGACTTGGGGGGGGGAACAAGAATTGAAACTGGGACCTCCTGCTTGCAGAAAATGTGTTCTCTTACAAAGCAGATTTTGTACAAAATACAATATGGGTTTTCAGGCTGCTTCTGCCCTGTTGGCCATTCCTATGCCACCCACAAGCAAACATTACTCTTTCCTTCCCACCCATGCTTAGGATTGGTTAAAGTGAACTCCAATCTTTGTTTATTCCTGAATGTGCTTAACCAGCAAATAGATGTTAGGTAGCGTATTACAGTGCACACTTCGCACTTGGAGGAAAACAAAATGAGGACAATAATCTCTAACTTTCACAACGCCAGCCAATGAGCTACTGATGACTGGCATTGCTCGTTTGTTTCTGCTGGCTTTTTTCTACACAGCAGTGATACCAATTTCCCCTGTGAAAATTCCCCGGGAGAGCTATGTGCCTTGAAACCTTACTTTCCGGATAACTCATATTAACTTTTTTAAAAAACCCTCCTAAAATGTGGATCAATGTGAATAAAGTGCCTAAATTCATATTTTTCAAAAGAAACCACCCCTTTCCCAGTTTACCAGCTGGGAGTTGAAGGCCAAAACATCTGGGGACCCATAGGTTGAGAACTACTGCATAAAGCAGTAACTGTGAGATATATCCTCATGTGGAAACTCTGGGACCTATGGCAATATTTGAGCAGCCTGCAGCTGGCCATTGTTTTACTTGGCATGTGTCCACTACATGTTTTTAGACACACATCATCACCGATTTACACATGGTAAACATACCTTTTCTAGACTGTTAACAGCATTCATTGATAGCTTATTCCAGCTTGAGATGTCCCCTTTTGAGCCTTTTTAAATTTAAAAATCTCCGTTCCACTTCCCACTGAGCCTTGCTCAATGGAAAATACAGAAGGTTTTCCTGGTGGCTGCTGGCAGATGTCAGAACACACTCCTTTATTTCTTGTTCTTTTGTTAGCAAGTGAGTTTTTCTATTTTGTGAGACTTTTGGGGAAATGATTGTGATGGACTATTCCATAAATTGTGTTTTTGTGGGTTTTAATCTGTTCTTGAGAAAGGTGAATTGCGGATGAGGGCGGCTTGTGTGCCCACCGGGAGGGCTGGGCGGGGTTGCCGCCAGGGCTTGGGGGGTTCAGACTGGGAGGGTTTCCGTTGGGGCCTGCTCTGGCGCACAGTCTTCATAGGTGTGAATTCACAGAGCTAAACTCGAAGAAAGATGGTCACAGGTATGTAACCTACCATTTAGTGTTCTGGTGTTTTATTGTTTTAGTGCTATTTTATTGTTATGTTTACATGTTGTAAACCACCCTGAGCCTGTTGGAAAGGGTGGTATATAAATTGAAATAATAAATAAATAAATAAATGTTTCCAGTGCAATTTATAAGAATGCCTTGTTCCTTTGTATTAACATCTACAACAAAATGGCAATAACTATTGAAATTTTAACAGCATCCCATACAGTTAGCTCTCAAGAACAAAAGAAATGACATGAAGGTTATCGTCACAATGTATTTGGGGGAAGGGGAAGGCATGGCCATCCAGATGTGGTTGAAATCGTTCTTATCTGCTTGTACTTGTATGATTTTCAGCATTCTTTGAAGCATTGAAATGGGATACACCATTGCATCAATTTGTCCTGTTCTTCCACAAGGTCTCTCACCCTTCAAGCAGAGGGAAGGCTGGAAACTGCTCCAGCAAGTGCTGGAGGATAGAAATAACTTCTGTTTAATACTTTCCAGACTCCAGCCATTCCCCTCTGTTAGAAAATAGAATGATAGGTGCCACCGGACCTGTCTTGCACCCTCTAAACTAGCCTATTGTCCCTGAAGAACACTCCTGACACCAGTTTTGAAGTAAAAATCATTTGGCAGTCTGGATGGTGGGGAAAGCAATGGGAGCATGTAGTCTTACTCTTTACTGTAAGTTTGTTGCATGGAGCAGAAATGGGCAACCTGAGTCCCAACTATTGTTGCACTCCAACTACCATCTGCCTCAGCCCATGGTGAGGGAGAACAACTGCACAATAGAGAAACACTGTTCAGGCTTCAAACAGAAGGGAGGAATGAAATGGCCCCTAGAAGAGGAGAAAGATTATAGAATCTAAGCACATGAACTCAGCAAATGAGAGGGAAGGCAACTCAGTTGCAAAACATAATTACGGAAAGTTTCCACTTGCTGTGACGGGTGCCTCGGTCTCTTTATTTTAAAAAAAACCTCTGCAAATACAAAAGTTAAACAGTGAAGCTGATTGTAGTATTTCATGTCTGTGGAAACCTGGAGATATTCTCCACTGCAAAGTAAATGTGGAGTATGTGAGAATTTGTGTGTGTGTGTGTGTGTATAGGAGAGAGCTAGGCTGCAGCAGACACGAAGGAAAACTTAGCCCTTTCCTCCCTTGTTGGGTCTTGCTGAAAATCACACTTTTTGGTAGGCATATATTTGCAATGAAACCTCTAATCCCTTTCAATTCCCTCCTGCCTCCTTCATTTGTTCTCACAGATAAGGCTTCCACCACTCATTTGCTACCGGTTTTTTTTAAAAAAAAACTTCTGCCTCAAAAAGCTGAGCCCAAAGTGAACATACTGAATTTCTCCACATTTGGGAAATGTTTTCTTTTTCTCTCTTGGTGTTGTATGATAGTTAATTCTGTGTTGTGAATTGACTTTTAGGCATTTTCGAGCATTAACACAAAAGAGACCAATGGAAACTAAGTGTAAGCAAGATATTGTAAAGTTGAAACAATACAAAATTGGGGGGGGGGGACCCAAAGAGATCAGAATAGCTGTAAACACAGGGGGAAAACAGCAGCAGTTTTTGTGTAAAATACTGTTCACATAAAGGGTGCTGTCTTTTTCTGCACAACAAATGCTATTGTTGTCTTGAGTTTTAGAAAGCTCACTATGAGACAGAAAAAGCTTGTCTTCCATGGTATACACGAAGACAATATCTTTGTTAGAACCAATTGAAAATGCCCCCAATGCTGTGACAGTCATTCTGTTCATTTCTGTTTGAAACTAACAAGTGTATTGCCTTACTGTGGACTTTGTATTTTTCATAGGGAACACCATGTAAGAACACACAGCTATAAGTGGACTCCAATTGCCAACCACCTCCCCCCTCCCCCATTGGATCAATATATTCTTGTTGATGCCGTCTAGAACTGCATTGGTTTTTTGGTTTGCATTGCTTTATCGCCCTGTTGACTCATGTTTAGCTTGTTGTCTAATAAGATTATCAGATCCTTTTTCACATGAACAAATTTCAAGATTATTTTTATGATACAATACTTTTACATCAGCTTATACAGTTTACCCATTTGTTCCTAGGCACAATTTAAGGTGCTGGCACTAAGCTTTAAAGACCTGAGCTGTTTGGGACTGAGTTGTCTGAGTCTGGCCAGTCCCACCTCTAAACTTCCTCCACTCTAAGATCAGCTTCAGAAGTCCCGTGTCCTCTGACTTAACACTAAGGACCTCATCACATGGTGTGTTCTCCCCATGACAAGACATTTTATCTCCATAGCATATCAAGAGGGATGCATTTTTCACTCTGGTATCCTTGTCCACAGTTACAGATTTTCTCATTAATACCTGTGAAATTTCAGAGGAGTATCATAGCATGTATATATGTGTCTTCAAGTCAACTGTCAATTTATGATGACCCCACTGAATTTCATATTTTTTTCTCAGGAATAAACCTTGAAAATCACTAGTCAATATATTTAACTTATGAGATCTCATTACTCTATTCTTAAGTATTTTAGCTTTTACTGATTCTGGAAAAAGAATCAGTTCTGATTCAAATCTGCTTACTGCATCCGTGACCTACATACATTGTGACAAGTGTGGAGGCACTACTCTGACTCATCCACATATATTTTCATATATGATTTTGAAGCAGGGCAAAAGGAAGAAACATGCCAAGAGGAAAGCAAGCAAATTCCTGTCTTAAAAAAAAAATGTGTCAAAAGCATTGCATAAAATAGTTTATCGAAAACTGATAAAATAGTTTATCTAACACCGGTAAAATAAAGGGATCATAAGATGCTAGATAGTTGTAGACCAAAAATGGGCAACAGAAGTCCTGATCACCTTCTGTCCTCAATGTGAAAGACCATGTGGATCCTGAAGAGGTCTTCACGGTCATCTATGGACCCACTGCGAAAAATCTACCTCTGGAAGGCAATCATATCGGCCATGCTGCGGAGAAATTACAACAACTGCTCTATCTACATATATTTTCATATGCATTACTTAACATGTCAGTACACATCACAGACTTAAATTTTTTTACCAGGAAGTATTATTCATTTGTTGCTTTAGTGAACTGCCAGATATAATTTCCATCTTACCAGGTCAAGTTAATGTGCACACAGAAGTTATGCATGTGTACACACTCCTTTGAACTTATGGGATAAATGGTGTATCATTACACATTTTAACCATTGATGTGTTACTCCAAAGGCACTTTATGATCAAGAGGCAATTTTAGTATATAGAACCACCTTTCCCAATGCTATATCCTCCAGATGTGCCAATAGATTTAAATGTTTCCATTTTAAAACACTGATTTTTACAAACCCAATCAACTATTTCAAATCCAAAACTAGTCTAGAAAACACATTAATATACTTTTGAATACTGTAAAAAAAATGTGAACCCTTAAACCGATATAATCTTCTAACTCTCTCTACCGCTCCAATGTGCAGAAGATAATTTATTTCCTTGACAACAATCTGTCTTCCTGGATGTTGGAACTAGTAAGGGGTAAATACTACCAGCTAGCTTTAAATTGAACATGCTGTTATATCCGTGATTAATTACCTGCACTACCCACATGCCACTTGTTATTTTCACCAAACCCCAATCAAAATGTACTAATCTCTCCCCTACCAGAATATCATTATTTTAAAATCTATTGTTAGCTACCCCTGAAGGACCAGCCTGACCTGCTTCTCTATTGGTGGAAATCATAAATTGTTTCCTGTTCCTATTCCATCGACATCCTATTATTAAATCCACATTTTGCGTCATAATTCCTTCTCCATTGAAAGGAGGAAATATAAACTAAAAAATGATTTCTTCTTCTGTGTAGATGACAACATTTCTCTTTTGTCTTTAAACCAGTACTTTTCCAAGAACCTTTTCTCCAAAAAGTAACATATCCTGCATCCATAGAACTACTACCTGTGTAACCCTAGATGTAGCAGTTACAAGCCTAATTACCAGAGCAGACACCTTATGTGCTTTTCTTAACTCTGATTCATCCCTACATTCATTGGCCTTCTTAAGCACAGCATCCTCTTGGGACGACAGCGACCGAAATAAGTCTCACTGTTATAGTGTCCATGAGAGCCACATTGTCACAATCACCGACTTAGAACTGCCCCTTTAACACACACACGGAGACGTAGCAAAGGCTAACTATGTTTATTGAATAAAACAAATCCAAAAAAGCAATTCACTTAAGAAAGTTCATAGAATAAAGCAATCAGCACGAAGCTGCAGTTCAGTAAAGTAAGCAAAGTTCCAAAAGGTAGATTCAAGGCAAACGTGGTAAAAAGCTTGGCAAGGCTCCCGGATTCAATCCGAACGTAGCAAGGATCCGCACCAATGCGAATCTCAAACAAGGCAAGGTCTTGGTCTATGGCGAGCCAAACTAGGCTCCAGGATTCACTCCGCTTTCACGCCCTTCAGATCAGACGTGGCCGGAGAACTGACGATCAGTTCCCACGGGGCCGTTCTTAATCCCTCGGCCTGGAACCCCGACGATCTAGGGCCCGGCGTCTCCAGTCTCTACTTTCCGAACGGCGACGGTCTAGGGACAGATGCCAGCTCCTCCTGCCCTCCTCTATGTCCCTGCGCCTGTTATGAGAACGGCCCGTTCTGGCAGTCCAGAATCGCTATCTTCCTGAGAAGCAGCCTCCCCGAAGTTTCCCAGCCGCTAGCCTCCATCTGCTGCCCGGCCAGCTCTTGGGAACCTCGACCGTTAGGGAATACATAACTATCACCGCTATCTGCTTCGCTGCCTCCCATCTCCACCTGGTCCGCTCCTTCCCCGGGAGAATGCTCCCACTCAAGATCCCAGGCTAAACTCTCTACCGGTGAACTGGGCAAAGGTATGGCTGACCAATCTTGCTCTGGGCCTTCCAACTCATCCTCCGAGTCCCCTCCAGCCTGTGCGGGTCCCAATGCCAACGGGACCCCCGGAGCATCGCCCCCCCCCAGTGGCACGAACGGACCCATGGGTGCTACACTATCCCCCCCTCAGGGCCCCCCCTGGGCCGCCCCCGGGGCTTGGGCTTGTCAGGATACTTGCGGTGGAAACGAGCCACCAGCTCCGGCGCGTGTACATCTCGAGCCTTGACCCAAGCACGTTCTTCCGGGCCAAAACCTTTCCAGTCAATGAAGTACTCCAACTTCCGGTAACGGAGGCGGGCATCCAAGATGTCCTGCACCTCGACCTCCTCTCCGCCCTCCCGCATCACGGGGGAGGAGGCGGCTGCGTCACGTCAGGCCGCACCCCCTTCGCCGGGCGGAGCAAAGAGCGATGAAACACCGGGTGGAGTTTCATGTCCGCAGGGAGTTGTAGTTTGAAGGAAACAGGGCCCACCTTCTCCAACACCTTGTAGGGACCCAAAAATCTCGCATCCAATTTGCGGCTCGGGCGTTGAGTGGGCAAGTTCTTGGTAGACAACCAGACTTGATCCCCACTAGGATGTCAGGACCCTCCTGGCGCCGCCGATCAGCCATCCGCTTGTAGTCGGCCTTGGCCTGGTCCAATTGAGTACGTAGCAAATCTTGAAGTGCAGCGAGCTCCCGCAGCCAATCCTCCGCCACCGGCACCTCCCCCGACGGAGTCACGGGAGGGTAGAACCGGGGATGGTATCCATAGTTGGCAAAGAAAGGAGTCTCCTTGATGGATTCCTGCGTCGCATTGTTGTAAGCAAACTCCGCCATAGACAACAAAGACGCCCAGTTGCTTTGCTGGTAGTTAACATAGCACCGCAGATACTGCTCCAAGGTGGCATTCACCCGTTCGGTCTGGCCATCAGTCTGAGGGTGATGGGCCGTAGACATCCGCGCCTCAATCCCCAGCTGCTTCTGGACACCCTTCCAGAACTGGGAAGTGAACTGGGAACCACGGTCCGTCACCAAACTCTCGGGCAGGCCATGCAACCGAAACACATGTTGCACAAACATATCAGCAGTCTCCTTGGCCGTAGGCACCCCCACAGGGGATGAAGTGTCCCATCTTGGTGAGACAGTCCACCACGACCAGGATCGTGGTGAACCCCTTGGACTTGGGCAAATCAGTGATGAAATCGGCCGAAATCATCTTCCAGGGAGCGGAGGGGGTCGGAAGCGGCTGGAGCAAACCGGCCGGCTTGCCCCCCGGGTTCTTGGCCCGCTGGCACACAGGGCAGGATCCCACAAAGTCCTCCACATCCCTGCGTACTTTGAGCCACCAAAAGTCCCGTAGGACCAACTGCAGAGTCTTAAAGAGCCCAAAATGTCCCGCTGCCTTGGTGTCATGGCAAAGCTTTAGAATGTCCCCCGCTCAGGGCCCGGAGAAACATAAACAGAGTCACGGTGATAGAGCACCCCGTTTCTCACCTGAAACGGAGCCTGCACCCCCTTGGTCAGCTGCTCTTGCACCCAAGGGTCGTCCCGTTGGCGGGCCTGAACCCGCACACTCAACGGCCGCTTATCCACAGGGCCGGGCGGGGCCGCCGGAGCCGGCGCGGGGGCCGTTCGAGCGGCTGCAAAGTTCTCCGCTTTGAGCAGAGGCTGCTCGGGTAGGCCTTCCCCCCCGCGGACGTACTCCGGCTTCCGGGACAGGGCATCAGCTTGCTTGGTCTGCTTGGGAGTCACATAGTGAATGCGGAAATTGAAACGCTCAAGAACAGGGACCATCTCTGTTGCCTCTGGTTCAATTTGCGCTGAGACTTCAAGTGCTCCAAATTCCGGTGGTCGGTGTGAACTTCCACCGGAATTTGGCCCCTTCCAGGAGGTGTCTCCAGACTTCAAACGCCACCTTGATGGCTAGGAGCTCCTTCTCCCAAATGGTATAGTTCTTCTCCGGCGCCGTGAGCTGCCGGGAATAGTAGGCGCAGGGCAACAAGTCCGTCCCCTGTGGTTGTAGCAGGATCGCTCCCACTGCTACATCAGAAGCGTCAGCCTGCACAATGAAGGGAGTGCGGGGGTTGGGGTGCTGCAAAAGCGGCTGAGTGGTGAACAGCTGCTTCAGCCTCCGGAACCCCGCATCCGCCTCCGGCGTCCACCGGAACGGCACCTTTCCCCGCAGGCACTGGGTGATCGGATCAGCCCACTTGGCAAAGTCAGGAATGAACTTTCTGTAGTAGTTGGCAAAGCCCAGGAAGCGTTGAATGTCCTTTTTGCTGGCCGGAGCCGCCCAGTCAACCACAGCCTGGATCTTGGTGTCATCCATGGCAATGCCCGTGGAGGAAATGCGGTAGCCCAGAAAGTCCACCTCACGCAGATCAAACGCACACTTCTCCAGCTTAGCATAGAGCCCGTGGGCCCGCAGTCTCTGGAGCACTTCCCTGACATGGCGGTCATGGGTGGCCTGATCCGGAGAAAAAATCAGCAGATCATCAAGATAGACGGCCAGATAGCGATCCAGCAGGTCTCGGAAAATGTCATTCATGAAGTGTTGGAAACAGGCGGGGGCATTGCACAAACCGAATCCCATCACCAGGTATTCGAAACTGCCCCACTTGGTCTGGAACGCAGTCTTCCACTCATCTCCCTGACGAATCCGGACAAGATTATAGGCACCCCGGAGGTCCAGTTTCGTGAATACCTTGGCGCCCCGCATCCGTTCCAGCAACTCGGGGATCAGGGGCAAGGGGTAACGGTTGCGAATGTGATCTTGTTGAGCTCCCGATAGTCATTACACAACCGCAGTTCCCTGATTTCTTCTTGACAAACAGGATGGGCGCCCCCGGGACTGCGAGGGGGGCGAATGAACCCCTTCCGCAGGTTTTCGTCCAGGAAATCGCGAAGGGCCTGCTGCTCCGGGTCCGAGAGGGGGTAGAGCCTCCCCCTCGGGATCGGGGCTCCGGGTTCCAAATCAATGGCACAGTCATAAGGCCGGTGCGGAGGCAGCCGTTCCGCCTCCTTCTCGCTGAAAACGTCCCAAAAGCCAGCGTACTTCCTGGGCAGCGTCGCCACCGTAGTCACCTCCTGCGCCGCACACGCCCGGGCCATCATGCACTGGCTCTGGCAATGGTCAGAAGCAAAAACAAGCTGTCTCTTGGCCCAGGAGATCTGGGGATCATGGAGCGTCAGCCACACAATCCCCAATACAATAGGAAAGTCCGACAGCTTGGTCAGGAGAAAGGAAATCTCTTCCTTGTGAGAACTAGTCCACATCCTGGTGGGAGCGGTATACTGGGTCACAGCCCCAGCTTTCAAGGGCCTCCCATCAATAGTCTGAACGCCCTTGGGCTCTTGAAGATCCAGAAATTGTAATCCAGCAGACTGGGCATAGTCTGCGTCAATGAAGTTGTTGGTAGCCCCCGAGTCAATCATGGCATGTACCATCAGCGGCCCCTTCTCGGGAGACCAAAGGGTGACCATAACGAGGAACAGTTGCCCAGTCTTGGGTTCCGGAGGAAGATGAGCGACGGCGCGAGCCGAGCGCGACCCCTCTTACACTCGGCTGGACCCTTCCCCCGCCGCCTGAAGAGCTTCCTCAGGCTCCGGGGGGCTGGCCACCGCTGCAGAGGCGCGAGGGGTCTTCCCACGCGGTTTCTGGGGGCAATCACGAGAAAAATGACCCGAGCCCCCACAGTACCAACAAAGGTTAAGTCTTTGGCGCCTGGCCTTTTCGGCGGCGTCCACTTTAGGCCGCACCGTGCCCAGTTGCATCGGTTCAGAGTCATCCACAAAAGGGGTGGGAGCAGGAATCTGGCGGGGCACAAACTGGCTGGTCCCGGCCTCCCGCTTGCTCGGCGGTTTCTCTGTTGGGCCACCCCCCCCCACCTCCTCTTGTGTTGCGTGGCCGCCTCCGCCCGCAAACTCAGGGCGATGGCCTCCTCCAGGTCGGCCGGCCGGGGCAACTGTAACATCTGTTGTTGCAGCTCGGGCGAGGTCCCGCTAGATACGTATAGCGCAAGGCCGCCACTTGCCACTTGGTCTGGCTGGCCAACACTGGAACGGAAATGTACTGGGCCAAGGACATGTCCTTCATGTTCAGCCGCGCCAAATCCCGTTCCGCCAGGTCCTCGTTGACGGGAGGTCCCCAGGTCGCCCGGATCGCCACCAGAAAAGCATCCAAAGTAGCCACATGAGGAGACGCTGCATTGATGAGGAAGTTGCCCAAGTCGCTGCCATCCCTCCATGCAGTTGAACACGAACCCCACCTGGGCTCGGGGGTGGAAACCTCGTTGGGCCGCAGCTCCAGGTACATCCTAACCTGGGCAATAAAAACTTCCACCGCCGCCGGATGTCCATTGAACCGTGTCGGGGCATTCACCGGCGGTGCCGCCCCGCTCGGGTTCGCAACTCCGCCACCTCCTGCTGCAACGCCACCACCTGCTGATCCGTCAAGTTTGCCATGGCGACAGTGGGGACGATGGGAGCGTGGGTGCGCTGCCGGGGGTTCCTGGTACGTCCGTGGTGCGAAAAGGGGTTCGAGGTGTTCTCCGGCCAACTGTCACAATCACCGACTTAGAACTGCCCCTTTAACACACACACGGAGACGTAGCAAAGGCTAACTATGTTTATTGAAAAAAAACAAATCCAAAAAGCAATTCACTTAAAAGTTCATAGAATGAAGCAATCAGCACGAAGCTGCAGTTCAGTAAAGTAAGCAAAGTTCCAAAAGGTAAATTCAAAGGCAAACGTGGTAAAAAGCTTGGCAAGGCTCCCGTTCAATCCGAACGTAGCAAGGATCCGCACCAATGCGAATCTCAAACAAGGCAAGGTCTTGGTCTATGGCGAGCCAAACTAGGCTCCAGGATTCACTCCGCTTTCACGCCCTTCAGATCAGACGTGGCCGGAGAACTGACGATCAGTTCCCACGGGGCCGTTCTTAATCCTCGGCTTGGAACCCCGACGATCTAGGGCCCGGCGTCTCAGTCTCTACTTTCCGAACGGCGACGGTCTAGGGACAGATGCCAGCTCCTCCTGCCCTCCTCTATGTCCCTGCGCCTGTTATGAGAACGGCCCCGTTCTGGCAGTCCAGAATCGCTATCTTCCTGAGAAGCAGCCTCCCCGAAGTTTCCCAGCCGCTCGCCTCCATCTGCGGCCCGGCCAGCTCTTGGGACCCTCGACCGTTTGGGAATTCATAACTATCTCCGCTATCTGCTTCGCTGCCTCCCATCTCCACCTGGTCCGCTCCTTCCCCGGGAGAATGCTCCCACTCAAGATCCCAGGCTAAACTCTCAACCGGTGAACTGGGCAAAGGTATGGCTGACCAATCTTGCTCTGGGCCTTCCAACTCATCCTCCGAGTCCCCTCCAGCCTGTGCGGGTCCCAATGCCAACGGGACCCCCGGCATCGCCCCCCCCCCCAGTGGCACGAACGGACCCATGGGTGCTACACATTGGGGAAAATCCACATCCTTTTTACTGTTTGTCACGTTTTGCAGTTTTGACAATCTTTTCAGTTACAGACTTGTACACCTGAGTCTCTTTGGAGCTGCCATGATAAACTGGTTCATGTTCTTCTGAGATAAAGAACAACTGTCCTTTATCATTAAATTGTGTTGGCAAATTAAAATTTTAAAAAGATACCAGGTTTTAAAAATTATTTGATAATTCATAGTTTTTGCATCAATATGAGGACTCAATTGAATTTCTTATTCATTGTCTTTTTAATTATTAACTGCAACTCATTTGGTGAATTGGTCACACCAACATTTCTGCACCAGTATGTTGTTGCTGTGCATCCTTCACTAGCTTGTGGGGCACAAGACTATTACAGCATCATTACTTACTTAGCCCAAGCAAAGATATTTCCTTCCACTCTGCCTGCTCTCCCTTGATTTATGGACGGTATGTAAGCCTGAATGAAGTATGCAATCTGCATAGAGATCCAGAATAGTCATGCTACCCCTCTATTCTGCATTGGTTAGACCACATCTGGAATACTGTGTCCAATTCTGGGCACCACAATTGAGGGAGATGTTGACAAGCTGGAATGTGTCCAGAGGGCAGCAACTAAGATGATCAAGGCCTGGAGAACAAGCCCTATGGGGAGCGGCAAGAGCTGAGCATGTTTAGCCTGAAGAGAAGACTGAGTGGAGACAGTGTAGCCATGTATAAGCATGTGAGAGGAAGCCATAGAGAGGAGGGAGCAAGCTTGTTTCTGCTGCCCTGGAGACTAGGATGCGGAACAATGGCTTCAAACTACAAGAAAGGAGATTCCATCTGAACATTAGGAAGAACTTCCTGACTGTGAGAACTGTTCAGCAGTGGAACTCTCTGCCCCGGAGTGTGGTTGAGGCTGCTTTGGAGGCTTTTAAACAGAGGCTGGATGGCCATCTGTCAGGAGTGCTTTGAATGCAATTTTCCTGCTTCTTGGCAGGGGGTTGAACTGGGTGGCCCATGAGGTCTCTTCCAACTCTATGATTGTAGAGTCTGTCAACACTAGAGAGCACCATAAGATATATCAACAGTACTATATTCTACTACAAGAATCACTTCTGGTTACTCTTTTCTTCATATATTAAATCTTCATTTGAAAGATTCAGAATACTTTGGATTGATGGATATTAAGTGAAATTGACCTTCCTGTATTTTCTAATAAGCCAGGACAATTTCATCATTTAAAACTTTATTACAAAACACATAACATATTAAAATGATTTACAGATGCATTTGACCAAGATATGACATACAAAAATGCTGACAAACAATCTTACACGGCCTCAGTATTTTATCATGCTGTTGGAAGTATGCAATGCTGGTTTGGTGCCAGGTGGGGACTGCCAGACCGCTGAACTCGTGCGCTTGAAATACCTTGGCTTACTTTTGTAGAAAATATCCTCTAGTTTAGGGCTCAATATTTCTCCAAATAACCTGTTGATGTTTGGAGGGTTGTAATATTGATTTGTTACAGCTTCTGTAAGATGAAGCCCTGAGGAAACAACAGTTATCACATCCTGAGTCAGCCTTCAAGTAGGAACATGTCTGTACTCAAAGCATTTCTATGTAGGAGACAATATTAATCCCAATGTATGAGTGGACTAAAGTTAGTGTTTAAATCAGTTGTGACATTTAACAAATGGGGCAAGTTTGTGTGCTCTACTTATTCTTTTACAAGAACACCAAGATCATGGCATCAAAAAACTTAACTGGCTGCAAAGTAACTCTGTACAAAGATTTTACTCCTGGTTACATAGAGCCCCCAATGGTGCAATGGGTTAAACCCTTGTGCCGGCAGGACTGCTGACTGAAAGGTCCGCGGTTCAAATCCAGGGAGCAGGTGAGCTCCTTCTGTCAGTTCCAGCTTCCCATGCGGAGACATGGGAGAAGCCTCTCACAGGATGGTAAAACATCCGGGTGTCCCCTGGACAAAGTTTTTGCAGATGGCCAATTCTCTCACACCAGAAGCCACTTGCAGTTTCTCAAGTTGCTTCTGACAAGGAAAAAAACAGCTTCTGGTTACATCAAGATTTCCTCTTTTGAGAAGTATAATTTAGGACTGAAACGGGTATCATTTTGTTGCAGCTATTAGTAAACAACTGAGAATTGGAACTTCTTGCTGATCTCCTTCAAATTATCTGGAGATAATCCAGATCTACCTTCCATCCAGTGTTGCTTCTGTTTCTATCCGATGTTTGATGTTTTGTCCTATATCTTATGTCTGTTAAAACAGGCCGTGTTTTTTATTTAATTTTAGTTGTTAAGTAATAAATCGTGTTTATAATTTTGTTAGCATAGATGTATTGTTGTTTTCGGGGCATTGAATGTTTGCCTTTTATGTTTGGAATCCACCCTGATTCCCTCCTCATCAGGCCACATCAGAGGAAACAAGACAGGAAAAGCAGTGTCCTAGTGCTTTTCTTCCCTATCTCATTTTCTGCTTCTGTTTTGTTGTTTAAACTGAAAGTCTGTATTGTTTTAATTGATAGTAAGCCAGGAGCCCTTTGGTTAGTGGACAGGAATAAAAAAGCTTTAATTTGTAAACAAAATGGTCTCTACATTACAGGTATTTCCCATTATAAAGATGTTTATCATTCAAATTGAAAGGTTTCTGAAATTAAAGCAGATTTCCTGCTAGATTATTCCAAAAGAGGGCATAATAGGACTGATATTAGATGGACTCACCAGCTGTCAGTCTAAACACCTGACAACCATCTAGTTCACTTTTGGGTGAACATCCCACTAGTACTGGTTTTGCTTTTGTCTGCAGCACTCTTAAAAACTACATCAGGCTCTATACAAAAGAGCAATGAGGCATGGAAGTATCAGTTGAAATGTTACTATGCTATACCAGAACCACCAGTAAATTTCAAGGAATTTGCGTTTAATGTATAAGGGCCAGACCCACCAAACACAACCCAAGGCAACTCCTTAAGAGTCTCAAGTTCTAAGGAGTTCTCCAACCTCAGTACTAACATTTAGCGCAGGGGTGTGAATTGTGTAGTCCTTAGCTCCTCAAAAGCCTTGTTTTTAAAGGGAAAACAATGGTGTTGTGGGTGTAGGGAGGTTGCTGTTTCTCAGCAAGCAATGTTTAGGGGATTCCCAATCCCAAAACAGCTCCAATTCCAAACAGAAGTCAGGGATTACTGAAACATCATCTCCGCTTTCAGGCCAACAGTACAGCCACCCTGGATCAAGAGAACTGAAAAATGGCTTTAGATCTTCCATATATGTTCCTCCCAACACCTATTAAAAACTCACACATACCAATGGCCCACACAGGAATGGGTTTGCGGGGCTCATTTTCATCATCGGTAGAGTCATCACTATTCAGATCCATACCATAGTCATTTGCATTCTTTTTGAGGGATGCAGTATCTTTTACTTTTGGGGAATTTACTTCATTGGGGCTATTGATTGCAGGTTTCTGAAAGACAAGGCAGAATGTGTGGTATAGTTGCAGCAGTTTGTCAGGAATATCTGTTGGTATCACAGCTAGCATTTTAAAAATTTGAGAACTTATTTCACTTTAACCTTTCATTGGACAAGCCAATTGGTTTTCGGGCAAAGTACAAGGTATCATTTTGACCTTTAAAGCCCTACATGGTTTGAGTCCAGGTTACCTACAGAATCACCTTCTTCCTTACAATCCACCCCGAATACTTAGGTCCTCTGAAGGGTGTCTGCTCCAGCCCGCCAAAACTCAACTGGCGACCATCACTCAGATGACCTTTTCATCGGCCATGCCAAGATTGCCAACAACCTGCCAACAACCTGCTGGAAGATCTCCAACAGCTAAATGAGCTGTCAGAATTTAAAAGACCTATCTCTTCAGGCAGGCCCATCCAACCTGTTTGTAAGCATGAATTTTAAATGTGCGTCCTTTCTTTAATCTGTTTTATGTATTTTAATTTGGCCGCCCAGAGTCTCCCTTCGGGAGGGGAAGGGCGGGGTAGAAATGCATGAAATAAATAAATAATTTGTATTTTACAGAAATACATTTTAATATGTATCTTTATCGAAATACATTTGAATACGTGAATTTGTGGGGGGGGGGGGGGTTACAATGTTTACATGTTTAAATTATTCTGTAACCTGCCTCAAGCCACGAGGAGAGGCATGTAAGAAATAATAATAATAATAATAATTTGAAATCAACAAAGTATTTCTTTAGCATTATTCCAGTTTTTTAAGGTCTCTAGGTTTCCAGTTGTGTACATGAGATGAAAACTGGGAATATTTTTGGCTTCTAGATTAGATTTTGGCTAGTAAGTTTTTTGAAATTTTCAGCCCTAAATAAACACATTTTTGAATTGGAGAATACCTTGTGATATATATAGAGCACAAAAATACTATAAAACTCTTAATTTATAATTTACACCAATCAGTCTTTGAAACAGGATGAATGTAAACATTTCAATATTTCAATCACAATGTCAATGTAGTAACAGGTGAAATAGTAAAGATACATATTACACACTCAATAACATCTACAATGTTGCATGAGGTTTGCCTAAAGAGAGGAGAAGACACAGGCTCCTACCAAGGTTAAAGAGTTTTCCAATTCTGTGCCTAGACTAGGTATAGTATTCAGGCTAGTTGTAAGCTTTTTAAATTATTATTTCAATCATTTGTAACCCGCTCTTCTCTACCCCAGAAGGGGGACTCAGGGCGGACTCAGCTTATTCCTCATGTGTCTTATTCATCACTCCTGTATAAATAGAAATCTTCCCAAAACATGAGACTGGCTATACATAAGTTAGTCTTAAATAAGAAACAACCCCTGAAGATGTTTTATTGGCTGCTATATTGTCATGGGGATGCCATCTACATCAAAAACCTGAGGGTTTCATTGAAACATATATTCATGTATGTCTAGAAAGTTTTATTGAAACATATATTCATGTATGTCTAGAAATTTTAGTTTAACAAAATCAATTTTTTGTCAATATTCACACAGAAGTTTGTCAGTAGTGTCCCTGAACTCTTATCAAATTAGAAAACATTCCCTTCTCTGTGTGGACTGTTGAAAGGCAAAAGGGCTTCATCAATCTGATGAGAAACTAAAGAAGCACTTCCCCCTCTACTAGCTCGACTGTGGTGCCACTTCTGGCTTTTGAATACCTGGGAGGGAAATGGAGAGCTGCCCCTCTGCCCCCCCCGCCTCACCCCATGCAACATTAGTGTTTTCCCCTCTCTATGGAATGAACCTCAACGTATCTATGGACCAATCCATAATTTTGACCTCAAAACCTGCCTTCAACTTATACATGAGATCAACCTATATAAAGATTATATACACCCACATTATTGAGCTTATCATATTCTTATGCCCTCTTATGATCACTGGCCAGGATTGCAACACCTTTAGAAACTAACTTTTTCCAACAGGCTTGTGAGATTGTTTTCCTTTGAACTCATCAACTGGAGCCTGGAGACAAAAGACGTACACTAAGAGCTGAAAAGTTGTAAGATGAGATACTAATTGTTCACAGTCTTTTCAGAGAAAATCTACTCTCGGTTATTTTATTTTTTCTTTATTTCAGGATAGAAAATATTTTGTTGTTGCTATCATTAAATAAGAGGAAGAGAAACCCTTGGTCTATTACAACTCATCCAGCAGACCCAGGGCTATCATCTACTTCCCTGTCTTATAACATAAACTTCTGAAGGAATTCTCTCCAAAATACTCAAATGAATAACCTGTTTTAGACATCTTGCTTCCGCTAACACAATCGTTCCCAACCTTTGGTCCTCTGGTGTTTTGGACTTCAGCTTCACAATTCCTAACATTTGGTAAAACTGGCTGGGATTTCTGGGTTGAAGTAAACTTTAGAGTTTACATTTTTACAAAACATTTCAAGCATTTTCTTTAATGAAATAATGAGAATTAGAAATCAGGAACATGGAAAACAACAATAACAATACTAAAATCTAATAAGGAAGAGGATAATCCCAATTCATACAAACTAATAACTACAAGCCTCAGGAAGAGCTCAGGATTCACCTTACTAGAAGACCACAAATAATGACTACTCACCTGAGCCGTTATATTCCAGCCATTTAGAGCCAGCATGAACTGCTTCCATATGTCTGTTTCCTTTTCCTGATGGTCCACTGTGGGGTGATCCTGTTCCTTCTATAGGATAACAGATTTTTAGCTTACCACCTACACAGGTTCCCAATTCCATCCAACCCGCCAGCCTGTGCCCCTGTTTTATAAGAATTGGATAAATTTATTCAAAATCCCAGTTAAAGAGATTCTTCCCTAAACTTTGGGAAGAATTTCTCAATAGTTTTTGCAATGGAATATGCTGCCTCAGAGAGTAGTGGGCTCTCCTTCTGGAGGCTGGCCATCTGTTGGCAGAGCTTTTATTGGGTTGTTGTAGGTTTTTCGCTGTATGGCAATGTTCAGAAGCATCCTCTCCTGATGTTTCGCCCGCATCTATGACAACCTCTCTGAGGATGCCTACCACAGATGCAGGCAAAACGTCAGGGAGAGAATGCTTCCAACATAGCCATATAAAAGCTACAACAAACAACCCCGTGATTCCGGCCATGAAAGCCTTTGACAATACAGAGCTTTTTATTGTGTTCCTGCATGGCAGGGGTTTGGACTGGATGACCTTTGTGGTCTCATCCCTTTGTAATTTTTTCAAAGGGAGTAGGATCTCAGTATTCCCTTGAAAAACATATACCACAAAATAGCACAGAACATGTAGTATAGAATAGTGTACCCAACTTGGTCCATTATGATGAGAAAATATATCAACACTAGCTTGAACCCCGCACGCGTTGCTGTGCCCTATGTTGGTGATGTGAGACAGTCTGGGTTTGTAAGTTGTGGAAATGATGCTTGAGCATGTTTGTTGTGTGTATATATATGTGTGTTTCTTGTGTTTATAGTTGTATGTGTGTGGTGGTTTTTGGGGGTATGTGTGTGTGCATGTATAGGTTTGTGTATATTTGTGTGTGTATGTGTGTGCGTGTGTGTGTATGTGTGTGTATATTGGTCTTGGTATGTGTGTATGTATGTGTTTTTTTCTGTGGTTTTTGTGTGTGGTGACGTGTATATATATGTGTGTTTGTGTATGTTATGTATGTGTATATGGAGAGGTGCTGATATGTGTGTGTATATATGTGTATGTATTAGTGTGGATGTGTATGTTTAGGTGTGTAGATATATGTGTTTGTATGTGGATGTTTATTTATATGCGTTTGTATGTGTGTGGCTATATGTGTGTGTGTATTAGTGTGGATGTGTTTGTATAGGTGTGTAGATATATGTGTTTGTATGTGGTTGTGTATTTAGATGTGTGTGTATATATGTGTTTGTATTAGTATTGGGTGTGTATGTGTAGGTGTGTAGATATATGTGTTTGTATGTGGTTGTGTATTTATATGTCTGTGCTTGTATGTTTTATGTTTTTGTGTGGATGTGTATGTATAGGTGTGTATTTATATGTGTTTGTATGTGTGGGGATGTGTTTGTTTGTGGGGTGTGGGGTAGGAGTTGTTGTGTTTGGGGTTTTTGGTTTTATGGGGTTTTTTTTTAATGTGTGTTAAGCTTGCCTGTTCCATGTCTGTCTCTTCAGTTGGATGGTCGCCCTTCCTTGCCACCTTTCTGCCGAGGCAGGGGCGATGGGGACATTCTGTAGGAGGATGTCTGGTGTCCCTGTGTTTCCTCGTTGTCCTCCCTTCGGGAGTGGCAGGGAAGCTGGGCGCCACCGCCTCATCGCTCTTCCTGGCCACTGCTTCGCCTCCTTGGCTTCCTCCGCTGCTTTCCTCATGTTCGTGGACTCGGGTTGCGTTAGCGTTGGGTCGGGAACGTTTTGGAGGCTGGGAGATGGAGGCGGGCGGGTAGAGGCATGGGACTATCAGAAAGCCGCCCCTGTTCCCTGGGAGCGGCGGGCCCTTCTGGGAGGTGTAGTTCCATGGCCTTACCACCTCCTCCTCCATCTCACAGGCTTCTAAGTTCCCGGACCTAACGCACGCAACCCGAGTCCACGAACATGGAAAGCAGCGGAGGAAGCCAAGGAGGAGACAGTGGCCAGGAAGAGCCACATGAGGCGGTGGCGGCCCAGCTCCTGCCACTCCCGGGAGGACAACGCAGGGAAAGCAGGAAAGGCATCACAGAGCAGCCGTCCTCCGCCGCATGGAGCCGGTGGCGCGGGTGCTGCATTGGGCTCCTTGGGTTTCTGTCCCTCCTCCGCCGCTTCCAGACCGGCCCTAACCTGCGGAGGGCATTCAGGCGGGGAGGAGGTTCCATCACCCAGTGGAGAGCAGGTGAATGTGCCGGGCGCGGGGGATCGGGCGAGCATGGCCGGCGCCAGATCCTCCTCCATAGGTTTGAATGGGCTATTTTGGGGGTCGCATTTAGTCTGTGGAAGTTTTAAGGGTGGGGTTTTTGCTCAGTTGGCACTGGCCTGGGGCTTTTTGGGGTTTTTTTTGGGTTGGGGGG